>VTGD01000020.1:0-566855 GCA_013406985.1 Calonectria crousiana | reverse complement strand
GCTACGAACTGTTCTTGAGGCTCATGGCTGCGACGGGGGGGAAAACGGGCGGGTGGTAAAGAGTCTGGGGGCGAGATCTGGACAAGCGCGGGGAGGGCAATGGAGATCTGTGGAATGGATGCGGGAGATGCGCAAGGGCTGAGGAAAGCCGAATGTGTGGGGGAATTGATCGTGTTTAAATGCGAGAGACTCTGGCGTTGATTTTCCTTTGGGGGGCTTGCCGATGCTGGACATGGGGCGTTGCATGTGATGCGAGCCTCGGCGATGGACCTGACATCATGTGCAGCCGCCGGTTCCCCACAAACGATGGCGGAACCCGTTCTGGATCTCGGATCTGCGAAAAAAAGGACCGGCAAGGCGGGCGTGACAAAATGGGACTGAGCCCGTGTGCCAGCTTAATGGTTTCGGAATGTGACGTGCAGCTTACCGGGTCAGAACTTGGATGATCCATTGCCTTCGTATCGCGACCACGGCTACTGGAGAAGCCCATTGTTCTTTTCTTTCTTTCTTTCCTTTTCACTACTCATCATCTGCTTGGGCGCCTCAGACTTGAGCACTTGGCTAGCAGGCAATGTACAACATGATTGCTCAAAGCATCTGAAGCCTTGTCGGTATAGCCGCCTGAGTTAGACGCATTTAGGCGTCGCCACGTGCGGCTAAACGCACTCTAGAACTAGCCGTGCCGACCTCGGATAATTGACGACACGGTCAGCCTGGTATACTCAACGTCATACTCGCTTCTTCACACATAATTGAAGTTAATATCTTGGGTTGTAAACAGAAAAAAAAAGGTCCAGGTTTGGCATGTCTATCTATCTATTATATACAATGCGAGGCGTGACATAAGAAATGCGTGGATGAAATCTTGTTGTGGTTATACATTTTCCTTTTTTTTTGTGAACATGTGACGGTCTCAGTTCATCATCGAGTCGTGAGCCCTCCCTCCACTCTCTTTACAGATGCCACTCGGGCACGCCAAAGTCTCGGTGCTGAGGCCAGCCCTCGGGTCTAGATTCATGGGTTAGTTTCGCGCTACACTACATCACCGGCCGTTGCATGACACGTACCTGGTAAGCAGCAACACCGCCATCCTTCGCCTTCTCTCGACAATATCCTCGGCCGCAGTCAGTCGTAGCCAGTCGCCCAGTCGACCCCTGAGCTCAGTCTCGCTCTTTCCAAGGGTATCAATGCCGCGCTCAGCACAGGCGGTCTGAAGCTCGCTGTACTCGAGACCAGTCAGGCCTCCGTCTTCAATCAGGTTCTTGTCGTCGCCCTCGAGGTATGCCATGCGCAGTCTGCCCTTGGCCTGCCACATACCGGGGGGAGTGAAGCCCAATCGATCCCACATTGCTCCGCTAATGTGCAAGCTCCTGAGGACATGCGAGCGAGCAGTGCCCTGATTGATGCGGGGGCTGAGCACGCCGTGGGGATGCTTGTTGTCCAGCTCCTCAAACGCTGACTTTCGACGCTGCTCGGCCTTTTCCAGAGCCCCAAAGATCTGCTTCGGTATTCTGCACGGGTAGGGCACCAGGTGATCAACAAAAGCGACGACGAGGACCGTGAATTCGCCGATAACCATGCACATCAGTCCGAACACGGGCAGCCGGATCATGTCGTGGCGTACCCGCCAGAGGAGAACCCAATCTGCTCGGGAAAAGGTCTTGGGCACGTGGTATGGTCGGAGTATGGATGGCCGGTCGTTGGAGGGGGTTTGCTTGAGCTTCTGGCGAAGCAGCCTGTAGCTTGCTATGACGTTCTTGAGCCCATTCTTGTAGAATCTTGCGTAGCCCTTTCCAAGCTCAAAGTAATATTTGGGCTTCGACTCGAAGTCTCTGCGGCGGGGAAGCGTCAGAGCGGGCGGTCGAGTCACGGCGGGCGGGTTGACGAGAGGGTTGGACGTCTTGGGGCCGTCATTGTGGATGGATCGCGATTGCAGCGCAGCGACGGCGGACAGCGGCGAGGGGATCGAGGCGGTGACCCGTGGGCCTGCAGGCCAATTGCCGACGCTGTAAAGCTGTCGGCGCGGCACGTTGGCGCAATACCGCCAGGGCATTCGGAGACTCATCGGATCGGTGGGCGTGGTTGTTGAGGGACGCAGGTGAAAGATTTGGGGGACCGATGTTCTTGCCAACGCGACCTATTAGTGGCTCCGGACTTCGGACTGCGCGGTGGCCGAAGAGGTGTCTGAGATGCGAGACGATTACCCCGATCTTTTCAACAACTTTCCAACCTCGACGACGAGCAACTAATTCCTTAATGGATGATTGGACAATCTCATTGAATCTCAATCTCCTTCCTATCTTGAACAATCAGGATGTTCTAGAACCCTGAAACGTGGAGACTGGTGCAGGCATTATTGGCTGCGAAATATGGGATTCGGATCCTAAAATGAGGGAACGACTAATCTTACAATAAGAAAACTCAAAATTCACTAAAAAATCCACAAATGAGATAACACGGTAAATCATCATTCTAATAATAATCAGTAGCTCAGACTCATCCTTTGCCTTGGAACGCGGTCGTGGGATTCTCGCGCGCATATCTGGATCCTGCCGCCCACTCGCCGTTCAGCTGCAAATGAACGAGGACGGGCTGCTGTCGGTCGAGCTGACAGGTGTTGGAGCGAGGCCAATGGGCTCTGCCATTCGCTGGGATTCTCCTCAGCTCCCGCTCCAGCGTTGACATCAGTACCGCTAAAATGGCATAGTGGATTGTCGTTTTGCGGGGGCGGAAGGGCTTGTTAGTAATGGGGCTTGACGTCTCGTCAGCCTTGGATTAGAAAAATAAAAAAACTGCAGTAATACCAGAATCCTGCGCGACACCGCCGAAACACTGCTGCAAATACCGGAATTAGCGCCTTGTCAATCGCCCGTCCCAAGTGCTCGTCCAATTTACGCCCGAAACAATGGTAAGCCTCGCATTGCCATAGTCATCGCAAGCTCTGGCTGGATTGGCGAGTCAAGCGTCAGAACAAAGCCTCACAATGAAATAGGTTCATGCCGACGCATCCAACTTTGCCCATGACATCACAAAAGAGGAAGCATACGAGCAGGTCTTGACACAGGCAGAGGGTCTGGTTTATGGCCAACGAAATTGGGTTCGGATCCTTTCCTTTTATGCTGTATCCTTGAAACTAACGACCCTATCTTTTTTTTTTTTACAGGTCTGGTGAGGAGCAACTCAGGTCTAACCAAAAAAGAGCAGAAATTTTCTGACTAAACCCTAGCAACCTTGCAAACGCTGCTTCTTTACTGTGGCATGCCTACAAGTCCTTAGGCGCACCAAGCAAGGAGGTCAACTGGGCAGGTTCGTGATCAGCCACATGAGATTTGGTTAGATGGTAACCATGGACAACGTCTCAACCTTATAGGATTCTATGTGCTTGATAAGTCATCCGAGAAGCCCCAGCTGATTCTCGGACCCTTTCAGGGCAAGGTCGCCTGCCAGACTATCCAATTTGGGCGTGGAGTGTGCGGGACAGCCGCACAGACAAGGGCAACCCAGCTTATCCAGGATGTTGACAGCTTCCCAGGTCACATTGCCTGCGATGGAGACAGCAAGAGCGAGATTGTAGTGCCTATTGTGGCGGAACATGATGGAGAAGAAAAGGTGGTGGCGATTATCGACATCGATTGCGCCGTGCTGGACGGGTTTGATGGGGTTGACAAGAAGAATCTAGAGGCTCTGGCAACTCTGCTTGCCAAGAGCTGTGACTGGTAGTCAAGAGCCCCTCATGTTTTCAATCCAACACACTCTCAACGTGCATTCATGTCCTGCAGCACAGTTTCCCGAGGGTGCCGGAGTTGAGGGGGAGCCCGTGAGGTATAACACGGCGAGATTAAGATGTTACGGGATGCTCGTAGCATGATTGCGGCTGTGTTGAGATGAGGCTCTCGCAGGAACAAACTTTGATGCTTGCGTTAAGCTGCAGATGTCCCACAATGGCTTGCGCTTGAAACAGCCATTAGTGAAACCAGCATATGTGACCCGGACCATGGCGAGAACGTGAGACGGCTCAACGAGGTCGTAGATGGGGCTCTGCAGCTTTAGCCGCCCTCAACTTCAAACGATTGCCGCCGCCGTGGGTTGTGGTCCTATCTCCCCTAGCAACACGACGTCACCGTCTCGCCCACAGACTGTCATCGAAATTTGCATCCATTTCGTCTGGGATTTGCCCTGATGCCGCTGATGATCATTGACTGTGCTCACGCCTAATCTGCCCTGGAGTCCCTTGCGTTTGGACCGATCCTCAGCGTTCATTAGAGGCGAGACAATAGTTCAGAGGACAATGCAAGAGGGCCGTATGCGGCTTCGCGGCCGATGGTCACCTGTCGCCTGCCAAAATGTCGGGACCAACAGTCCCAAAACAACAATGGTGGTGGATCCATGATCCCCGGCACCTGTGCGCGTGTCCAGAAGCTCCTCTCACCCACTCTCCCCACACAATCGAGATCGGGCCATCGTTACGTCGGCGACGGATCGTTAGGTTTCCTAGGCTACGCGGCCTAGACTGGTTTTTCTTAGGGGCTCGACACCGCTCAGCCTTGGTCCATGACAGCTATCATGCCACCGGCGTTGGGTCGGGTTGAAAGGATGTACAGGGAGGAATGAGGGGTGAAGCCAAAAAAGAAGGAGGGACAAAATTAAAAATTCATAGCCGCAACAGGTACGTGTGCCAAAACAGTCGGATCCCAGGCGTCGTCAGCCAATGGATTTTGTCGCCAAAGAATCTTACTGGCTCGGATTTTTTTCAATTACACCTCTCGCATTTCGTCGTGGCTGTGAAAAGTGACAGATATTTCGGGACAATGATTGCCCTCCAACGCAGGCACCAGCATAAAAGCTGCACACTGACATCCCGATCTCCCGGCGTACGCGCATTCGGGTTGCGAATGCAGTATGGCAGTGCACTGGTTCGCGCCTTGCATGCTTCCGAGTTTGAGACCCTTGTATCTGGGTCTGGAAGTGCCGGCTTTGGGTGGGCGAATCAGGCGCACGCGATGCGGCGGATATGGCTGGCGTCCGGGAGTAAGTTGCCCCTTGGTGCAATTAATGGTGTGCCCTTGGTCTGGCCCTTGGTGCGTGCTCCTGGCCGTTGCCCTTGACAGGCCAACATTGTTGTTCGATGCGGCTCTGAAATGATAATTGTCCGCAATCTTACCTATAATGGCCGTCGCCGTCGCCTCTGCCCACTCCCAGCCCATCCGCTCTGCTCACATCGCTGATCCCCTGATGACGACTCGTATGCTTACAGCCACCATAGGACCGCTGAATAAAGTCCTCAACCTGTGAACGATAAGCCCTGGCAGCGCCCCTGGAACTAACTTGGCAGTGGAGCTTCCCGTACGCTTCCCCTGGAGCTCAGTGGGTGGCGAGCACCCGTCAGGTCAACACAACCCCTGCAGCGGTGCAAGCAGCACCACACCAGCCTCCCCGTTTTCAGCCCCAGCCTCCCGCCCAGGCCCACTGCTCGAGGAGCGCCTAGCCCTGCCTATACCGCTTTCGGGCCCCAACCACACGCAATCCCGTCATACGCGCTGTGCGAAACAGGGCCCCTCCATCCCTCACATCCAATCCCTTCTCACCTTGCCCAACAAACACAGCTTCTTTTCTTCGCCCAGGTTTGGTTCAGGTCTGACCATTGATTGCCGGTGCGGACTAGGAGCTCGCTAACTTCTGCAGCTCATTCCCACCCCCGCCGCCCACGCCACCTGATTGTCTTTGAATTGTCTTGTCTTTCCTGCAACCATTTCTGCTTCCCTCCCGCATACATCAACTTGCACTCATTGTCTTACCGTTTGCGATCCTTCTTTGGCTCCCTTCTTTTTTTATTTTGTTCCCTCTTATTATTTACTGTATTTTCTCTTTCCTTGCTCTGTTTCCCCCTCGCCTTCGCCAGCAATTTTATTGTCGTTCCTTACAAGCAACAATTACACCGGAGACAGACGGGTTCTGCAGATGTAAACAACCTTTCCCTCCTCCATCCCTCTCTCTACGCTGCAGCCCCAATCTCCGGTGTTCCCCACCAAACTCAACAACATGGCGACCAAACCGAAGCAGACTCTCAATGCCGCGCACACTGCGGGCATTTTTGCCGACATGACCGTCGACGGTCCGATTATTGGAACTTTAGTTGCTATTGTCGATAGGGCGAAAAACCTGCCCAACCGCAAGACGATAGGAAAGCAGGACCCCTACTGCGCAGCAAGGCTTGGAAAGGAGGCAAAGAAGACGAGGACTGATATTCGCGGTGGGCAGACGCCCAAGTGGTGAGTAATTGTTAAGCTTCGAGAGCTTTGGTTGGGCACGAGCTGATAGGCCATCTACAGGGACCAGGAATTGCGCTTCACCGTCCACGATTCTCCCGATTACTTTCAGCTCAAAATCTCTGTTTTCACCGACGATAAGAAGACTGACCTGATTGGCGAGTCATGGATTGACCTGCGAAGCATCGTCATTCCGGGCGGTGGCCAGAATGACGTTTGGCAGACGCTCAACTGCAAAGGAAAATATGCTGGCGAGATTAGGATAGAAATCACCTACTACGATACCCGCCCAAAGCCCGAAAAGCCTGTTGCTGCGAAGCCTAAGCAGCCCGCCGCCGAGCAGGAACACGGCTCCATCAAGCAGAGAACCCCCGTCAAACGACGTCCGCTTCCGTCCGATCCAGTCACAGGCGAGGCACCAGCACTCCCAGCACTGCCAGCCGCACCACCTGCACCATCGAGTGCTCCTCTTGCCCCTCCAGCTGAGCAGAGCACCCCGCCCCCACGAACACATGCCCAAAAGGCGTCACAGGGAAATTTCTCTTCCACCCAATCGCCGTTGCATGCGGTTGAGACCAGCACACCTCCCTCTTCTCGTCGTACTCGTCATGCAGATCGCCACTCCCCATCGCCTCACGGAGGCCCGCCACAAGAATATACCACTCCAACCCGTGCCGAGCGCCCGCGAGGAGCTCGGCAGTCGATGAATCCTCCTGCCATTGAGCCATCCCCGCGACGTCGTGAAGAACATGACTACCGGCAATCAATGCCCCCCGCCGCGATTGAGCCAGCACCGCGACATCATGAAGAACGTGACTATAGGCAGTCGATGCCTCCCGCCGCGATTGAGCCAGCGCCACGACACCATGAAGATCGCGATTATCGACAGTCAATGCCTCCTGCCATTGAACCGGCTCTACGGCATCATGAAGAACGGGAATACCGGCAGTCGATGAGCATCCCCACTGAGCCGTCTCGGCATCACGATGAACGTGAATATGGCGGCTACTCGCAGCATCAAGACCAGCAGATGGACCACCGCGGCCATCACGCTCCTCCCCAAGACTCGTATGATGCATCCCCTCCCATGGATGACTTGAGACAATATCCACGTGAACCTGAGCGCCCACCACCGCCGCCGGCGCATCGATCCAGACACAACAGTGGAGGCCAGGAGCTTGTGCTCAGAAGCGGCTACGATGCATCGCCGCCTAAGTCGTCTCAGCCTATGAGACACGATGTCTTGAGGAACGAAGCTCATCGGCACTCGACACCGACATACCCAGGACGACCCACGTTTCGAGAATACGATACAACCCAGTCCAACGCCGTGCAAAAGTACGAATCTCCCCCCAGACACAGTTCCTATGATGCCAATTATGACCCGCATTACCGCTCAATGCAGCCCACTGTCGAGGATGCACCGGAATCTCCTAGTATTCTCCAGAATAATTATAGGCAGAGTGTATCGAGATTGCAGCAACAGGATGAAATGTGTTTTGACAACCCCAGCCCAGCCCCTCTCAACCTGAGCCGATCACCAGGCGGCTCTCCTTTTCGAGAAGATTATTCGGTGTCGCAATCACAGCTCGACTACCAAGACCCGAATCAATATCAAATAGTTCCCATATCGCAGGCTCGTGGACGAGATTACTCTCGGAGCCCTGTGGATGATTACAACTCGCACGGTCGGGACTATTCTCGAAGCCCTGGCGGATACGATCCCAACGCCTACCAAATTGTCCCAGCATCCTCGTCTCGCGGGCGAGACTACTCGCGAAGCCCAGGACATGAGCCAAACCCTTACCAGATTGTTCCCGTTTCCAACTCGCATGGGCGGGACTTTTCCAGGAGCCCAGGCCAGGGCTCGTACAATTCTCACAGCAGCCAGAGCCATCATTCGAACCATCGAATGGACCTGGAGACGAGACAGATTCAGAGCTCTTCGAGTCATGGGATGCCCAATATGCCGGCGGCCTTAGTTCCAGGCCTTGATCCGACTCTGTCCCAAGAAGTGACAGATCGTATCTACGAGGACCGTCGCAGCGACAGGCGGCGCCAATCGCAAAGCGTCCAGACACCCACTCGGGGTCGTGCTCGAACCGATCCGTACCAAAGTTACCCCGAAACACCTGAAAATTCCCAAAGCTACGCTATTCAGCCCTATGACCGGCGAGCGCTCACATATGGCGGCGGAGCAGAGCCGCCAATGGCCAGATCTAGGGACATATCCCCCGATCCCCGGACCAGCCCCAACCCTCAACACACTATTCGTCGCAAGTCTGTCAGTCCTATGCCACCTCCGCAGGAGACTCGTAGACTGCGTCGGAAGTCTGTAAGCCCGGCGCCACCTCCGCAGGAGCCCAGGAGATTATCTGGAGTTCCGTTCGGGCCTGACTCTTATGACGCGCTGAATCCTAGCCATTCGTCAGGCGAGGGGACTGGTGCATCTCCGGATGTGGTGAATCCGGAGTCGAAGAAAATTATTACTTATGATGGACGTGAAATTGACCCGTCCGATCACTTACCTATCGAGTCCTGGGCACCGGAACCGGAACCCAAGGCGAGGGATGCGTCCCCCGAGCCAAGGTCTCGGCCTGCTCTCACTGGAGCCCAGCCTCTACCGCCCAGCACCCGCAGAACTCCTCGCTCCGGGCGTCACTCGATATCTGCGGCCAATTCTTATTATACCCCCGAGGAGCCACGGATGCGGGCTCGCCTTCAGAAGCGAAACCCTGTGTCTGCTGGCAACTCTCCTGCAGGAGCCAGTCCTCTGGCGCCCATCTCGTCGGACAACTACCAGGGAAGGCAGGATCCCTATAGTAGCCCAACTCGGGGCCTGCCGCGTTCCAACACATGGGATAGTCAGAACGAAAACCGGGCTCCTCACTATGGCTCTGGACCTCCTATTCCAGCCAAGGTGCCACTTCCACTCATGAGTGGAGCAAATGGTAGTGGGAATGAGCTGGCACTCATGGCGGAAATGCAGCAAATTGATATTGGAACAGGAAGATCACGACGTAGAGGAGGTTATTGATGGAATGGGCAAATGAAGCAATGAGAGAAGTGGAAATGTACATTAAGATGGAAGGCACTTGTTTTTATTGGCGTTTACGATTATACTCGGAAAGTGCATCATTGGAGGGTGGCATTACACACACGGATAGGCAGTTCTCGGTGACCTAAATTAATACGTTATCCGTGATCCCATAAACTTTGCGCTTGCCATATTCCATAGGAAATGTGATTGTATGACGCGGGTTGCGGCACACAATATTGGTCCACTGATATTGCAGCATAGCTGTGGGCTTGAACAGTGCCCATCTGCAGGTTGTGAAATGATGCGCTAACCAAAATAGGCTAGTACATTCTTGGGTGCCCCGCGGTGGACTTTCCGCTGCCATCCTATCGCATCCTAATCTTATCGCAGAAAAAAAAATATCACAGCAGCCTCGCTGATCTTCAAAGGTCTGCCAACCAAGCTTCACACACTACCATCAGCAACAATGGCAGCTCAGGTGGGCCCTCTCCCCCAGCTCAAGCTGCCCTCGGGGCCGTCGCCCGTCACCGCAGAGCAGCGCTACTGGAAGACGTTCAAGAACCAGTTGCTCATCACGTCCCCGACCTCGTATCCCATCGTCCACATCTCCTCCAACAGCGACTCCTTTGCTGTCACGACGGGAACCCGAATCCAGATCTACTCGAACAGGACCCGCAAGCTCCTCAAGACCATTACGCGCTTTGGAGATGTCGCGCGTAGCGGAGAGATCAGGAAGGATGGCCGTGTCCTGGTGGCTGGTGAGGACACTGGAAAGATGCAGGTCTTCGACGTCAACTCGCGAGCCATTCTCAAGACCTGGACCACGCACAAGCAGCCCGTCTGGACCACCAAATTCTCTCCGATTGAATTGACCACCTTGCTGAGCGCCAGTGACGATAAGACTGTTCGCCTGTGGGATCTTACCGCGAATGATCCCGTCACGACTTTTGTTGGCCACAACGATTACGTCCGATGTGCGAACTTTATGCCCGGCACTATGTCAAACATGATCATATCGGGAAGTTACGATTCGACTGTGAAGCTCTGGGATTCCAGGACAGGAAGCAATAGCGCCGTCATGACCTTCAAGCATTCCGCACCCGTTGAGGATATTTTGTCCATGCCTTCTGGAACGACTGTGCTGGCCGCCGCTGAGAACTCGATTAGCGTCCTGGATCTGGTAGCTGCCCGGCCTCTCCACATGATCACCAACCACCAGAAGACTGTCACTTCACTCAGCCTTGCTTCCAATGGCCGAAGACTTGTCAGCGGTGGCTTGGAAGGCCATGTCAAGGTTTTTGAGACAACTGGCTGGAACGTCGTTTCGAGTACCAAGTACCAATCCCCCGTCCTCTGCGTCAAGGTAATCCCCTCAAATGATGACTCTGATGCCAGCGACCGCCATCTTGCCGTTGGTATGCAGTCTGGTGTTCTGAGTGTCCGTACTCGCCTCACCGGCCTTGAGGCGCACCGGGATGCCGAGCGCGAGAAGGAGATGGCTGCACTTGTTGCCGGCACAATTGAAGCCCATGATGCCAAGAAGAAGAAGCGCAAGCGCAGGGTTGCTGCTGCTAAGCGCCTCGACATGGTCGGCGAGGGGGCTGACGTCGTCATCGCAAACGAGGCCCGCACCTTCAAGAAAAAGGAGCGACCGTGGCAGAGCGATCTGCGCCACGCTCGGTATGCGCGCGCGCTGGACCAGGTCCTCGACAAGTACTCCCCCGAGCACTCCCCCCTCAATGTCCTGACTCTTCTCCTTGCCCTTCGCCACCGAAGCGCCCTGCGAGACGCCCTCGAATCGCGCGACGAGATGGGCATTCAGCCTATTCTCAAGTGGGTCTGTAGCCACATTTGCGACCCGAGATATGTCAGCGTCTGCGTCGAGGTTGGTCTCCACCTCCTCGACCTCTACGCCGAGCTCGTGGGCGGCTCGGCAGAACTGAACGAAGGCTTTAGGACTTTGCATCGCAGAGTCAGAGTTGAGGTGGAAAGAGCCCAAGTGGCGTGCCAGACCGGCGGCATGCTTGAGAGCTTGATGGTTGGAACCATATGAGGAGAAGGTGGATAATGGCAATGTCGAATTGTATATTCCCAAGGGCCTAGGTTGTTTTTCATTGCGGCGGCGTTCAGGCGGATCTTAAAATAGGGAGTCTCGGGCCGTGGATGTGGACGCGGATGTTATATCAGGTTGGTGGCGTGGCTTCTAAAGCGTGTAGTCGACGGAACGCTTAGCATGGTCGTGTGAGATGGACGGTACAACAAACCAGCAACACAAATTTGTCCACATGCATTGCAAGACCTGTTTTCAGTGCTTTCCCGTGTCTTGTTGGCCCGAAACTGTATAAATGACTCAACGGGCTGTCCTTTTTGGCCAACAGCAAATGCTTGTGGCTGTGCGACCTACCGAGACCCCTTTCGCGGCCTGCCATGAGGTCATATCCGCGCCTAGACATCTGGATGTAATCTATCGTCTTGTTCATTTTGCGACGGATAAGAAGATGAAATCACAAACCATTGCAAGGCCAAGTGGATGACTAAAAACATGCGACGGATATGGATAGGTGTGGATGGGGGACAATCGATCCAAACAAGACTGGCCCTACACATTGCTAAACTAGATGGGATTACTTTATTTTAAAGTGTAATTTAGTCTATTACAATGGAAGTCCGTATAATGGATATGCATTTAAATCACTGCCCGAGGTATTGACGCACCGTAAGAGGGTATATGCGGGCTTCTTGGTATCGTCTGTGAGAAGTCCACGGAAAGCCCACGCCAAGAGCTTTTTTGAGTAAAAACTGTTGGTTGTTGAGCAAATTTTGGCCCGTTGCATGTCGCGTAGGACAAAATTAGGCATTGTTGCCTCCAGCTGCCTGGCTGTAGGAAGGCCTCCGGCAGTGGCCGCCAGGCGTCACTTAAAGCCTTGCTTCCCCCTTTGATCCTTTCTCGATATTCACGCCATCCTATTGATTTTACCTCTTTCATTTGGTATTATATTGCAATTGCTGTTATTTTCCCAGTGCCCAAGAGTCACACCACATGGCGCAGAAGGAAACAACGTTCGAGAAGAAGCTGCTCGAGTGGTTTTCTGCCCAGCGCACCACCAAGATCGATATCGTGGGGGATTTTGCTGGCGGAGAACTGTTTGCTATTCATGGAGAGTCGTTGGTTCGATATTGTCTCGAAAAATCTCGAGTCGATTTTGATGGTAAGCCTTCATGATGTTTGGTGAGGATGCGATGTCAACAGTGGCTGAACAAATCACAGGAGGCTTTCAGCTGCTTCACGCCGTCTACGCGGTAGAGAGCTTTCTCCACGAGCTTCAAAAAAGGGGATGCAACTTCGATCTTATATTCTTTCGAGATACCGCACATGTTTCTGTTTCCCCAGAGACGCGGGACGCTGTGGAGTACAAGTATCACCTCGCCAGAGCCGTTCTCATTCGACACCTCTCAAGATCCGCTATCCGCTCCGAGATACAAGAGTTTGACTCCTTTGAGAGTGAAGAATGTCAGGAATACTTGTCGAGCCATGTCATTCATTTTATTCTCATTCACGCGGGAGCTGAGGACAGGGATGAAAGTCTTGTTCCCTTGAGATATTTGATGTGGAAATTTGTTTCTAGTGGAAGGCATGTTGCCATCATCAACGACATCACCTTGCATACATCCAAAGTATGGCTTATAGAAGGAGCGCCATGTGATGCAGCCGATGCTAATGCGACTTAGGCATTTGTTCACTTGCTAAGCGGAACTGGGATGTTGACAGGATACACTGATTTGCAGCAGTACCATGCTCCAACACATGGGTTTTCCGCTTCAGAGGAGAAAATCAATGTTGGTTCCATTTCCAGTATTGGTTCATCAGCTGCATCTTTGAGAGAATGGATTGCTGTTGTGTTTTGTCGCCGGCTTCTTGAACAACGCCAAGCGACGAAGCTTTGCGAAAACAGCTTGAGACAGATATTCGCATTGCTTCTGCACCTGGCAATCTTGAGACTGTATAGTGTTAAAGAACGGAGATGCAAAGCCCAAGCCCTCAGTCTCGAGGATGAATCGTTCCTTCGGAAATTTTCTGAAGCATCGCTAGCTTTCCTTGGGAACGACGTTGACAAAGAGAGGCTGAACTGGGATCTTTTTGACCTAGTAGATGGTCGCATCTTCTCCTTCATCATGCAAAGCCTACAGGCTAAACACCCCATTCCCGAGGCGATTGTAGACACGGCACATGGCCTATGGCAAGATGTTATCCGAGAAGATGCGACATATGTCAAAGGCGATTTCAATATCGCATCTTACTCCCCTCTCCGACCAGAACAGCAGACCCCTTACGCTAGCGAACCTGTCTCCGGGATCTTGCCATTTAGTCATCCTGCTTTTGACCAATTCTTGAGAAATGTTAAAGTCAATGAGGTTGAAGAAATTGCAGATTCGAGTGCCGATGCTGTATTTGAAGACTTACGGCACTGGCACAACACCAAGCTGGTAGTATCCTCGAAGCCTCCTCCTAAGCCTGGATTCTGGGCCATGAGATACAAACAAAGCTTGATGACGGAGGTTTTGAGATATGCAGAGAGTTTGCAGGGTTCGCGGGGCGGGGTCTTCGAGCGAGAAACCGTCATTGTTCAATCTCGAAACGGCCGGCCCTCAACCGGCAGCGGAACAAAAAAGCCAGGAGGAATGCCTGGAAAGAAAAAAGAATCCAGAAACGGGAATAGTAAAGGCGGAAGAGCCAGTGCGCATGAAGCTTCCTTGGAAATTCAGAACCGCAAAACCGTAGCAAAGCGTGGCGACATTGCTCGGTTCTGGACTGGACAATGTGCTGAGTTCCAAAGAAACTCAACTCTGGTCGACCAATACTCGAAAGCCGAAGATTTTTTAACTTCTCGTTCCAAAACCGACCGCAAGTATCTTGAACCTGAGGTTCAGCTTTACATGTGTCACGTTGTCAGCCAAATATGGGTTGCGACTCGCAAGAATGTGGATGAGAATTCACCCCAAGGTTAGTCGAGACTGACAGGCAGACCGACTGCCTGTGGGGTGTGATTGACACTGACTTATCTAGGCACTTATCTTGTGTCAATGATGTGGAATTTGATGCAAGCAATTGCAAAATCAGAAGTATCTACAACAAACGTCGTCAAAGGGTTGTTAGACGTGACAGCAAGTATGGGTATGCCGCTCCTCGACGTCTCGGCAGGAGAACCACCAAGACCGCTGCCATTTCATCTCGAAATCGAGTTGTTGAAGACTACAGCTAATGTCATCTCTGACCACCACCTTCTTCAACTTCAGCATGGTGGTCCTTACATGGAACGAAGATTTGGTTCCAAGCCTGACCCCCGTGTACCGTTTGAGCCAGATGCTTGGCAGAGGAAGGTTCTTGACTCGATCGATGGCAATGACAGCCTTCTGGTCGTGGCGCCCACTTCTGCTGGCAAAACTTTCATCTCATTTTACGCCATGAAAAAGGTGCTTGAAGAAAGCGATGACGGTGTGCTGGTGTACGTGGCACCGACAAAGGCCCTGGTCAACCAGATTGCTGCCGAAATCGAAGCAAGATTCTCCAAGTCGTACAGCGGAAAACCGGGCAAGTCGGTTTGGGCAATACACACCCGAGACTACAGAATCAATAACCCGAATCACTGCCAGATCTTGGTGACTGTGCCGCACATCCTGCAGATCATGCTCCTCTCGCCCGTGAACGCGGACCATTCCAACGGCTGGTCGCAGCGCGTCAAGAGGATCATCTTTGATGAGGTTCACTGCATCGGACAGGCCGACGATGGTGTCGTTTGGGAGCAACTCCTCCTGATGGCTCCTTGTCCCATCATCGCCCTCTCCGCAACCGTAGGGAACCCCCAAGAGTTTCGGCGCTGGCTGGAAGTGTCGCAAGCCCAGAAGGGTTTCAAGATGACCATGGTCGTTCATGGAGTGCGATACTCGGATCTTCGAAAGTTCATTTACCGTCCATCTCGTAGCGGCGATGAATTCAAAGAACTTTCAAAACCGCCGCAGCTACCAGTCCCTGGTTTGGATGAGGGGGAGCTGCCCAGTCCGGACTTTGAGTTTGTCCATCCTGTTCTTGCACTCAACAATCGGTAAGCTCATAATATAGAGTAGCTGTGAGGAGAAACTAACTTCTCCTAGTCATCTTGAGACGCTGGACGATGTGAATCTGGAAGCCCGAGACTGCCTCGCTCTATGGAAGAGCATGAAGGAGTGTCTTCCCCCGCATCTTCAAAGCGAGGTCGAGAGCTTAGATCCAAAAATAGCTTTGCCAAAAATACTTTCCAAGTCAGACATCGTCAAATGGGAAAGCGATCTTAAAAGAATTCTCAGAAAGGCAATGGCATCATCCGAGCCGATTTTGAAGACTCTTCAGACCAGTCTCATGCCACAGTCACCGGCTGCACAAATGAGCACGCCATGTACCGAAGAGGAGGAAGAAAATAAACACGTCGAGAGTCTGTTTTCCTTGGCTTGCAATCTTCATTCTAGGAATGCACTCCCAGCCATCGTCTTCAACTACGATCGTCTAGAATGCGAGAGGGCAGTCCAGCACATCTTCCTCAGGCTCGAATCAAGCGAGCTCAGGTGGAAGCAGTCCGATGCTGGCTGGCTCAAGAAATTATCAAGCTACGAGCAGTGGAAGAAGAATAAATCAAGTGCTCGGACTACCAAACCACCGGCTCGGGGTAAGGGTGACAAGGGCGGTGATGGGAAGATGAGCAAACTGGAGTTGGCTCGAGAGGCGGCAAACGTCGAGATCAGCCCCTGGGAAAGTTTTGATCCAAACGCTCCTCTTCCGCAATTCAGCTTCTCCGACGCAACCAAGATGGCAAAGACGGAGTTCGGTGAGTTGATCAACAAGTTGCGCCAAGACAAAGTCAGGCCAATATTGGTCAAGGCCCTGGAACGAGGCTTGGGGGTTCATCATGCTGGAATGAATCGGCGTTACCGCCAAATGTAAGTTGATTGTATTAATCAACGAGCATGTAAGCTAATAATTGGCAGCGTTGAAGTCATGTTCCGCAACGGCTATCTCCGCCTCGTCGTCGCTACTGGGACGCTTGCTCTCGGAATCAACATGCCGTGCAAGACGGTCGTGTTCAGCGGGGACTCGGTGTATCTCATGGCGCAAAACTATCGACAGGCCTCGGGTCGTGCTGGGAGACGAGGATTCGATCTGCTCGGAAACGTAGTATTCAATGGCATCCCCCGGAGTCGCGTGCACGAAATCATGTCCTCGCGGCTCCCCGATCTCAAAGGACAGTTCCCCATCTCCACCACGCTTATTCTGCGGCTGTTTGGTCTTCTCCACGGGACAGACAATTCAGAATTTGCAATGAATGCCGTTCGAGCCCTAACGTCACAGACGCGGCTGTACTTGGGTGGGCCGGACGCGGAAATGTCCGTCAAGCATCACTTGCGCTTCTCCATCGAATACCTAAGAAGACAGAGTCTCATTTCAGCCGGTGGCACCCTGTTGAACTTTGCCGGACTGGTGGGACATCTGTACTTCACCGAGAATGCCGTCTTTGCTTTTCATTCTCTGCTTCGGGGAGGCTACTTTCACCGCTTGTGTGCCGATATTGACAGGTCTCAGGAGCGAATTCTTCTTGAAATAATGCTTGTCCTCAGCCACCTGTTTGGAAGAATCCCAGTGAAGCGCACCAAAAAGCTGGAAAGAAAGACACACCGGGCATCCTCGATTGTCTTTCTCCCGCGGCTACCGGAAGCTGCTGAGACGATGCTGGTTCGGCACAACCAGGAAACACTGTCCATCTTCAAAAAGTACGTTTCCTCTTACATCAACCAGTTCCTGGCGGACAAATCGGACCACACAATGCCTTTTACGCGAACCCACGTTGGGCCTCGCACGTCTGCCAATGCTGAGCTGCTCGGGTGCACAACGACGACTATCCGATCTCCGTTTGTAGCCTTGTCTGGGTTTGGAGATGAATTCGAAACTATCCAAGAGCTCTGCATGACGGTGCGAGGAGGCGTGTTCCTTGAGGAGTCTGCAATCCCATACATCCCCATCTGGCCGCACGATACAAGCACGGAGCTCAACGCCTACCTCTTGGATTTCTACAAGCACGGGAGCATGGAGGATTTAAAAAGGAACAATCAGATCAAAGGGGGCGATGTATGGTTTCTGCTCAAGGACTTCTCGCTGATCCTCAAAACTATTGTGGCCAGCCTGAGAAGCCTGACCGGAGCGGGCGCAGATCCCTTCGATCCTGACAGCGAGTGGGAAGAACAAAGCGAGGGCGGCGGTGGTGAAAGCGCAGCAGGGGCACAGGAATCGGCACAACCCAAGTCGTCGGGCGACGCGACGAAACCAGCAGAGAAAAAGCCAAATGTCCTTGATAGTTGGGAAGACGACGAGGATCCAGAACCAAGCAACGAGCCAACCTCGCCTGATCCAGATGTCTTCATCACGCAGCCCATTTCGACCGGCAACAACGGCCAAGGGTTGATGAACGTCCTCAAAGCATTTGTCATGCTCGAGGAGACGTTCGAAACCAAGTTCCGAAAGGTCTGGGCTTGATCCGGTTATTTTGTTTTGTTTTATTTTTCGTTTCGAGGGGACGCTAGGCGGAACTAAGATTGGAAAGTGCATTGTTGAATACTCCTTCGTTTTTGCAAGTGACAGTGCCAAGGCGGTAATTGTCGAGACTTGGGAGGAAGCGAGCATCATGCAGCAAGGGTGCCACCGTCTGCACGTCGTGTTTCCAGCTTTGTCTTTTCGAGTTAGGCGTGCTCAAAGGTGTGCATTAAGTTTAATCTAAAAAAGATATCACATCGGCGAATTCATGATACAATGCTGTTTCCCAGAATCAAGCGTGATACACTGACAAAATCAACTAGAGCGCAGCCAGGGCAGATATCACATGCGGCAAGGATCAAGGGTCTTGTTGGTTTCATTTCTTATTTCTTTTCTCTTCTTTTTTTATTTTTTATTTTTTAGCTTCACTTCGACGTCGCCCATCATCAGCCTTAACGCCGTTCACAAGTTCGCTGCAGAGAGGAGCCAAGGGGGATATATCATCCCCAGATCGGAAACTAAGCTCTTGTCGTCTCTCCGACAAGCGTCGATCCCTCATTTCCCGACTCCCGCCCGCACTTACCGCCGACAACGCAACCCAACGGGCAGCGCCAGCAAGCTCCTCCCGAAGCGCGCCTTCTTCGTCTACGGATACACGCATGCGCATCAAAACAAAACAAAACAAAAACGGCCCCCCCGCTCCAAGATCAACAAACGGCTTCGGGCCTAAAGGATGCACCCCAGCTCACTAGCCGCTTGCGCGCTTCGCTTCGGCTCGATGCGGTACAGATACATACAACCTACCCCTCCTCCCACATCCCCATGCCTCCCTCCCTCCCCCTAACACATCCGTTAATGCCTCTGGAAACGGCCGAGCACCCTTCCCTTGAAAATCAAACCCCCTGGTCAGCCCGCCTCGCCTTTTTCTTTCTTGTGCGTTCTTCTGGAATCATGTGGGGTGATTGTTTTAAGCGACGACAATCCCCTCCCCCCTCCCCCGGTCCTGACCTATGTCGTGCTCTCCCTCATCGGAGATGCTGCACGACAGAGAGCACTGACCTCGGAGCAGTCCAGCCAGCAGCCCTTGATCGCCTAGGCGAAGGCGGAGAGAGTGAGAGAGAGCCAGGTAAGGTATGAAAGTGGCCTCATTGATAGGCGGCAGGGGGAGGGGAGCCCTGCTTAAACCAAACAAACGGCCTCCTCCGCCAGTCTTTGGACAAATTTAATTGTACAGCTACATCACATTACATTACATTGCATGCCATCGGGCACTGATGCTCGCTTCGGTTAATCGCCAGGCCCAAGCAGATGAGGCATTGATTACGCGGCCGTTTGATTTTCATCTGATCTCTCGACCGTCAATTTCCATGTCACCAAGTTGTAGACGAGTGAGGCAATTAATCCACCAATTGTTCATCACCAACCGCCAAAGGAATCACATCATCTTCACACATGTCACAGGCACCAGATACATCCAGCTCAAGCAGATTACATAGCTTCTTCCTTTAATTTACGTATTTGGCTCAGCCATGACTATCACCACCCCAGCCAACGCACACGAACCGGTATACCTTACTGCCAGACTTTCCAAAAATCCTCCAATAAATGATATCCAATGTTTGCCCACCACCTTGTGAGGGATTGATGCGTAAATCTGCATCTCCCGTATGACTACCTCCCCACCTAACACAATAGCAAATAGCAAATAGCAAAGCCCACAAAAAAAAAACCAAAAGCCGACCAATGCAAGCTGTGCACAAATGAAACATAAAAGAGTTAGCATCCCTCGATTGGCCATCAAGTTATATACATGCACTAGCATATAGCCAAGTGTTGGGTTTGCACCCAAGAGGGAATCGTCTTCTGCCACGCGCCGCCGCTGATGATACAAGAGTTGACCGGGTTTCGTATGGTCGGCTAGAACCAAATCATGACAAAACCCGCCCCTTTCAGGTGGCGAAGCGCGTCGTCGTTGCACACCGGAGGGGGTAGGGGGAGGGGGGGTTAGAAAAGCAATCCAATGTTGCGCTAGGGGGTATTTGCTCTATTTTCGAGGACGTGCTTTTCTTCAATCATCCTCTTCCCGAGAGCCGCGCTGCTCTTCAAACTCTTGATGAAAGGGGAAAATAAAATTTGGAAAAAAAATTGTATATATGGGAGGATTCGGGCTCAACCATTTATCCAAACGCCGTGATCATGATAACGAAATGGGTAGAAAATTCCTCAACGCCTTATTCAGTCGATTTACATGTTGAGTCTGCTCGAGCCGCGCTCATCACTGTCCGTGCGGTGCCACGGGCATCGGGTGAGACATCGGGGGTCGTGGTAGCATCTGGTCGTTCATTTGGTGGTGCATCTGCGGAGGTGCAGCCATGGGCGCGGGCCTAGGGGTGTGGTATCCCTGGGCGCTGGTGCCGCTTGAGAAGCTCGAGTTCGCCCGAGGGTCGGTCCATCGTTCCTCGGGGAACAGGTCGTCGCGGAGACCTTCCAGGATGTGCTGATCAATCTTCAGCGAACTGGTTCCAGTGGCCGATTGTTTCAAGAAGCCAATTGTCTTGTGGAACAGAGTCCTCAACAACTCGCTGTCAACGTAAGAGTGGAGAACCGGGTCCTTGTAGGCGGCCGAAAGAACTAGGAGGTTACCCCATTGGCTGCGAGTTCGTTAGCTATACTCGTTCACGACACTTCTATACTGGAGGACACTTACGCGTGAGCTGTACCAAATACGTTGGTGATGATGGGACGCTTGTCACCGAGGCAGTGGAATGCTCGCGTGCTCTCAATGAGAGCCTTGATTCCCTTCTTGGCCAATTCCACGACTTGAGGGTCAATCTCGCCATGGTTTCTCGTCTTGGGGTGGATGACAGGAGCAACGACATCCTGGCGGAACTCGGAGCTGACGCCCTGGAAGTCGGGGCTGGAAGGATGGTGCTTCATCGAGTGAGAGAAGAGGAGGATTTGCCGGATAAAGGGCCTGTAGGTGATCACCTGCGCACCCCAGTACTTTGCTCGCAACCTCGCCGAGAGAATGTCGTCGGCAGGAGGATCATCTTCCCGGAAGGCGAAGCTTGGCGCTACCCAGTGCATTCCAGAGACAGCATCAGACACTACTCCGACGTTTCTAAACTTTTCCTTTCCACTCTTGGCGGGGTCCTCGGGAGCGTAGAACATGCGGTGAATGCTGTTGAGGTGGGTTCGGAGATAGAGCTGGCCTGGGTAGCTGTCCAGAATGCGCTGGGTGTAGCCCTCAAGCAGACTCATGTTGGGATGCGGCATGTCATCTTCGTATGACAATAGACCCGAAGGGGGGAGCTGAAGCTCAGCAATGAGATCACTATTTCAAGTCAGTAAAATGCGTCTAATTTTTTTTCCTAGACTGATGTCTCCGATATTTACCTTTCAAGCTGAAGGCAGGTCCAGAAAGCCAAAGCCAGCTGGTTGTACTTGGTATCATGGATGAACTCTGAGTTTCTCTTGATCCTTCGTAGCTTATCCAAGCTCCTGGTTTCATGGTTAATCAAACGATCAAATTTTGAAACAAAAGGCTATTTACTTACGGTCTCATAATGACTTGCAGCTTGTGGCTGGCCTTGTGGATGAAAGCAAAGCTCTCCATGGGTCTCCCCAGCTGACCGTGGTACAAACCAGCAAAAATGTTGGCGTAGACGTTCTTCATGTTGTTGTATGCGCCTGTGTGGTTGCCGAGGATGTCGGTGGCGTATGCGAAATATTCCAACCCGGGAATCACCTCGTAATTCTTCTTCAGGTTATATCCAGAGCGCAGTCCTCCCACACCGTGAATGGAGGATCGTCGGCTGTGAATGTTTCGGTCCTGTTCCTTGGGAGAAGGAAGCCCAGACGAGTGCGAGTGGGAGGAGAACCCTGGCGGAGATCCCTGGGTAGGTGATGGTGGAACACCCCCGTTTCGGGTGACCGGGCTTCCGTGGGGAAGAGACTCGCTCTGGTGCACAACATCCGGCACATTGTCGCGGTAAAGGCAAATCTTTCCGAGAGCAAGCACAGTGAGAACCAAGGCGCTGTGGATTGAGCGGTCTGGTCGGCCAGATCGAGCTGGAGCAGGGGTGGGGGGTTCAGATCCATCAGGCCCCGGCGATCGCTTTCGTTTGGCGCCAGTAACATCTGTCGGTGTCTGCGAGCCTGCGCCAACAGCAAAGGCTGGTCTGGTGGTTTGCGGCTTGGCCGATCTGGGGTGAGAGGTTGGGAGTGTGTCCAGGAAATGTCGGACCCAGTAGTCGAGCATCTTAGGCTGAATGATTGGGTGCATATTCAAGATGTTCTCCTTGAAACTTTCCACGTACGCCCACACTTTGAGTTCGGTGAAATCAGGGTTACCGTCGACGGCCAAAACACCACCCTTGTACTCGATCTGATCGGGAGGACTGAGACCGCCAAGCTGCCCCCAGTCGGCGGCGGGCGATGGAGATGCCATATCGGACGAATCATCAGCCATGTCGATGTTTCCGTGGTCCGTCGGTTCCTTCAGATGCCGCGATGGGTGAGAATCCTCACCGCGACCATACACAATCAAGACGCCTCGGTTCTGCTCCTGGCTAATTGGATATTCACTGATATACCGAACTCCCTCCCTGTCAAGGAGGTGCTTCGTCAGCTCGCGAATCGATGGCCACTCCAGGAGAAGACCAGCAAGGGTTGTGTGGTTGATGGGGATGGCTGGCTCTCCAGGAGGGACCGGAGGGCCTGGCTCGGCTTCCATCTCATCTTCGGGCATCATCCGCAGGGGGTGATGGTCCGAGGATGTCGGATGGTCTCGAGGTGCTTCGCTGGAATAATACGTCTCGCCGCTCGAAGTGCCGTTGGGGGCATAGGGAGATGCAGGGCGCTTGTACTCTTCCTCCACCGCCGGCTCAGGCTTCATCTCCATGGGTGAAGCCGTCTTGGGTAACATAGTCTCCATTTTGACCAAGCGCTGATCGAACCGCCCAATCTGGCTCAAGATGCTGGCCAATGTCGATTGAACAGCAGTGAGTCCGTCCAGGATATCTGCTTGAGCTTTGTCGGTACTAATTCAGTAGAGTTGGTCAGTTAAGCTCCAATTTTGCGACCAGATTGAGCAACCTACGCTTTTGGAACAGGGTCGCGGTATTTGCACTCTACGCCCTTCTCTTTGCACGTTTTACACGGCTTTGTTTCATCGCATTTCGCCTTGAGTTGCCTGCAACTATCACACGCCTGCAAATCTTGTCAGCGCTCCACATTCACCCTAAAAAAAATTTATCCGTCATTTCCAACCTGTGAAGCTCGAGTATTTTTCTTCTTCGCTGGCATACTCGAAGAGTAGGCAACATTGTAGAATCCCTGCTGATCTCCATGGTTCGGCGCATATCCGCCGTGCTGCTCATAAGGTGGCTGATGTGTGACCGGGGTAGCTGGAGGGTAGCTGGGAGCTCGGTAGCCGCCCGGTGTCGGGGGCATCGACGGCGGGTTTTCGTAATTCATGTGTCGCGGTTGAGCCTCCGGGTACGAGGCCGGAGGAGGAGGATGAGAGAGGTGTGGTGTCGAAGGCAGGCCCTCGGGCGCGGGCGCATGGCCCGTCGAGTTCGGGCGGCGCTGGTCTTCCGCGGGATCGCGTTTTATAGGCGGATCCCGAGAGGGATACGGCTGGTGGTAGGGAGGGCGCGCCGGCGAAGGCGGAGGCTGGTGCGGATGTTGCTGCTGGTGCTGCTGCTGGTGCTGGGGCGGGTGTTGCTGCTGCTGCTGCTGCTGCTGAGGCGGCTGGTGCTGCCTGTAGTGGTCTTGCATGGGAGCATAGGGCTCATGCTCATGATGGCGACGATCAGACTCGGGATGCGACGGCGGAGGAGGAGCTGAGGCGGGAGCAGGTGTCGGTGGCGCGGATGTGTGTTCGACTGATCGAGGCGGGTAATGTTGATACGGGTTCGCGCCGGGATGGTGCAGAGCGCCGTGAGGAGGCGGCGGCGGCGGCAGCTGGCTCGGCTGAGAGTGATGAGGGTGATGAGGGTGAGGAAGTGATACACCTGGTGGAGGTGCGCCAGCCGGCCAGGAAGAAGAAAGGCGAGGGCGTTTACTGTCGGGAGGTGCTGGATCCATGCTTGGTGTGCTATATATGTATAGAAGTACTACACTGCGCACATAATCAGGAGCGAGACGAAGAGGAGAGCAGGGACCACAGAGAGGCGGTGGCCATGGGACAGCTTTGACAGAGACGAGGCGCGAGGGTCCCGGGGAAGACGAGCTTCCTGGTAGTCAGAGCTGGAGGGGCGATGATAATTGGACCCTTCAGCAATGGCAGTTAAGAGACCGGGTGGGCATGGGGGCGGGCGTGTCCGGAACGACTGGGGATTGATGACATATACGGGAGAGGTACCGTATGGTCAAGAGAGAGCAGAGAGGATGTCAGTGTGAATGACAAGTCCAGTCGAGTACAAGCAAACAACACCCCAGACGCCCCCGGCGACGCGGTGGGATCAGCAGTTGGGCAGAGACGAAACTTGACAAGCTCTTGCTTGCTCCGGGGGACTGAGGACAGTGGGGCAGGGCGCAAAACCGCAAGGAACCGAAAGGGCGAGGTGAGGCGGAGCGAGGTGAAAGGTAAAGCAAAGATTGGGATGGGAGGTGGGAGTGGGAGTGGGAGAAGCGCAAGTTGAACGGAACAGTATGATGTCGACGTCGAAATTGAGAACGAGCGCAAAGCACTGGCGCACTGGCGACTGGGGGGACTGGAGCAACGACAGACAGCCTCAAGGCCCAGAGGGCAAAAAGACGGTCTGAGCAAGGGTGTGAGAGGGACCAGAGGCTACTGGGGAGCCAATTGAGGAACCGACCCTGCCGACTTTGACAGTCGGAGAAGCTAGCAGGGCCCGGGGGTGTCGAGCAACCTGGTCGCTTGGTGACGGGGGGATGATGTCGGCGAGGTCCCCTGCGAGCCCGTTTTTTTCTGCCACCCACACGCCTGCCGTTGGAGATGGGGAGTGGGCGAAAGTCAATGTACCTGGAACCGCCTTGGCTGCGGCCGTCAGGTACTCGGAGGGTTCGGGCGATTCAGGTCCGCCAGGTACGTGAGAGACGGGCAATGGCAATGTCGTGCGCTTCGGCTGTGACAGGCAGGCAGGCCTTGCTTGAGAGGGCTGGGCGGAGGCAAAAAGGGTCCAGTGGGGGTGGATATTGGACTGAACACAGACTCAGGATTGGGGCTTTGATGATTGATGAGCAACGAGCAGGAAGAAAAAAAAAGTTTGGTCGGCCGTACAGTTACTCCCGCACGAGGCCAGGCCAGGCTGGGTCAGGTCAGATGGAAGATTTTTTGGGAATCACTGAGGGGTGTCGTCGTATGAGACCAGCCCACCAGACAGACAGACAGACACTGAACGATTGATTTGCTGTCCCTGGGAGCAAATTGGGGAAGTGAAGGGAACCTCGGAAAAAGGAAAGAAAAAAAAAGCAGGTCAGAAAAAAGCAAGCAATCAAGCGCGAGATGCGACGCCAGCTCAACACCGCAACTTGGGTATGAGGCAGAGGCATATGGAATAATGCAAGAGTGGTCGGCGATGCAAGGCCAGGCCAGTCCAGGCAAGGCCGACGCAGCAGAACGAGCAGCGAGGGGCAGAGGGCCAGCCAGCTGGGTTGGGCTGGGGCCGGAGCTGCGCGGCGGTCGATGCATCATCAGCAGTAGGTACATAGTTGGTGCCGCACGCACTAGCGAGAGGCGCGCCCAGGGAACGGGAGATGGTGGAGAGAGCGGAGGAGAAAGAGGAGCGTGCAGTATGGAGCGCGATGGTGGGCCGTACATCCACTGGTGAATCGTGCGGTACGTAGCAATGCGGTCGAAGTGGCGCGTGGAGGCGCGCAGGACATGGGCGTCGAGTAGCGCGCGACGGCCTCGAAAGACTGTCTCCACAACACGCTCGTCTCACGACGGGACATGTACGTACAGTCATTTCGAAACTACGTGCAGTGGGTACAGGTGATTTTGGGGCTACGCGAGTGAGCGAGATGCGTGTTGAAGTGATCTCGCATGTACTGGCCCGCGTGGTTTGCGATGGCAATTCTTCGGCAATCGATGGCTGAAAAGGGTAAAACGGTGTACCTAGCAACCAGGACCCTACGGGGGTGCAAAGGCAAAAAATTGCACGCAGCATGCTGACAGGTATTCCAACCAAGGCTGATCCCAGGCTCTGTTCGAATCTGGGGACCTGGGGTCCAGACAGTCGCACAAGCAGTCGCGGCGCAGAGGGCGTATTTCCAGGTTTGCCGTAGATCATCGTACGAAAATCCCAGGGCCTTGTGGCCTAGGCCGGCGGGAGTTGCGATGTCGAGCGCCGCCAGGCCTGACAGCAGAGAGGGTCGAGTGGAGGCCGGCGGAATTGGGCCACTGAAGGAATACGGGGCGCTGTCGGCCAGTGGCCGGCAGATGGCATCGCATCAGCGAAAGCGACATACCTTGCCCCTCCACAGCGCAACCCACAACCCGCCCCGAGAGTGAACTGATTGCGCACGGCATAGCTCTCCACAGAAATGCAAGATGTGGATTGTGTCGAGTTTTTTTGCGGTCCGCCCTGGGCTCGGGCTCCGGCTTGAGACGCGCAAGTTGCCGAGTTGATGGTGGGATGGAATGAGAGGGAGCTGCCGAGAGCCACGTGAGGGGCCGGCCGGTTTGGCCATTTACCATGTGCAGCGAACTGGCGGCAATGGTGGACGGGAAGCGGGGCGGGGAGGTCGGAACAAGACGCTCAGCCGGGCAAAATGCCCGATCATGAACGACGAGTTACGAGCGAGAACCGCCCAGCTGCTACCAAGAACTTTGCCATCGCATTGCCGTGCGGCGAAAAGTTTCGTTTATTGCTCCCGGCAGGAACCAGCTTGCGCTGCGCGACCTTCAACACAACGGCAACACGACATGTGTGGCGGCAGGCAGGTTTTGCCTCCGCCTCGGGCCACCGCTTGCACAATGCTTGTCCCATTTGAGCCAAGAGATCCAGGTACCCGTTCGTTGTGTTAGTTCTTCGGGCGTTCCGTTCAACAGCTTGTGTGTGTACCAGCTTTTTTTTTTTTTTTTGGCTTTGCTTCGACTAGTCCACACCACCACCAACAGCCACCCATCCGCACTCCACCCAACAGCCGCGCCTGCGATAATGAGCTTTGGTCGCGTTGGGAGAGCCCTCAAAAGAACACCAGATAAAGTCGTGACGGTCAAATTCTTCATCGGTCACGTAGCCTCATATTGAGGGTGGCCGCGCATGCCTTCGCTGACCAACATGTGGTCAGAGCCATCCGCTAGCCAACATCTTGGAACATAACCCAGGTGACCGGTCAAGAAAAAAAACGTCACAACGAACCATGGATTAATCAATCATTAATCTCGCAGAAGGCCGAGCCAGTGCCGCTAGGCAGCCCGTTACGAAAGAAAGACGTTTTGGAACCACGGAACAAAACCGACCAACCAGCGCTCGGCAAAACTGCCCAGACCGACCCAGGAACATCACTGGCCGCAAGTCGCAGCCCATATTTGCAAAAGACCAACCAGCTCCGACCCAGCAAACGGGCAGCGTCGATCCCTCCCGCTAAGACGTAGGTACAATGACCTACGTACATGCGTACTCTGGGGCAGTGGGCAAAAGCCGAGACGGGCACCTCTGCAAAGTCTGGACGTGCCCAATGCAGCTCAGCCGCGAGCAAGCCTCGCTGTCCAATCGGCACATGCACCCGAAAGTTTGCATCGTTGACACCGGCAAAGAGGCGGCAGGGCTGTTTTGGGACATACCGGTCAGATGACGGAAAATCAGCAAGCACTTTAATTCATGTCACCGTTGATGTTACTATGCGGTGTGGTTTGCCATGGCCGCAAACCTAAGCTAGAGCACGCACAAGCTCAACGGCGCGGTGCATCCACTTTGCATGACAACAGACTTGTGTTATCGTCATCTTGACCGCCACCTTGGCGGGAAAGGGAAAAAAAAGTCTACTGACACGAGATATGTCCGAGAGGTCTGTGCCACAACCCTGATGAGACTCACCATGTCTAGACTACCAAGAACAATAGAGAGAAGTAGGGGGGTCAGGACGACACAAAGAACCCCGAGACGCTGCGTGCGAACCCGCGTGTAGGTTGGCTTGCTGATACGATGCAGTAAGAACAGAGAGATTTAGGTGGGGAGGGGCCCAATAGGCGCAGCGCGGCCCCGGATGACGAACATCTAGCAGCCTTCCAACCACAGCTCATTGCAGGGGACAAGCAGGCGCAGGACCAAACTGCGGAGCAGTGCAGAGCATTGTGCAGGTGGATGCGGCGGAATGGATCTGAGGGTCTGGACCACGACAAGCAGTCATTGCAAGTCGAGTTATCCATGGCACTCGGTGCAAGGCAGCGAGTTACTGGTCTCGGTGCCGCGTTGCTCTTAAGTGATGTCAGTGCGCGTCTTGTGTCAGCGCCATGGGTGTCAATCCATTCGAACAGCCTGCTCGAATGGCGCACGCGCCTCCCGGTGGCACAATCGTGAAACTAGCATCCGTTGCATAGATGACCGATAAATCCATCGATGACTGGCATTGTCAGGGTGTAGGGGTGTTACCTGTAGTTTGCCTGTCATGTCGCTCTTGAAATGAGGATTACCCCAGCCCAACAAACTACCAACCAGCCACAAAGGTCCCCCAGCTGGCCACAGAAGATGCAAAAAAAGGCTCTTGATGTTACGTATGTCTCGGCTCTGGCCCGTTTCCAGAGAGCCAACCAACCCAGCGGCCAAACGCGAGCTTAGGATACATCAAGGTGCGTATGAGCCTTACTCTGTCAGTCCATAGTGTGTACGCTACGCCGGCCGTACTTGCCCGCTCGGGAACCAACTGCCAACCCTCAATTAAAGCCGACTACCTGACTGGGGAAGCGGGTGCCACTTGCGTACAGACATCTTTCCCTCACCACCAACGCTCGACATGCTGAACACCCAGTGTGAGGGTGAGGGGTCTTCGACCGAGCGTGCGCATTCTGTCGTCACCGCCTCTTTTTTTTTTTTTTTTCCTTCGCCTCCTTCCGTGGACCCTTCCCCTCATCCAGTCGCGTTTTGACGTCCCTCTGTGTCATCATGCTCGGATCTATTCTCGGCTCCAGCCATGGATCTTCGCCATTCCTGTGGGTCCTTTTCCCTTAGCCCGTACCGTCCATTTACAGCATTAATTACGGTGACGGCCATCAGGACCACGGTCTCCCCCGTCCATCTTAAGTGGCACGTAGTGTTGCTATAGGGAGCAAGCTGCGGGCTCCGAGCGCCTGCTTGGCTGTTGGCTGTCGGTCAAAGACAGCCCAGGAACATTTGATTGAGCTTCCATGTGGCTTCACAACCCTTCGGCCAAGATCCACCCACCGTCTTCATCTGCCACCCCATTGTCTGAAGCGCTTTCAGGGGACCCAGGAAAATGGCGGCGCCAACGGCCATCGAGTGCAACCGCCAAGTCGCCATGTAACCGCCGCCCCTGCGCTGAAGACTTCTGGAACATGACCTCATCTCCGACCAAATCCACCCTGCAATTGACTTTGGTTTTCCTTCTTCGGTTGATTCGCACGGGCAGGATGCCAAAAGGAAAACCGTCCTCTGTCCTTGCTTGTCCTTGTCCAGCCACCAAAAATGCTTGTCTGAGACGACCACTCCCACACTGTGTGTCTCTGGGCCCTGGGGCGCCATTGCGTGCATATCGTGAGGTGCTAACCCTCGACCCGTGTCCCCCCTCCAGCAACCGTGACGGCGCATAAACTCTTTGCATGCCATGTTTGTCAAAGTTAATCCAACTTGGAAGTGCAGATGGGTCCCACGGCCATCGTGCACTCCGACGGCCTCAAACCTGCGCTCGATTAGACTGGCCATATGACCCAATCCTGGACTGCATGTTCCAAATCGGCAGAGTCAACCACTCGTTTTTTTTCACGACGGTCTAGTATCGACAAGGTCCCTGACTTTGCATTCGGTCCTACGTGGGCATCTACTATGTGCCCATCCAAAACCAACATGGACTTTACAATGCCCATTCCCAACCTGGGCATGGGATTGTCGCATCGCTTATTGGCGAAACTGCGCAAATTTTGTTCATCCAGGTTCCGAAAGAGATTTACCGCACATCATGCTCAGCTCGGTTATCAATAGTGGCGCTTTCATGCCCAACTTTCCCCAAACCCGAGCCCAAATTCCTGGCATCGCCTCCACCCCCGCAGAACGGGACCACGACACAGGCGCCCAAGAAAAGGACGCCTTTCCTGACGTTGACACAAGGTCATGGCATGGACCTCGACCCGGATGTAATATCAGGATAATTTTCTGCGCACCAGCCAACCAGCAGTCAACACTGCAGACATGGGGTGGCCAACCTCCTCACGGTTGCGCAGGCATCCCCTCCATCTCATCTCTGTTGCCAGCGAACGGCTGCTTGAATGTATCACGCTAGAAAACTCGTATCGCGCCCGCAGAACGTCCATACCCGTGCAAAGAGGAACGTTGCCGAGGGACGATGCCGAAGATCATTGGCGGAGCACCCAAGTCCAATGCGTGCTGGACAGCACATAACTTTGCTATTTTTTTTTTTAAAGTTGGCGCGATCATGAAGGCTGAACTGGAGGGCAGATGCAGATCGCATCGCGGGGCTGAAAACGTCCTTGACATAAGACAAAACCACAGCATAGCCCGTATGATGAAACATAGATTTTGCCGTGTTTATGCCATCAAGGCGCAAATGAAAATGCGAGGCTGGAGCAGATGTCTTCCAAAAGATACTCTCGGTCCGCTTTGAAGTGGTAGAATAATTAACCAACCCCTCACCACCCATAAGGCAGAGCTCGGCTACAATGCCCACCCTGAGCACCCTACAGTCAACTTTCTAGCCTCAAACTGGACAATGGATGCGCCCGCGCGCACGACGTCAGAGGTGTGGAACTAGAAATGCTCCCTGTCGCAATGTATTCAGTACCATGACTTGACTCACCATCCAGCTGCCCTAGGTCTCAGCAGCGCAATCATTCATTTTGATTGCCTGCAATTTGGTCCAACCACCCATCTCCATACCCCTGGCGACGACCTCCATCAGGTCTTGCGGTTCCCAGATCGCTGGGACGCCGCTAGTTGACAGGACGGCTGTCTAGTTGACCAGCGTCGCGGATGAGTGGGACGAGGACGACTCCATCGAAGCTTTGGGTCCGGAGCGGCGAGAGCAGGGGAGGCGGGCTAGGGGAGATGGATTGGTGGCCATCCCTCTGGGTAGACGGGCTGGCAATCCGCCTCCGGTGGCCATACTAGGGATGGATGAGGCACACGGGGCATGTACCTGCGACAGAGCGACAATCCAGCTACATACCTTGTTTCTCCCGACAGTACGGCAGCCATTTAGGACTCACAACGCTGTCATCTCCATCCAGATCGGGCTGGTTTGTCTCGCAGAGAAAAAGCCTCGCTCCAGACAGGAGCAATTGGGCTGGCTTACAGGACAGACAGCATCCGCCACATCCGTCACGGGGACAGCAATAGCAATACTGACAGCTGCCCAGAGCCAGTCAACCCCGGAGTTCCAATCTGCGCCCTCGTGCCGGCGCGGTGCAGCGCACCGGCTTGCCGGATTGCTGGGACAGGAGCTTTGCCGGATGGGAATAAAAAGCAAAAAAATTATCTGAAAAATCTGACAAGTCAGAAACCGGCTCCTCCCAAGCTCACAGTTACCAAGCCACTCACGGGCCGGCGCGGCGCGGAACCTCTCGCTACAGGGTACTGGGCGTTGGGAAACTCTATTAGCGAGCAAACCGTTCACAGCAGTTCATCCTCCTAGTCCGGGTTTCTCACGGCTGCCCACCACCGGGGACAAAAGCGAAAGAGAAAAGGAACGGTTCCGCCGGTGGGCTGGGAGCCAAGGCTCGGGGCTGAATCAATGTCTTTCCTAGCGTTTTTCGGGCATCCTTCTACGTTGCTGCTAAAGTGCGTTGGAATGACATGCCCCTGGCCGGTTGTGAGACGCTTACACGGAACTAAGACAGCGCAGCTGAAGGCGCGAAAACGTGGCGGGAGCGTGGCCCTGAGCTACTCTGGCAAGGTGCAATTAGTTTGACTTTTCGCGGCCCGCCTCATCAGGGGGATACGGTAAGGCCGTCGTCGCCTGCAATATACGAATATGACAACTCGCAGCACACAAACACATCGTCGGCCAACCGACTGGACTTGGATAAGCGGAACGTGGGCGGGCGGGCGCCACTCGAGTGCTTGCGTCCGGCCTTGGCCCTTGCCTCTGGCCGCGCCAGCACCTGACCAGGCTGCGTGACGCATGGCACTCTTTTTTTTTTTTATCATATCGAAGCACGAAATCAAAACACAGCACGGCTTGTCGGCGAGGCGTTGCAAGGGCCCTGCAAGCTCGCCTGCCCCCCTGAGACGCCAGAGGAACCGAGTCCATGTCGTCGGTGACGATCCAGAAGCCCCCGACCGACCCCGGGACATGCATGTCGCAGCCTACAGCTCGCCGCTCGCCACCTTGTTTTTCCCAGGTGCGGCTTGGCTCGATGGAGCCTCCCAACCAGTTAGCATCTCTTTTTTTCTCTTTCTTTCTTTCTCCCTCTCCCTTCCTGACTCTCCTTAGGTCCAGCGCCTAACAGAACCAGCCAGGGTCACGTCACGCGTCTCCTGTGGCAGAGAGCAGGTAGGGGAGAGCAGAGGGTTGCAGAGCGAGCGAGAAAGAAGGTTCAAGTCATGCCTACCAAGCTCCATGCATGCAATTCCCAACGTGCCCGATCCGCTCATGCAGTTGGCGTTGACGGACCTCGCTGTCGTGCAGCCACTTTTTCACAAGCGAAAGGTTCCTGGTATTGTTTTGTTTAATACATGTCAGTTTATTGGTTTTAAACTTTTTCGTGTGATTTGGAATCGATCAAGTCGTCGTTCAAGGTTGCAAGTGAAAATTACCCTTGCATCCGTACAAGCTTGGCACATTATGGTATTCTGGTATTACTCCGCCTTGGGTTGTGCATAAGCGCTCTTTCTTCTTTTTTTCCGCACCTTTGTTAGATTCACCATCCATGAACCAAACATCAGCACCATACCTAATCAGTAGTTCAAGATTCCACTTGATAAAATCACGGCAGGCGATTTGAAGATAGACTTTGGGCCTGCATTGTTATTTTTTCCCATCCTATATTCCGTCACTGTTGTCTCTTCCTTCTCCTCTTTTTTTTTCTTCTACCGCCGGCTTCCCGAATCCGGGACTCCCGGGTAGGCCGCCGGGCGTTCTTGGCCCCCCACACGTTCCTTGTGCCTTTTTTTTCCCTTCCGTTTCCCAACGTCGGAGCCCCTCAACTTTAAAAATCCCAGCTCTCGAGGAATAGGCATTCTGAAACCAATTACACAAGTCATATGTGCTTTTTCTCCCTCCCCTCCCACCCCCTTCTCCCCTTGTCTCAACCAAAGGCGACAACTGGAGGGGTGTGATGTAACCAAGCCCCAAGGGTTTCAAACCCTTGTCTTAGAAAGAAAAAAAACACAAACCCTTTGCCGATTTCGTTGCTTTGCGACGGGCCCATTTCATCCGCAGGGAGTGGGGGGGAGGTGAGGGGCCGTCTTATCTCGAATCGTCGATGGAGGGCTTCATCCGCCCTCCCAGCAATCCTCCTTACCTGCTGGGTGCTACCTGCACTACGGATACCCGCCTGCACCTGCGGCAAACGGCCTCGTGGCGAGGCTTGTTTTCTCGCACGCCGTGGTAGCTTGGCGCGGCAAAGGGCGAAATCCACGTCCCCTGCCGTGGCCAGGGGGGGAGCACACACAAGGCCTTTGGCAGGATGACTCGATAGTCCCATGACCAAAGGTGGCTCCCCTGCCCGCCAGGCACCTATGGCGCTCCAGTAAGTGGACGTTCCATACGATTGGGAAGGGCCCATGAGGTTGGTTCAGATGCCATGCTTTTCTCTTCCGGCTAGCCCAAGCCAAGATCACCCCTCTAACCCTTGGGGGGGCATGTAGTCCTAGGACTATATTGCTTTTGGCTTGTTCGTATCACTCCACTTTGATCAATATTCCGCCAGGCATTTTTGCCCTCAATCGTGAATCCTAGCAAATGGCAATGCCCAGAAAAGACATGCCGTGGTACAGAACTGTGGCATGCTCCAGTGCACGGTTTCCTCCCCTTCCTTTTCCTTCCTCCTGTTTCTCGGGGGTCCCTCTTTCAAGGCACCCAGGGGGGCCCTCGGTGTGCAAGGTTACCATTTCGGTAAACGGGGTGATAACTAAACACTCCCTCATATGTGACCTGTCAGGTTGGACACAACCGTTGAAGGCAAGACTCCCCCGTGCCCGGCTAAAACCTGGACTCCTTGTTAGCCGCTTCAAACTGGGGCTGTTTATTTTTCTTCATTCGGCTTCCATGGCTGAATCCAAATTATCAGATCATGGTACGATCCCGATAGTAAGCGTTGTTCAGCCCAAATCGCATAGCAGTACTGCGCATCACTAAATCCTTCTATGCCAGGGGTACCACAGACCTGGTCCCTGGACCCCGACTTCGGATTAACCCTTCGGTTGCCTAGTTTCCGACTCGAGCTCAGATGCGGAATGGGTCTCGAAGCTCTCGGTAGCTACATAGTATATGGCACAGAGAGATAGGCTTTCCAGAGTCCAGATTGATGCAGACAGGTGGATGGCCTCGTGCGTTCTGCAAACAGGGAACAGCCGCATTGTCTATCACCCGTTGCATCCATATCTCTCTCCATATTCGAGCCGCCTGCACACCCTCCTACCTGGCATATCCTTGATGTCCGATCTGTAATCCATGTCAAATCTGACTGCTTCAACCAAAGTAGAATCTTCAGAATCCCACACCCCCGCTACCGAGATGAGGACCCAAAGTCTTTTATTTTTGTTTTTGATATCTCAAATAGTCCAAAGTTGAAGAGGTGATGCTTGCGGGACGCTGCCAACAGGCATGTGTAGTGCGCCCCGAGTTTCCGTCATCCCGGGTTTCTGCCCAATAGGCAAAACCCTCGCAGGGATGTTGATTTCTCAGACCAACCAGACGCGTGATCAAAGACCGGTGTTGCTGACCGGTGAACGAGAAGCGTCATGTAGTCAGTCGGAGATGTGCCACAGTGTGGTTTTTTTCCCCTCTCTCTGGCGAATGGTACTTGGGCAAGCCCGGAAGAAGGTACATGAGACACGCATGGCTCACACCTCCCACGTCTCCGGTCTTCATGATGCCGTTGAAAGTGGATGCCTCTGCCTGTCATCTCCTTCGGGTTTCCTCCATGACTGCCCTCCACCGTCGGCGCACCGTGACAGCACCGGCAGGTTCAAAACGCCGCGCCACAAGGCGGCACCAAAGCAACGTTGGGTTTCCTCCGTGGTGAGTTTGCTGTAGCATCCGCCACACCCGTTGGCGATGCCGTGCACTGTCCAGCATCAAGCGTGAGCCAGAGCTGAGCCTCGACGCCCCGAAATGTGGGGGTGAGCAGGCGGTTGTAGCGCTGGGAGCTGGTGCACAAAGCCTTGTGTACATGCCGTGTATGTATGGACAGGGGTTTGCAGTGCAGCCCGCGGGCGTTTTCCCCATTTTCCAAGGCTCGACATGAGGCCATGGCTCCATTCCTCTGACCATGCTCGCTCCCACGACCGAGATTGGAGTCCATGTGATGTGGTATGAGGCATTACTTGGTTGAGCCTGGCTTCACGGGTGCGACACGTTGCAAACGGACACCCGTCAGCCATATCATGGTTTGGGAAACCTACCGAGACTATTGCTTTGCCAGGCATTCAGCGGCCTCTCGTGACTTTCAGCAGGCTCCACCTGACATGAGTTTCGTTGCTTGTTGCCAGGAATAGTTGGCCAGCTGATGATCGTGGCCGGACCGTGCCATGCGCGAAGAAACTTGGGGTACGCTGGTGGCTTGCCGCAACCTGATCCTTGCCAAGTGCCGGCTCACGCCCTCTCTGCAGCGTGTAGTACTTGTGGTGTACGTACAGCACCCGTGGTTGTTTTGCACTTGTGCAATCCCTGGCAAAAACAACAAAGGCCCTTCTGGGAAGAGTCCGACTACTGGGGTGTGCCAAACGGTTTGAATGACCTTGGTGATGAAATGGAAGGCTGGGCGTGTGTGGTGAGGCGTGGTGGAGTTGGCTCCTGGGCCACGCAAGCATCGACAGAGAGCCCTCGCTTGTCTGCGCTGCCAAGCATCACCTACCTGGTCGTTACCGCTTACCACATGCTTTGTAGCATTCACTCCCTGCTGCAGTTGCGGACCCCTTGCTCACGGCACTTGCAAAAACCGTGGCGTGCAGTGCAGTAGCTGAGGCTGCAATCTAGCTGCCCAGTGGCTGGCGCTGCTTGGGCAAGACGACGAGCCATCACGCCTAGTTTAAGACATTGGCGGCGGAGATTTACTCAGAATGTCTTGGATGTTGTGTTTCAAGTTGACACCATCATGGTCTATTGTCTCTCCAATTTCATGATAGCTCGCAGCTAGCATTTTAGGGCGCAATTCGGATTGGCAAATTCATATTATGAGATGCGAGACATGCAGTAGCACGACCGTTGTCATATGTTATAGCAGTTAGTTTGTGCGACATGACAACTTCGCGAGCGGCCGCTTACTCCGAGGTTGAATTTGTGCCATGAAACAGCCGTTCGCTCTTGGCTGGCCAAGCGACAAACCTGTTCCCTTCACAGTTAATTGGTATGTCACCGTAAGCCCTGGCTAATCCAATTCAGTGTTGCAATGCTTTGACTAGAGGTACGGTGGCTGCTAAGGGCGTTGAATAGTGAGACCTGAATGCCGGAGCAACCTGATTCCTGACTCAACCCCGAACCAATTTTGTTCTCGCCACGTGGGAATAATTTTTTTCTTTTCTCTTGGTTTCCTTCTCTGACCTGGAACCTCTTAGTAGACGCTCGCTCATTGCCGGCTTCGATTCAAGTGGATCATTTCGTGTCATGACACACGATAATGGATAGCAACCGGTCCGGGGCGATGGCGTTGTCAACATCACTAGTCAATTCCAACACTCATCTCGCTAACACTTTTGACCATCTCCACATCCCAATAATCCTCCAAAAAGAAAACATTAGTTTAGATCGGCCGCAAGGGTTCTCTTCGGCACTTTGGAGATGGCTAGAATCGTTCCAGAGCGCATCTTAGACCTCAACTATGACAGGGGCGCGACCAAAAACAAAAAAAGGGCCGAGGCTTGATCTTCGTAGGTCAGAGCGATTTCCCTACTAGTAAATGATCATCTCCATACAGTCCCGAGATGAACTATCCGTGTCTCAAACCAAACGTTTGGCCTAGACGGGCGAGGTTGGGAGAGCTTGCCTTGGTTCCATTTCGGCGTAGAGGTCACTGGCAGTCGGAGGCTCAGCAAACGCCTTGGTCACGCCCTCCTGGGGGCTCCATGGTCTCAGTTGAGAACCGACGGCAGATATCCGCACCGAATTTCCACGTTTGTTTTCTCCATGGTGGCTGGAGTTTCGGGACCCGGGCCAACGGGGTGGCAAGGAACTTGCCCGGGGCAAGATCGACCCTTCCAGGCAATGGTCATGCCTTGGAACTTCTGATATCAAATCGTTGCAATGGGCCCATATTAGTGCCCAATGTCAAACACGTCCAAGCCGGATTTTGCTTGGAAACCGTCAAGATTGACCTCGACGCTGGTCCAAACCCGAACTTTGGAGGCCCCTCGCATGGCGTGTCGCTGGAGCGTGTCGATCACCAACGCCCTTACACCGGGGTCTGCCAAGCAAGGTGCACCGTCACGTAAACACGGAGCCGACCCGCCGCTGCTTGTAGCTTCAGGTCACTTGATTTCCCTTGCTGCCTTGCCGTGGCCCGGGACTACTCGTCATTGGCGGTGGCGACTTTCCTTCGTTTGCGCCTACTCTGTACAGCAATATCATCATGACCAACGACTGGAGCAGTCTCACGCGCCACCTCATCTCCACTCCTATTCGAGCTAGGAGCATCATCAGCTCCCTCGGTGAAGACAAGATCACCCCGCCGGCCCAGGACCTCCTTGCCCGCTTCCTCAAGGAGAATTCCAAATGCCAGGAGCGCTGTCTCGTCCATGCTCCGCTCGGCTATTTTGACATTGGTGCCGCTGCAGCCATCATGACCTTTAGCATTATAAAATGTGCTTGCGTAGCTGTGAATGGCCTTGAGCAAATCGCTTTCAGGCAGAACTCCCTGTCCGGCATTGAGAAGGTCTCTCTCGTGAGCGTAGTAAATATCGTGTTCATGGTAACGCTGCGGAGCGTACTTGCGCCGAAAAAGAACTTCGTCTGGCGCCAATGGCGTTTTCTTAGTTGAGTACTTGATCGTCTTTGAGTGTTGTGGCTGGGACTTGGTCTCTGTAGATACTGGTCCTTGTTTGTACGATACTTTGCCTGTATATGATGAGTATATTAAACCAAGAGGAAGGTTTCAACTAACCAGCCACTGCATCGTACACGGTGGCGTGCCGACGTCTGGAGTCCGGCGTTGAAGGGCGGTCTTGAGCAGTAATCTGCGAAGGCCCAGCCTCCGTAAGCTCATCGATGGGAACAACGAGATTGCGGTTCATTTTGCTTTCCAATATCCAATTTCTCACGCCTTTCGTTTCTGTCCTGACCCCTTGCGTGGTTCAAAGCGAAAATGAACAGTTGAGAATAAGTTGCGTTACGGCTTGCTGCTATGGCATGTTTTGAAGAAGGTTCTGCACTGGTTTGCGCTAAGAACGCTGACTATAGAGGCTTTTGTACGATACAAACATGGGAATAAGCATAAATGTGCTATTAGGTATGGGGGAAAGTGTGAGGCTCTGCATATGAGAAGTTCTCGGTGAAGTTATTGCAAAGATGAAGTTGAAAGTTTCGGCGGTCGGCTGCGGCAAGTGTGGGGTTGCGGGACCTGTAGCACAGCAGCTACCCACCAGGTCCAGGCTGACATCACTGCAGCCTCATTGACAATCCTCCCACCTTCAACTTCACGTTGCATTGGCAATTGCACCTAACGAGCCCATTTCTCCCGTGTATCTCTTTCAAACCCCCAGCGCAGATGAATGCAGGCCCGTATACTCACCCGCGAGACGGGTGACCTTGATCCCCGAGACTTCGCCCGAACCGTCACGAACCAACTCCTTCGTTCCTTTGCGCCAGCGCCCCAGCACCGCTTCAATGGCGATATCGCAGCGCGCCCCGATCCTTCAGGTATAGATGAACGAGCGCACAACATCCGCGCACACGGGGCAGGCGTGAGCAGCCTTTCTCTTGACAAGTTCGATGGGCGCATCCTGCTCTCAGGTGGTGCCGAGGGCGCCATCAAGGTCTGGGATCTTGAGGCTGGTGGCGTTGGCAACACTCACAAAGTCCATACCTTTCGACCAGTAGCTATGATCGCGCGATCGACTCAAGATCAGCAAGCGGCCGGGCATACCCATGGGATAACACACCTTGCCTTCTACCCGTTCGACCCCGATGCCTTTCTTTCGAGTTCCTATGACAAAAAGCTGAAGCTTTGGTCGACCCATCGCTGCGCGCTCTCGGCCAACTTTGATTTGAATGCGACGATATATTCTCACTCTACTAGCCCTATCGCTGATCATTTACTCGTATCGGTTGCTACGCAACATTCCAACGTGCGACTTGTGGATTTGAAGTCTGGCTCCGCTGTTCAGGCTCTGGTGGCTCATGGCGGGCCTGTTCTCACGACATCGTGGAGCCCATGTCATGATCATATTCTTGCAAGCGGGCATTCGGATGGCAAGGTACGTATATGGGATATTAGAAGAGCCGGCGGAGTTGTTGCGCAACTGGACCAAGAGGATTCTCTTGGCGTTGTGCACAAGTTTAACCATTCTGTTGCCTCGGGTATGGATTGGGACCAGATGCCGCGTTTCAGAGCCTCCGCACAAGCTCATGACGATGCCGTCAATGGCCTGCAATGGACAGATGATGGGCGATACATAATTTCTGCTGGGCTGGACCGCCAAATCCGAGTCTGGGATGCAGCTACAGGAGCCAACACCCTTGCCAGCTTCGGTTCCCTGATCCAAAACCAGCATGCCAGAACGGCCAGTCTTCTGGTGACTCCTTCTAACCTGTCGACTGGGAATGAGCTCTTGATCTGGCCCAACGACCAGGAAATTCTTATCCTCGATCTACACGATGGAAATATTGTCACCCGTCTCCGGAGCCCAGGGGTTGCCAATCCTGTTGGATCCCGTGGTGGGCAAATGGGGAGAAACAGAATCACGAGCATAGTCTGGCGTGGAGCCAATGGCGGTGGGCGCCAAGTTGGACCTGTCATGGGAGGAGGAAATTCTGTTGGCGCCATCTACAGTTCTCATCTGGACGGACAGATTCGAGCCTGGGCGCCCCAAATTCCGGGGCCAGACGATATTGATGAAGAAGAGGAGGTGAACGAAGATGAAGAGACCAAAAGGAGGAAGAGAAAGGCAATCAACGACGCATACAAGAGTCTCATGGGAAAGAAAATCACATTTACTTAGTAAACTGAATGTATTCACAATATCTAAACAAATTGCATTCCCTGTGATGCAATAGTCTAGGACTCATTTGGTTTCTTCTTACCTCTCCTAATTAACGCCGTTGGACACCATGCCTTCTATAATCCCTCACCCCCAGAAATCCCGTCACAGCACGACGACAACAAGACAAAGCCAGCCATCCGGGTAAGAGGCCTCCCTCATCAACTCTTCCAGAGGCGCGTTGAAGGGGACCGACGCTCCGTGCATGACGACCTTTGCCAGGATGGGATCCCGGCTGCTCGGGAAGAGCCCGGGGAGGACATCCTTGAGCGCCTGGCCGAGCAGCCTGGGCTTTCTGTCGGGCGTGCTGGCCGAGGTGAGGGACTGGGCAACCTTGAAGGACCCGGCTTCGGACGGGGGCGAGTCCGAGCCGGGCCCCGACGAGGCGGAGGGTATGTATATGCGGAGAGGCACGTTTTTGAGCGCGGTGGGCGCGTTGAGCAGGCGCGTGTTGATGCGGTTGAAGGCGGCTTGGTCATTATCCATGACCGAGTTCCACAGCTGCGTGGTGTGCTCCTTGGACATTTTCATGATTTGGTTTGCGTTGCCATTGCGGATAAAGTCAGCCTAGGCGCAGCAGCGTCAGCAAGTATTGAACGATTTGTCGGTCTAGCAAATCGATATCGCATTGTCGCAAAAACAAAAGAAAAGAAAAATGTGTTTTGAGATATATATATATATGTATGTATGTATGTATGAAAAGAGGGAATAAAAAATGCCTATTGAAATGCAGACAACTCCTGTCCGCCTTCAGACTCACCTCTTTGGCACAGTTGAGAAATGTATCGGCAATGTCCCAGCCCACGCCGTCGTTGACCGTCAGCCTCCAGGGAAGAGGAGGCTGGTAGAGATCTACGAGCAAGCCCACGGCCAGGTTTCTGAGCTGGACGTCCTCAAAGTGGAAGCTCGAGCACGGCGAGTCGAAGAAGGCCGAGAGGCGGGGGAGCAGCAGCGCCAGGTAGCTGAAGCGCGGGATGCTGGTGATGAAGGGCGTCGTCGGCGAGGCGGGGTGGGTAATGTGCAGCGGGATGCGGGCGCTCCAGAGCGCTTGCGGGATGACGGTCGACATCACGATGGGCGCATGATAAAAAGCCGGGCCAGAGCGGGATACTCTAATCTTGTCTGGAAGTGACGTTGGCGGAAACGTTTGGTACCGATGAGCGAACCCTGGAGTCAGTGAGGCGTCTTGCGGCGCATGTCTAGGGTAGCCTAATACCTCTGAGTGGTGGACGCTTAGATAAGGCATCCACATAATGGCCGCCTGATCAAGGCAGATAGATTTTTGGATGTCACAACATGCTGCATGGATTAGGTGATGTTTACAGAATATTTTCTCCAGTATTTTTTTCTTTTCTTATTTGGTTATTTTGAATGTGCGCGAATTTATTTGTTACTATTAGCAAGATGGTTGGGTTTGGAAGTTGGCTGCATCACTGATGGAAAAACATGGGATCTTCCAAGTTATTTTTGAAGGGTTGATTGATTCAAATTTAAGGAAATTAAAATACAAAGACATTAAATCATAAGTGAACTGATTCCATAATTATTTCCATCATACCCTAAGACCTTTAAAGACCTCGGTGCTGGTCTTGGTGCGAGACACTGTTTCTTCTGGCGCGGTCATGACTGTGATCGCTGTGAGCAATGACGGGCTCGCCAATATGCTTCTTCAAAACAGATGGTGGCACTTGGGCCGCATCAGTAGGATCCTTGTGAGCGTGTGCTGAGTTGGTTCTGCTGAAAATGTTAAAAGGTCGTGCGGAATCGTTGCGGCTGACGGTCTCCGACTTACGAGCTGGAGAAAGTCTTGTCGCCTCCGATGGTCTTGCTACCATCAAGGTTGCTGTCAACACGAGGGTCTAGCTTGTTCATCATGTCCGACTTGTGAGGACCGGCAGTGTTGGGAGCAGGACCCGTAGCGTTTCCAGCGGCTGTTCCAAGACCATGGGTTTTGTTGCCATGGGTGGTGCCGTGGGTGGTGCCGTGGGCAGTTCCATGGGTAACTCCATGAGTAGTTCCATGAGTAGTTCCGTGAGTAGTTCCATGGGTAGTTCCATGGGTAGTTCCATGGGTACCGGTAGTGTGACCGGCGCCTCCCACGGTTCGACTGTTGTCGAGATCTGAATCGATGCGAGGATCAGCCGCATTGGCGATGCGACTTCCGTGAGGACCATGAGTGCCCTCAGGAACGCTACCGAGAGCAGTGCCATGAGTAGTTCCGGTAGAACCAAGAGTTGTACCATGGGTGCCGTGAGTACCGGCAGTGTGTCCAGCACCTCCCATAGTTCGGCTGTTGTCAAGGTCTGAGTCGATACGGGGATCAGCAGCGTTGGCAACGCGGCTTCCGTGAGGGCCATATGTTCCCTCAGGAGCACCGCTGTGAGTAGTAGTGGTGCCGTGAGTGGTGGTGCTGCCGCCCAGGACTCCGGTGTTGGTGCCAAGACCTCCCGTGCGGGTTGTCTCGTTGACGTTGTAAGCGCCAGTACCAGATGTGCCGTGGGGATTGGCACCCATGTTGCGGCTGTGATCACGATCAGAGTCGACACGGGGGTCGGCCTTGTTTAGGAGGTTTGAGTTGTGAGGGCCATCGGTCTTGGTGGCAGGGCCATCAGTGGTACCAATCGGCCGGCTGTCGGTGGCGTAGCTGCCAGAGCCAGTGGTGTAGTTGCCAGAGTCAGCGTACGTCTCACTAGTGCCTTGGTAGTTGTGCGCAGCACGGTGGTCTCGGTCGGAGTCAATACGGGGGTCAGCAGCGTTGGCAGCGCGGCTGCTGTGAGGACCATGAGTGCCCTCAGGCTGGGAGGTTGTGTTGTCAGAGCGGACAGCTTCCTTGACCTTGTTGATGAGAGAAGACATTTTGAAGATTGTTTGACGATGATTAGGTTGGGTATCTTTTGTGTTGTGTTGTGTTGTGTTGTGTTGTATCGTGTTGTATTGTGTTATTTGATGAAGATAAGAAGTTGTGGTTTGTAAGGGGATGGATTGAACTTTTATAGTCGAGTTCTTCCGATATAAACTTATATCAAGGACTCAACACCGTGCCGGTTGCTCCTAGAATAGCATCGCTGAGGTACGGACCCTGACTGCAGCTTCGGCACAGCCCAATGACCTACCTCATCGCACGTCATGGCGTCCTCAATACACATTGCTGCCCTGTGATTCTCGACAACTTCCTGCGAACCCAGTCTACCGCCCCAACACGATTGGCTCTGCCGTGCGGCCGTGCACAGTCTGGAGACATATCAGCGTCATCACCTCGGGGTCGTGACGTTTACGAAATATGCAGGTTGATTGATGCTGGGATATGGTTTCCGCCAAGGGACCAAGTGGTGGAGCACGAAAGCGGAAATGTGCACATAGCATGGGAGGCTCAAACAGGGGCTAGAGATGCACTGATCGCCTTTGATGGAACATGTGGCTGTGGTGGCGGCCCTTCGTTGCGGATTGCTGCGACGTTTTTTCGCGACGTTGCATCATAGACTCCGTGGCCATGATGCGGGTGCTTCCGTGCTTGGCCCACGAACCCCGGGAAAAGACCCGCAGCCAACCATGGCCATGTTTGCCTTGCAAGGTGGCCACCCGAGGAAAATCAGGGTCATAATTGTCTTTCCATGACGGTGGGCGTTGCACCAAGTCCGGATGCTTAGTGTGCCTGTGTTCCCGATATGGCTGTGGATGCTCCCCCCCCCCGCTATGGCGAATTGTGACGCCAGTGTCCAAAGGGGGAAGACACATCCATGACGCAGCACAGCTGTTTTGGGGTTTGCAGAGGATAGTTTGAATACTCAAACTCTGGCCGTTGACAAATATTCCACTCTTGCCCCGGATTTTCCCAGGCACTTAATTAGACCGTCGATGGCGTGCGATCCCACGTTAGTGGTTTCAATGCGTGTCGATCAAAATGCACATGACATATTTGCAGCGCACCGCATCGGCGCGGCACTGACAGAGCCGTTATTTACTTGGCGATGACGTCAACCAAACCACAACCTCGCAATACTTGCACATTCAACCCGGAATTTAATTTGTATTCGCCTAATTACTCGATCATAGGAAATACTTGGACACAGTCCATAATTAAGTGCAACATCTCGTATACCATTAATTCGTTTCCATCATTGCGGAATGAACCCCACCCACTACAGCGCCCACTGTTGTACTCAAGGAAATACCAGGACTGCAATCATTCTCCATTTCCCTCCAAACGCACCATATACATAGCCAAAGGGTATCAAGTTGGGGTATCACGTAGCATTTCTCAGTGTAGATCGACAGATCGGTTTATCCCATGACTTAGACACGGCTGCGGCGGTACCAGGGGTGACGGCGGGCGTAAGCAGCGTCGGCTCGAGCAACGCGGGCCTCACGCTTGCGAACCCAGAAGAAGCCAACGAGAGCGGAGACGAGCCAGAGAAGGGCTGACAGGAAGGCAAAGGCAATATCGGCCTTGAACTTTCCGCACAGGTCTCCGCGAGGGGAAACGTTGCCCCACCAGAAGATGGCACCGCAGGTGTCACCAACGCGCTGTGAAGTCGTTGTTAGTGCTTGAAGCCTGGTTTTGATAGAATGCCAATACTTACATCGACAAGAAGGCCGAATACGACCCACCAGAGGATGCTGAAGAAGATGTCGGCCGGCCAGTGAATGAATGTGCTCGAGAAGGGAATCAACCACAGAAGGGAGAAGAGTATAGAGAGGGCGGCAACCACTTCGGTGTAAATGAAGCGGCCGAGGCTCCAGCTGCTCGCATGGTTGTAGTGGTGCAGGTACCAGCCCGTGACACCGGCAACGATGGCTGCGAAGACGAGCTCCGCGCCGCGGAGGACCATACTGACGAGACGGTCGAGAGCCATGTTTGATGGGTTGTGGGTTACTGTTGCTGTGGAATGACTAGTGCGGATGATTCGATTCACTGGTGGCTGCTTTTGAGTAGGGCCTCAAATGATTTGTCTGCGGATGAGAAATGGTGTTTTAGCTTCCTCGTGGATGGGAAACACGATGTATTATGTATTCCGTCAAGAAAACAAAGCCCGATCCTTCTCACGGGTCCCTCCAATAGCCCAACCACATGACGATGACGACTCTACTTGCGGAGCGAAATCGCACTGGAGCCGGTTTTCGTTCACAGCCCGATGGCTTGGAGCCATGCGTTGACACGTTGACCTGGGTCCTGGAGCTCTGGGGATGGTGGCTCAATCAAGTCACTAGCAATGAGGTCATGCGCGACCAGGGCACGCTTGGTGATGGTGTGCTGCTCTGGCTGATCTGAAACACGAATGATGTCGCGAGGCTAGTGAACCAAGGCCATCCATTTCCCTCCAGGCTTGGGACAGCACGCCCAAAGTGCCGCCTCAACCGTTCCAAGACTGTGTGCACCGCGCGTTCAGCCTTGCCTCGTGGTGCCACGCCTTCGCCAAGGAATCCACTTTGGGCAAGGATCCTGCATCGCGAAGCTAGCCAGGCGCAGAACAAGTTTTGGGTTTCCGGCGGGCTCAAGGCGAATGCATTGATGGGAATTATGCTTCTTCAACCCGTTCTGCGATATCGGGACTTGCCGATAAAATTTCTGTCTTTTTTATCCTGGCTCAAGGGTTGCTGTGATGGATGCGTGCTGCTTACCATTTGTCGTTTCTCATGGCGTGGTGGTGTTTTGTTCCCGGGGCCATCCTACTGCCGGCTCATTCACTCACACTCCAACACATGACCCAACCTTCTGAAAAAGCAGCATACGGAATAACCAATGACTGCCTTGGATCAGGACACGACCTCATCTCGACATAGCCCGCACTGACGACTCTCTGTCGCATAAGAAGGCGCACCGCGGTGAAGCATTTTCGGATTCACTTTACCGACGGTCGCTGCCGTGTAAGTGTTTTTTAACGTACAACTACCGGTGCCAAGGCTCACCATCTCCACTTTTAGGGTGGCTTTTGGCCAACATACGTATTCTTGTCAACTGTGCCGCGAACAAGTCCCCCACTAGAAGCCCGTGAGGCAGGGCTTGTTCAGCTGGGGAAGGATGTTGGTGGTTCCTGATAACTAGGTTTTGAAGGAATTCCACGGGCGGAAAATATTCCTGCGGGGCTTTGCCAAAGGCTTCATTGGAGTTTCCGTACCGCCGCCATTCAATAAGGTGTTCATGAAGCGGATACCACTGTAGCGCAGTAAATCGCTGGAGAGGGGCTTGTATCTTGGCTGGTTGAGCTAAGACAGCAAAAACAATAAAATTGAATAGTCCAGGATTTGATGCCGGAACCCTGGTCTTGGGCTGGGTGCCTTCTCTGCCAAACTTGAAGCTTTTGCTCCGGGTGGTTTATATTTGGAATAAATCCCATTTCGTATGCTCCGGTCTCCAACGTCCAAAGATCAAGCGTTGAAGCAGCCGCATAGACCTTGGTTCAAGCCGTTTTTGCATGCACAATGAAAAGTTGGCTGTATGTCTCTCAAGGAAACATTATAAGGATAGATACCAATTTCAACTCATCTTTCCACCAATGTAACCATGGCCAACATGTAACACTGGAGTAGGCACATGATTTGAACATGAATTGGAGTGCGTGCAGCCTTCGTACGTTGGTAAGAATTCTATTCAGAAGTAAGGCCCACGGATTGTCTTGACGCTTGTATATATTGGCCGATGACAAGGATATATGCATCTTTAAATTACAATCCATTCCGCCCTGGATTGTACTGCACCTCTTATATAAGTTATAGTTTGACCAATTTGATTAGCCACCTCGAGCGTTTTCTTTGTCAACCAAAGCTGCCCAACCAGAAGGGGATGTTGACACAGTCAATACCTACAAGATGCAACACTGGCTTTCCCCTCACCATTAATCATTCTATCCCGCTCCTGCAGCTTTACAGCCGCTCAGTATGATAACTCCTTGATCATCTGACGTTGCCTTTAACGCCTCGGTTATACCACGTTGAGTTATTCGGCAATAAGTGGGCACCGATGCCGAGCTGGTAGCATTCGGATACTTGATAGGGACAGTTTCCCAGCTGCCTCTCAACCTTCATCCATGTTTATACGACTCTGGCAGGCATTTGATTCCGCCTCCTCCTCATCGACTTCACCTCCGCAGTCTTGTTTGGGCCTAGGGGCACCGTTTTGGCGGAATTGCTTCCGCCCAACCTTCCAAACTGGGCACTAGCCAGCCTCGGCCTACCCCACGTCAGGTGCCCGGTGCGCTGAACATAATGTAACCGCACTTGGACGGGCGCCACGAAAAGACGGGGTATTCTACTTGGAATAAAAAGGGCGAAAGTAAATTTCTGGATATGGACTGCAATGTTAAAACTTCCAGCTGCTAGAGCCCGCGATGGAGTCGTCAGGCGCAGACAAAGGCTTCTTTCAAACCCCCCCTGTCTTGAAGAACCAAGTATACGATGATGTAGCCTTTCAGCGATGCTTTAAGCGTAAGAACAAACAGATATTGTTTTCTGCTATCTCATTTCTGTGCTGATACCATTAAAGTTTTTATTCCCCGAGATGTAGCACTGAAGGTGGAAAGGGAGATTGCTCAACTGGGAGATGAAGTCCTCTCCGATCAGGTTTTTGCCTGGATCGCCGATTCTGAGCACAACAAACCCCGTCTCAGAGGGGAGGGCCGGGATGCATTTGGGCAGTGGAGGGGGGAACTATTGACGGGCGAGGGATGGCGGGGTCTTCAGAAGTTTGGCCTTTCTCATGGGTATACCAATATCGTCTTGTGCAAGGGGTGACTTGTCTGACAATCCCCAGATTTGTGGCAGCGGGATACGATACGCCGTACGGCCCGTACTCGCGAGCACACCAGTTCTTGCGCCTCCAATTATGGATCGCGTCTTCCGCGAACGTTACCTGCCCCTCTGCAATGCAGGATGGCGCTGCTCGACTTTTGCAGACGCACCTCACCACCCCGAGCCTCGCCGCCAAGCTCTCGGCCGAGGAGAAGAAGGTGTTTCAAAATGCGTTTGACCACCTTGTGAGCCGCGACCCAAGCAAGGCCTGGACGAGCGGCCAGTGGATGACCGAACGCACCGGCGGAAGCGACGTCTCCTTGACCGAGACCACGGCGGTGTATCGTGCCGACGTGGGAGGGCGCTTTGCTTCTAGAAAGGAGGAAACCCCCCTCGGGCCGTGGAGCATCAACGGATTCAAGTGGTTCAGCTCGGCGACGGATTCAAACATGACTGTGCTGCTCGCCAAGACACCAAAGGGAGGACTGTCTACTTTCCTGGCGCCCATGCGAAAGCACGACCCCGAAGCCACCACCCTGACGGGGCTGCCCAGACCTGACGGAGAGACCCTAAATGGCGTGCGCATCCAACGACTGAAGAACAAGTTGGGGACCCAGTCACTTCCCACCGCTGAGCTCGTTCTCCAGGATATGCGCGGATGGCTCATAGGCCAGGAGGGTCGCGGCATTCACGAGGTCAGCACCATCCTGAATCTCACCAGGATTCACTCCGCAGTAGCAGCTGTAAGCTACGTGGGCCGTGGCCTCAGCATTGCCAGGGCTTACGCTCAAGTGCGCGCAATTGGTGCCGGCAAGGGTGCCAGGGTTAAATTGACCCAGAGCTCGCTGCACATGAGAACCCTCGCCAAGATGACTGCCGAGTACCGCAGGCTCATGCTTCTCACAATGTTTACCTCATATCTCCTTGGTTTGACTGAGCACCCCGAAGCCTCTTACGCAAATGCATCGCCAGCTTTAAAGGCATTGACAGTCCGACAAGCGCTTACTGGGCCGCTGCTTAGAGTTCTCACCCAATTGACCAAGGCTTACGTGTGCAAACCGGCGGTGTCGCTATTATTTTCATGCATGGAATCGCTGGGAGGCGTTGGATATCTTCTCAACGAGGAGCAAGAGTACCTCAACATTGCCCGCCTGTATCGCGACTGTAGCGTCTTGCCCATCTGGGAGGGGACAACAGATGTCCTCAGCACTGATTTCGTCAGAGCGCTGAAGCACCCCAAGACAGGAAAGGATTCAATGGATGCGCTTGGCGAATTTATCAAGTCGTCATACGGGTTCCAGGGGAAAACGACAAAGCCTGATGGTTGGGATCCTGTGAAGGCGTGGGAGGAGCTGAGGAGTCGCGTAGAAGGTGAATCATCAGCGGATTTGATGGTTGAGGCAAGGGCTATTCTTTGGGCGGTGGGTAACTTGTTGGTTTCGGTTTTGCTGTATGTGGATGCAGGGAGCGATGGCGATGCTGTATCGCAGAACATTTTCCATCTGTTTTTGGAAGAGATGGGCGTTGCTGAGAAGCTGAAGAAGGCTTCAACAAATGATGCCCTGGCTCGAGATACGGCTATCGTGTACGGGGCATCTTCCGATGGAATAACGTCAAAGCTTTGAAGCCAGTTAGGGACAGGAAATTGATAGTAAAACATGGGTATTTTTTACGTTATTGCAACAGATGATCTAAAAAATATTGTACAAAGAAACTGGGTCAGAATTGCCCACAAGTTCATGGTCATGCTAACCATGCTAACCATTACCATCTGGCATGAACTTTCGTTTTTTTTTCATTCATTCATTCATTCGAGTCCTTTGCCTCAGAATGAATACGAAAACATTATTCAATAGAAGGCGACTGTAAGAATCCAGTCTTCAACTCGAACACAATTCCCCAAAGCGAGTTTGATAGCAGCAACACCGCTCAAGTGCTTTCTGCCTCTAATGCATCGTGCCCTTGGCCGGTTGCCAGCAACCTGGGCATTTTCGGCTCGGCGTGAACCTCGCTCGGGCTTCAAAGTACCATTGAGCAATGTAAATTCCGTTTAGGAAGAAGTGAAGTTCTGGCAAGTACCCTGGAAGCCAGTTGCCTTGAGTGTGACAGACTTGCAACCATCACCAGACTTGGATCCGTACAGGGCCTGGCCCCCATTTTGGCTGGGGCACGAAGAAAACGTCCTGCTTCCGTCGTGGGCGAGAAGGGTAGCGGTTCCATCTTGCGAGAGGGTCCAAGCATTGGGTCCGATGGTGGGATCGAGGCATTGAAATTGTGATTCTGTGTTGAGGAAGCATGCGTTGTTGAGCGAATCCAATAGGATGTCTTGCGGGTTTGACAAATTGATGCAGTACCAGCCATTAGGTCGGTTGGCATCGAGATACAGGAGGCCGTTCTGCTTGTCTTGCTGAACGACATCACCGGAAGAAGAGTCCTGAAGCGTGAAGCAACAAGCGCCGGTGGGCACGTTGTTGGTTCGGGGAAGTACTGCTGCTGTAGCCACAGCGCAGAACAGAGAGAGAAGCTTGAAGGAATGCATTGCAATGTGTAGGATGGAGAGGATGGAGAGGAGAGGCGAGATTAAGCTGAGCCTATGATGCGGTTTGAAGAATGGCTTGAGTGAAGCTAAGGAGGAGGCTGAGATGAATGATGAGGTAGTTCAGATGGATACAGGAGGAGGGAACACGAGGCTTTTATATTGTTGGACTGGCGGCCGACAATGGCTTCACGATAGCTATAATCTCCTCAATCACATCGAGCTTGGACTTTTTCAGATCAACGAATGGCACACACGCTCAGGGTTACATGGAATCAGGCCGTGGATCGTCGTTGGCTAGCTGTGATGGGGCATCATGTCACTAGGGTGTTGGAGGCCAAGCAGGGACTCCGTGGGCCACCGGGCTGCAGGGGACGGTTACGAAGAGGCATTGATCACCGCGAGGCACTCCGAGGCCGAGTTCCAAGACCGCCTGTTGGAGGATCAAAGTAACTGTGACGTGTCGTGCAGGTGATGTGAAAGGGGAGAGGCGGGATGCGTCGATTGGCAGCGTTGCTGACTCGCACTAATAGTGAATCAGGGACATCCGGAGCTGGATTGGGACATGGCAGGCCGCTAAAACGGTGTCATACCGGGGCCAGCGGCCGTGGGCCGTGGGAGGGGAGCCGCCTTTCTGCGCTCGCTTCGCTGGTGTTTGACCATCTCCTGAGTTCGCGACATGGCAGCTGCAAGGGACCAACCGAAGGCCACGGAAGGATTCTGAAGCTGCAAGACAACCTTTGGCGCACGTCGTCGGGGTGGTTGTGTGCTGGAGCACAGGCCGAAGCTGGGGTATCGGCCCAGCAGGGAGCTCAGGGCAGAGAGCGCGTCCTGCAGCCGCCATCGACCAGCCGGCGGGAAAAAAGTAGTCTTAGATCGCGCATTGGTCAGAGCTGTGTGACAGCGCCGGTGATGAGCAGAAATCTGGCCAACGAACCAGCGGCCGATGTCCACAGATCGACAAACCTTGGTGAGACAGCCATGTGCAGTGTCACGTGGGCTGTCCTGGCTGTTAGCTAACGACGAGGTACCTGGTTGCGTGCCTAGATGGCCGCCGGCCCATTCCCCGCTCTTGCAAGCGCCGGAGTATCTTTGTCACCAACAATCACTCTGCTGCTCATGTGATTTTTGCTTTTGGCGCCTTGCTGGGCCAGGCCGTTTGAACGCCTACGTCATGGCGATATGCCAACGTTTAGCCATCTCGCCCCGGCATTTTGCTTTTCCCATCAACCTAATTCCAAAATCTACAGCTCAAGCGAGCTCCAAGGAGAGCCTCACTTGCCCTGCACGTAGTGCCTCGCTTCATGCATGGATCTGCCTGTCTAGCCAGTCCCCGCTCTTGCCGACTTGGTTGACCTGCCCCATTGGGTCATTGCTCTTTTCACGCCTGTTTTGCACAATTCGAGTGGTTCTGTTCTTGCAACATCCAAGGTGACACGTTGGGCGCTAGTGAGAGAACTTGTGGAACATAGCATCGTCTGGGCTGCCCAGTTCAAACAAGCATTTCAGGTGGTGGATATCCTTTTATCAGCTGCTTGCGCCGACGTTGTGCATAATGTCCGACTACACAATGTCCAACGAGGAGTGGGAAGAGGTCGCCCAGGACATCCCGTCCCTCTCAGACCCATTTCTTCAGCAATATCTCTCTGGCCGCGCCAATTTGATTGCGCAGGAGAAGACGACCCGGTCTGATGCGTCATTCAGGACCTCTCTGTCGCCCATCGCCCAAAAGGCATGTGCCATTGTTGAGCGCATCCGAGACCAGGAAAACTCCACCGTATGGACACCCCAGGTTGAGGAGGAACTTGCTCAAACCACCAACGAGTGCGTCTTCCCCGGAATGATGTTTATGCTGGCCAAGGACCGCATGGAAAAGACCAACCTCTGGAAAATTGTCCACCGCATGCCCAAGGGCACTCTGCTTCATGCGCACATGGATGCTATGGTCAATTTTGATTTCGTTCTGGATGAGCTTATGCGGCTTCCTGGAATGCACATGTCGAGTGACCGGCCCCTCGGCACCAAGCAGGCGAGAGAGGATGCATCTCTAAACTTTCGCTACAGAGCAGAGGAAAAGACTGACGGTTCCATCTGGGCTGAGGAGTACCAACCAGAGAGTTTTTTGTTGATTACCAAGGTTGCGGATGAATTTCCTGACGGCGGAAGACCAGGCTTTCTCAAATGGCTCAAGGCTAGATGCACCCTGTCCACCGACGACGCCCATGAGCAGCACCATGGTATCGATGCCATCTGGGTCAAGTTTGCCAAGTGCTTCGTGGTGGTTGCAACCATGATTCACTACGAGCCAATGTTTCGAGTGTTTCTTCGTCAGCTGATGAAAGCTCTAAAGGATGACGGTGTTAACTGGGCTGAGCTGCGGTAGGTCATACCACCACCCATCAAACCCCCCTCGTCTGACAAACATAGATTTACTTGGCCACTCGACTATTGCCGTGACCGACAGGAAGAGCCTGAAAAGGACTATGTTCACATGTTCGAAGTCTTGGAAGAAGAGATTGCTGCGTTCAAAAAGTCCCCCGACGGAAAGGGCTTCTGGGGACTAACAACCATTTGGACCTGTCTTCGCAGCTGGCCCACCCGGTTGGTTATCGAGAACATGGATAATTGCATTGCTACAAAACTAGCATTTCCTCACCTCATTGCAGGATTCGATCTTGTCGGTCCTGAAGATCTAGGTAGGCCTTTGTCTGATCTCCTTCCAGAGTTGTTCTGGTTCCGTAAGCAGTGTGCTCAGGAGGGTGTAAACCTGCCTTTCTTTTTCCACGCCGGAGAGACTCTTGGTGATGGCACAGACACAGACAATAACTTGGTTGACGCCATTCTGCTTGGCACACGACGAATCGGCCACGGGTACAGTCTATTCAAGCACCCTCTCCTCATTGACATGATCAAGGAGAAGCGTATTCTGATTGAATCATGCCCCATCTCCAACGAAGTGCTCCGCCTGTGTGGCTCTGTAAAGGCCCATCCCCTTCCTGCCTTGCTGGCGCGAGGAGTTTCGTGCAGCCTTTGCAACGATGATCCGGCCATGTTGGGTCAAGACACCCCCGGCATGTCGCACGACTTTTGGCAAGCGCTCCAGGGCTGGCAAAACCTAGGACTAGCGGGTCTAGGTAGTCTGGCTGAAAATAGCGTGAGGTGGGCAGCTTTTGAGGACCAGGACCAAGCCGAGTGGGCCAAGGGCATCAAGGAGGCAAGTCTAGGATCTGGTGTCAAGGCGAAGCGTTTGCAGGAGTGGCAAGTAGAGTGGGAAAAGTTCTGCCTCTGGATTGTTACCGAGTTTGGGGATGAGCTTGGTTCTGAAAATTAAGCAGCCAAGGGAGTTGGGGCCGAAACAGGATAGAGACATATAAGGAGGGGTTGACGGGAAGTCATTGACACGGACAGTGCTCAACGCCTGTTAAAATTAGTCATGGGCATAAGCGGTGTTGGGGGGAGATTTGTTCAACACTAAAACATACAAAGGTGTTTCAATCTAGATAGAAAACAACCACGTGAAACGAATTATGCATTTTTTATTTCAGCCATTCTGCAGCCACTTGCGCAAGCGTGCCGTCCCTGCAACCCACAAAATCTCGGGCCTCAAAATTGTCTTTTTCTTTTCTTTTTTAGCTGCGGTTAGAATGCAAACGAGAGTTTCATCTGGCTGGAAATGGCACAAATTCATTTGCAGACATGGCAGCCCAGAGTGCTGCAACGCATCCATGCACGTAATGCAGGAGTCGAAACACTTGCTTAATCAGAGTGATATCACGACTTACGCGCGGGTGCAACCCAACCTGTGTTTCCTTGGAGGTGTCAACCCTACCGCAATTTATCCCACCCTATATCACACAGCGCACTTTTAACGAGGCCCCGAGCATGGCAAGTAAATTGAGTATGTCGCTACCTGGCAGAGTCCCGAGCGCGAGCTCAACCCTCTTGTTTAAACACCGAATCCCGAGCTTCTAAAAGAAGAAATATTTAAAGGAAAATAAAACAAGCGGAAAATGAAACGCTCTAGAGGCTTGAAGACCCTCGATACAGAATGCTACCCAATCCCATGTTTGCACAAATGAATACTGTCGCTGGCTGGTGTGCTAAGACCCTGGTGAGTATATGCTTTGGAGCCATTGACTGAATGTTGTTGGGTGAATGTCTTCCACGTGCGAGCTTTCCCTGATGGCGGAATTCAATGACGCCGATCTGAAATCATACCTGCCATTGGCTGTGGCGAGGAGTTGCTGGTACCTCGTAGCCGAGGCATAGTCTCCTTGCTGAGTGTAGTGGACGATCCACGACGCCAAGTCAGAGACTCGCCTGTTCTGAATGTTGAATGCAGCTGTTGTAACAGTTAGTTTTCGAGGATGCTTGTCTGGATGATGCCAACTTACTTCTCAGCGCTCTACCGCAGGTGCCGACAATGTCACGGAGCGATACCCGCTCTCCGCGCATTGTGTACTCGCGAGGCCAGTTTCCCGGTCCAAGCTCAATGGCCGCGACTATAAATGGACCGATGTCGTGGATTGAGGTCATGCAGATTCGGACGCTCTCTCCCTCCTCATTTCTCTCTACAATCTCGGCGGTTGCATTGGTGAGATTGAGAAGGTACGATCCCGGATCGTGCGGGCCGGTGCTCGTGCCGAGACCAAGACTTGAAAGGCCGTATGGATGGAACCTTTCCATGAAGATTCCGCAGGAGAAGATGGTGTGCTGCATCCAGCCCTCGCGAGATAGTCTCCGCAAGAGAGATCTCGCCTGCGATGCGTAGCCGCCTTCGTCAAAAGGATCTTGGCCCGACCGGTTGCTCGTCTTGCCCTCGAATTCAGAAGGTACAAATAGCTGTACACCAACACTGAGGGCCGCTTGTATTAGGTTCAGCTGTTCGCTGCCCCTGATGACGGATATGACAAGGTTCGCTCCCTGCAGCGCATAGGCTAGATTCGTTGTGTTGTTGTAGTCTACTTGTAAGACTTGGATGTCGAGCGCTGCGTATTCTGGGCGGTTCTAGTTCGTGTTAGTTGGCGGTATGCGCCGAGCCACTGTGAGTTGACTCACGTATCTTGATAGCACAACGACATTATAGGCTGTGGGTGCCTCTGCGAGGGCTTTTGCAATAAGGTAGCCAAGGCCACCGCCACCAGCGACAGCGATACGCATCTTGTGGGATCGGAACGTGGAGAAGGGAGAAGGTGAACGAAGTGCGCGGATGATGCCTCGTCAGGTTGCGGAAGCGGTCATCTATATAGCACCACAGCCATGGCAGTTGGACCAACGTTGCACCACACGAAATGTAACAAGCAGAGAACCGCATCATGTACAGGCGAATAGAGTCCGTGAAGATGGCAATCTCAGGATGTGTGTATCTCAAGGTTTGCACGCCCCCCTTCTCTCCCACGAAGATGACTCAATGGACTAGCAGAGACAGAAGCAAATACCGCGATGCCACAGGCAGAAACCTGCAGCAAAGACCATTAACTATCCTTGTCTTGGCCAAGAGCGGTACGTGGGCTTGATGGGCATATCCTGTGAAGTATGTAGTGGATACCCCGTGGCCCCCAACTCTGGCAAGCCCCCAGAGGGGGGAGGGGGTAATGGCAGCACCAGTGGGGTGGTCTCGGTGGTTTTTTTGCCTCTGTGTGTAGGCCTAAAGCAAGGCTCCAAATGACTGGGACTAGGAGTGTCTGTAGTCTCTTGTGCATGCGACAGCATATCCCGGTTGTCGAATGGGACGGGACGGTTGTGTGGTTGCAAAATGACCAAGGCGCAACGCTGCGAAGGCCTGACATAGTCTGCCCGGAACCCCCGCACCATTGAGATGCCCGGTAACCAAGATGGATTCTTGAATAGGAAAGTCTAAAGTCGAGACGATGTCAACCCGCAGCTGTTCCTCACCCTTCGCGTGCTTCGTCATGTGTTTGCCCGACCCGGTCCCCCGGGCCAACCCATGTGGGAAGAACTATTCAGGCTTTCTGGCTGCTGTGCTCCCACAACTCAGCCACGCAGCGGCGTGTATCCCGCTTGGCCATTCAGACAATGCAGTTGGGCTTTGGATTCTATCGGTGATGATCAAAGTGCGGGTCAGGTCAGGCAAGCATGCAGCCATCTTTTCGGACGTTGTATCATTTGTGCGCGCGCGGGGACACCACGGGGTTGGTGCTCACCCACTGCTCCTTCCTCTCTTTGGGCGAGATTTCTAGTGCTATCGTTTGAGTTCCTAAACTTCCAGGATGCAAAGTCACGAACGTGAACCAACGGCCAGAGGCTCCCCCACGACGCACGCCACGAAGAACTTGCCGCGAACGTTGGTAACAAGCCAACACCGGTCCATGCGAGTTTACGTGGCGGCATCAACGAACCCAGCGCGGAGCATCGCGAGGCGCCGACCATTTACAGATCGCAAAGCGTCTCAGCGTCTGCGTCACCAGCTCTCGAGACTGGTCCCAGGACCGAACTGGCGCCATCATGGTTTCACCCGTCCACCTCTCGCTGACGGCAGGCGCTGCCATTGGCGTTCCGAGGTATGCACACGGCCAGGCTTCCCCGGCGCCATTCAGGCAGAGAGCCTGGAGCCTGGAGGTCTACGTCAGAATGCGACCGATCTCTGATCCACCGGGCAACGTCGAGGCTCGAGATTGAAGTTGGCGAGGGGGGTTGGGATGCGGATGCGTCTCGGCCCCGGTCAATCACTGGCCGAGCTAATGCAGCCAACCCTGCATCCCCGTAGGGCTGGGACAGGAGCAGGGGGCCATGCAGTGGCAAATCCCAGCTTCTCTGATTGATCGTCGCGTGTTGGTCGCCATAGGTCGCCCGAGGCGACTGCATCATGCTCACAGTCGCCTTGGTGCCTTGGTACTTTCGCGTGCCGCTATTCGTCCGGTCAATTAATTGCGATATTTTCTTCTCATTTGTATATGCCGCTTAATTGATCCACTGATGCCGCTGAGCGGGATCGCAGCGGAGCACCACAACTGAAGTGGACAAAGGTCCGGCGTGGGATACATGCCAAGGCGCGATGCGCTTGCATCAACCCAACTGTCCTCGATGCAGTTGTGCTGCATCAGCTGTCCACCATTACTCACTTGCCGTATAAGACCAGAAGGTTACCTGAAAGGTCCCAAAGAGTGCAGATCCTAATTTGGCGCCGCCAACGCTCACTCACGACTGCGCATCAGAAAGCGATGCGCAGCTTGCGACCCACGATCCTAAATCTGCAGCAGCAAAAATCAGAGCACCAAATAGTAGCCACAACGAAACAATTGGATATCATCTTTATGCATGTTCAACACTGGAACTTACACTTTCCCAGGAGGCGCGTTGCCATCTCAGCCGCCGGACAATTGCCTCTTTCAGCTCCGACAGAATGGAACCGAAGCCGCCCTCCCTCACAGGCTAGTCGACCAATCATTTGCGTTCTCCGTTACCAAGTAGCAGGATTCTTCGTCCCGAGTTTCACAAATTAGATCCATCCGGGTGAAGTTCTTTCAGGTACCAAGACAGCTACACCAACTCGCCCCTGCAGCGCATCCAGCCAAGCGGGTGCTACGCTAGATTTGCTCTTTTGTTGTCAACCACATCGGGTGTATACCCCCAACCATCCGTGTGGCAGTAATAGAAACTGACATCGAGCCATGAAGGATATTTCCTTATCTAGTATCCTGAGAAGGGTGCAAACACACACAAAGCATATCATTAGCCCCTCGGCCAACCAGCCAACAACATCGCAAGAGAGTCACGTCTCGCGGTGAGTCAAGTGCTCATGTGCTTAAGGGCCAGTCACCGGGAGATTCAGCATTTACATGCCCAACCAAGAAACGAAATATTGACAAATACGGGCACCCGACCTCGAACCACGTGAAGATCTACATATTCGTCGCACCCGATCAAGTCAGTTGGGGACTGCATCTGTTTCAGGGTAACACTAAACTGTGTCTCACATGCATGTCTCACACTCGCACATCCGCACATCCACCCATCCACTTACACACTTACACACACACACTTACACACACACATATAGATCTACCAAGCAGCCATATTACCAGAAAACAACGCTCCTGTGCACATGAGTTTACCTGCCTTAACCGTTAGAATGTGTGTCTTGGATGACTTTGTGAAATAGAGCTCTGACTAAGCTCTGTACTAGGGTCTCGGCCAAATCCCTGGCGCTGAACCTTTCTCCTGGTAAGCACATGCCTTTTTGGCCAATACATGTGCAGGCTTGGGTAACAATGAGGCTCTGCCTTGCTCAGCAGAATGCCGTGGCCAGAGAACAGCGCTATATATCATCTTGTCCCTGTTTGTTTGGCTGTCTGCCTGATGCCACGCTGCAGGTCAGATGTTGGCCCGGTTCGGTCAACATGTTTGGACACAAGGTCTACGCACTTTTACAATTCTGTTGGCTCGGGACGTTGCTACGTTGCCACTGGAGAGTGAAATTTCTGCTTTCGCACAGGTTTCCCTTCTTTTGCTGAAAATACCAAAATAGAAGCTCCGGGATCTTATGCCTGCAGCGCCGTTTCCTCCCGCGCGGAACCACTTCCTTTTCGCCAGCCCTGGGTTGGGTCGGCTCGATGCCTTGCCACGCTTTCGGCTCCGATCTCTCCCCATCCGCCACCCCCTGGAGTGCAGATAATGATTCTGTCACCTGCCTCCATCGCCGCCGTGTTCTTGGCTCCAAGGTTGATGCGCCGCTCCTCATACTCGGTCTTCTCCGGCTCATCCTTGCTGTGCAACCGTCTCAAAGAGGCTTCCCAGTCTGTCTTCTCCACGTTTCTCACCCACAAGTTCAACCCGCACTCAGCATCCTCGCCTCCGTTGAGGCCGTACGGCCGGTAGACACGTCTCTCGCTAAGGATTGACACCTGGAGGGGTATGCGGAACTCGATATCACGGATGACGCCGTCTCCACCCCGGTGCTGACCGCCGCCTCCGGTGTTTGGCCGGATAGAGAACTCTCTGAGGATTACTGGGTAACGTCTCTCAAAAATCTCAGAGTCGGTGATGCGAGTGTTTGTCATGTGCACGTGGACGCCGCTGGTGCCCTCCCAGTCGGGACCGGCTCCCGACCCTCCAGCAATTGTTTCGTAGTAACCAAAGCCCTTGACTGCTTGCCTCCCGCTCTGGTTTCCTCCAAACCCAAATGTCAGGTTGTTGCAGCAACCCTGGCTCGCGGCGCACGCCTGGAACGCCTTGAAGATGACATCCGTGATGCGCTGGCTGGTCAAGACATTGCCCCCCACCACAGCCGCACCGGGAGAGGGAGAAAGGATCGACTTGGGCGGAATTTTCACATGAATCGGTCTCAAACATCCTTGGTTCAAAGGGATATCCTCGGAGATGAGACAGCGCAGACAGTAGATGATGGCGCTGTAAGTGATGGCCTGAGGCGCATTGATGTTGCCGTAGACCTCGGGGCCCGTCCCCTCGAAATCGAATTCGGCCTCCCCCTTCTCCGGGTCAATCTTGACCTTGAGCCGAATGGGAGATCCATCGTCCATGTAGTCGACGGCAGAGAGGTCCTTGCCCTCGAAGCGCTTGTAGACCTGCTTGAGAAGCTGGCGGACGCACAGCTCAGCGTTCTTTTGAATGTTGACCATGTAGAACTGGACCGTATCCTGGCCGTACTCGTCAATCAGCGTCTCAATCAGCGATATGCCCTTCTGGTTGGCCGAGACCTGCGCCCTCAAGTCGTTGATGTTGTCGGCAAGGGTGCGCGTGCCGCTGCATCCCGGGTGCTTTGCCGGTTCGTCGTAGAACAGCTCGACAACCCTCTTCTCGTTGAACTTGCCTCGGCTGACGAGCTTCTCGCTCTTGATGGACGCGCCTTCCTGGAACAGCTCTCGAGAGTGCGGCGGCATGCTGCCTGCGCTGATGCCTCCAATGTCGGCGTGGTGCGCCCTCGACGCCGCGTAGAAGAGGATGTTCTCGCCCTTGTCGTCAAACGCAGGCATCAGCAGCGTCACGTCTGGCAGGTGGGTGCCTCCGTAGGACGGGTGGTTGGAGACGATCACGTCTCCCTTCTCCAGCCTGCCCTTCCAGATCTCGGCCTGCCGGCGCACGCACGTCGACATGGAGCCCAGGTGGACAGGCAGGTGCGGCGCGTTGGCGACGAGCCCGCCGGCGGCATCGAAGATGGCGCAAGAAAAGTCGAGCCGCTCCTTGACGTTGGTGCTCACGCTCGTCTTTTGCAGGGCGCGCCCCATTTGCTCGGCAATGGCCATGAAGCGGTGCCCGAAAATGCTGAGCATGATGGGATCTACTTCTCGGTCGTCGGTGTGTATTGTTCTGCGGCTTGTTAGCGGTTTTCGCACAGCCCGAAGGAGGCGCCGGTACTCACTCTTCTTTCCCGCTCTCCTTGTCGAGGTTAATCACAACGTGGGTTTTGAGGATGAGGGCCTTGGTCTTGGGCGTGACAACTATGGTCTGTGTTCCGTCCGCAAGCATGGCTGGTCCTTGGATGGAATCGCCGACATCGAGATCCTCGAGCTTGAAGACGGGGGTTTCTGTTCGTCCGCCCTCAAAGTACACGTTCTGAGTGCCGTGCTGCTTCTTCTCCGAAACTTGCTGCTCCGTGATGGTCTTTAGTTGCTGGTCCACGGTTTCTTCCTTGTGCCGGAAACTCTTTCCGATGCCGCGGATTCTGACATCGTCGACAATAATGTCTCGGTCGTCCAAAGTAAATCCAAACTCGTAGCGGTGTTGCTTCACGAATGCTTTCTCAAACTCCCAGTCTTTTCCGCCAAAGCTCTCTTTGACCTCTGCTTCGCTCGGTTTGATAATCATCAATGCTGACTCGGTGCCGCGGTATCTCATATTTAGATATTCTTCAAACACGATTTCGTCATCTTGGAAGCCCTGTTCCTGAAGAGAGGTTCGCGACTTTTCCTTGAGCTTTTCCATCTTGTTCCTCAGCTCCTTGACGGCTGAGCCGTCGTCGTGCCAAACCATTGATTCCGGCTCTTGCCTCTCGTCCACGACATCTGCGAGAGCCATGCCGTACGCAGACAAAACCGAAGAGTACCTGTGAATGAGGATTTGCTGAATCCCTAAAGACTCGGCTATGGCTACAGCGTGCTGGCCGCCCGCACCTCCAAAGGTCGCCAGGCGATGCTTGGAAGAATCGTGTCCTTTTGCCTCCGTGATGGATCGGATTGGCCTCGTCATTGTTTCGTTGGCAACCGTCAGGAAGCCGTAGGCAACTTCGTCGGCCGTCAGATTCTTTCCCGTCTCCTGATTGACTTGGTCGGCCAACTCCTGCAATACCTTTCTGCTCGCATCAACATCCAGGCCTTCATCCTCGTTTTTGCCAAAAATCTTGGGGAAAAATTCGGGAAGCAAGCGCCCAAGAAACAGGTTTGCATCGGTAACTGTTGCTGGTCCCCCCTTGCGATACGCGGCTGGGCCTGGCTGCGCTCCCGCAGACTCAGGGCCTACCACAAACAATCCATTTTTGAAGAACAAGCGCGATCCTCCGCCCGCGGCGACCGTATTAATGTCCAGCTGAGGAGACTGGATCGTGACTCCGGCAGTGGTCGTCTCAAAGACGTGTTCATATCGTCCATCTCCGTATCTGGAAACATCGGTACTGGTACCACCCTGCAATTGTAAGAAGCAATCACGAAAATCGAGTTGGCACTTACCATATCAAACCCAATAACCGGAGTTCTAGTCTCGGCATCATACGAGGTAATGGCATACCCAACAACACCACCAGCCGGCCCAGACAGGATTGCCTTTAGCCCCGTAAACTTGTCCACGTCCACAAGCCCACCATCGCTTTGCATGAACTCGCATCTAGCACCCTTTTCTCCTTTTTCGTGCTTGACGCTCTCTGTTCCCAAGCCTCCCTTGAACCCAGCCTGAAACCCATCAATGTACTTCCGAATTGCAGGTGTAAGATAGGCGTCAGCGCAAACCGATGTTGCTCGGGAGACAAGCTTGATCATGGGCATCAGCTCATGGCTCAAGGATATGTGCTCGAATCCAATCTCCTTTGCAATCTTTCCGATCAAAGCCTCGTGATCCGGGTATGTATACCCATGCATCAGGCAAACCGCAATGCTTCGGATGCCATGTTGGTAAACTTCTTTTAACTTTTGGCGGATTTCGCCATCCTCTGCTCTCTTTAAGATCCGCACCGTCTCTCCGGATAGACCTCGAACGAGCGCTTTCCCCTCCGCTTCCGTGGTACCAACCTGAGCCTCGGCTTCAGTAATGGTCCGCTCAGGGTCCTCAGCGTAGTCTTCAAGAGTGACACGCTCATCAACCTCCACCACCTGCTCGTATAGAACATCCGGCTTTCGAATGGCGAGGTCAAAGATCTTGGGCCGGGACTGGTTTCCAATTGTCAAGCAGTCCTTGAACCCTTTGGTCACCACCATGGCAATCTTTTCGCCCTTTCTCTCAAGCAGGGCATTTGTGGCAACTGTTGTACCCATGCGGATTGACTCAATCTTGGTAGTGTCAAGAGCTTCCCCTCGAGGAATGTCCCGGCCGAGGAAATGGCTCATGATGCGTCGAATTCCTTCGAGCGGGGCATCATCGTAGTTGGCAGGGTCCTCGGAGAGGAGCTTGATGATGATCTCCTCGCCATTGCTCTCCCCGACGCAGTCAGTAAATGTGCCACCGCGGTCGATTGCGATGCGGATCCCGCGCTGCTTCAAAGACGCAGTCATGGTGAGCAGGTGCAAAGATGGCTAAACTACAGTAGCCCTCGGCGGTTGTGACCGAGAATGGACAGCAGCATATAAGTCCGGCTCTTGACTCCGATCCGGAGCCGGCTGCAGATTTGATGCTGCAGGCATCATGCGATTACAAATGCTGATTGCAACGGAGAACTAGGGCGATAAGGCACAAGAGTGGGAGTGGGAGAGTTGATGTCATCAGAGGCTACCCCACGTTCCCATTTAGGAAATGCAGCATTTGGTGAGAACCGGCAATGTTGCCGCGAGGAAATTATCATGTCCTATGGATAAAATTGAATCTCAATAGTCCCTTTCACGGTAGATTCGAAATCCCACGAGTGGCTCACAACAAGCCGATATTTAATTATCAACAGTGCTCCAAGACCTAATTCATCAAGAGACAATTTCAAAACAAAGCCGTGCAAAGATGTGCAAACCAGCAGACCCAAACTTCCCTCACGACATCATAAAAGGTCATACAAAAATAACGGGTATAAATTAGTTTTGGACAAATATGACGAGTACAACCTAATATTTTTTTGGGCACTGCTCATTGCCAGCACACGAATGTCACCGCCACGTTCCTGACGCCCAGCCGCAACTCTCTTCACATGCATTCCATCATGTCTATCGAATTCCTATGCTGTTTTTTTAAGCCAATCAAATCATTGGCTTAGTTGAGGATTGACTGGTTTTTACTCATTCGTCATTATCCCAAGCCCGCCCCGTCGTCCCAATGCCATGTCACCAATCGTCACTTCACTGCCGTAGTTGGCTTGCAAGCCCCCTTTCAACTTTCTCCCTGCAACTCAAAAAAATCAAAGGAATTTTGTATCAGACCCACGACGGGTCAGCATACCAAAACATGTTTCAAATATCCATCCACAGTCGCTGACATCATGAACGCCGGCAAGATCAGTGTTGTCCAAGCGCTAATCAAATGTATGGCGATCTTTTTCTTATTAAATCCATGTTGAATGATAATGGATCTACAGAGCGTCGTAGCCGGGCATTGCCCTTCATGCTGCGCGATGCTGTACCTTTACTGCCTGCACCTTCACTTGAGGCAACAGGGCTATTGGCATCGACTATTTACGCCATCCAGGTCGAAAATATACCCAAAGCATAGTATCCCAACTTGAGTTGGTGCAGTGGCCATTTCTTTTCACCAGTGATAATTGGGACGTCACCTTTGTCACCTGGGTCAACACTCTGCCCGATCACCATTCTCGATCACAGCAGCAGACTGCAAGCCGCTTCTCGTCCGCATCGTAACATTTCTTCCCCACAGAGATCGTTTGAATCAAACACAGAATCTGAGACTGCTCCAGTATGGAATCTGAATTCATCGACTCCACATACGACCAACAATCTAACCTCGACACCCAAACCACCATCGTCGCATATATCCTGGTCCATTCAACAGAAAACCAGAGATGCACTTAAGATATACTCGACGTATGGAGAAAATCAATCATTCGTATTTAGATTTAAACCCAGCCCTTTATGACGTCTCACATAACAACCTCAGGGAGAAATAAATCATGAACATACGGGGCGTACGCGAGACATGACCAAGTTTCATCGCTTTCAGCACGTTCACCAAGGGCAAAAATAGCCATCGTCAACTCCATGTCGCTGGAGATAATCAAGCGCTCGTTTCTTCGGCCACAAGGAAGTGTCCCAACCACTATGCGACAGCGACGTTATCATCGTTTGTTGTGGTCATAGACGGGGGGCGTGTCGCTATTGGCCAGCATTTACATGTGGCGTATGTGGGTACAAAAATGGGGTCTGTGACCCGCAGTCGCATTGGAGGGCGGGGTACAGTGGGCGGGCTAAGACGGATCAATGTGTGTCAAATGGTTCATTGAAGGTGCGACCATGTGAGGCCGTGGTCGACCACACCGCATCTGGGGGGCTTGGCGGGCTGAGGACGCTACGTGAGTCTCACCGCTGGACGTGCAACTGTTGAATCGGGTAGGTTTCCATTGGGCATCTATGGCAGTCGTGCGATAGGGCGTGTGCCTGCGGGATAGTGTGCTGTAATGCGCAATGATGTGCTGCCATGATGTGTTGGTGCGGTGAATCGCGCGGCCCCGCAGCGACGGCAACCCAGCCTGTGAGTAAGTCATGAAGCATGAGGCATGAGCAAGTCATCTACAGCGACACTAGACGAGTTGCAACAGCGTTTGACAGGTCTGAGGTAGAGTACTTATATGATCGGGGGTCCGGGTCCGGGGACGCCGGGGTTGTCGGTCGGATGCGGTGCAAGAATGCCGGGAGAGTTCCGGTGGGAGGTGCCAGGAGAGGATGAGGAGTGGTGGTACGAGCCAGCGCAACGGGGACGAGACACGAGGTCAGATGTCACATTGGCGATGGATGATCTACATTTCACTCATGAGTACCAAAAAAAGAAGAAGAAGCGCAGGGCCATGCACGACAGCAAAAGGGAGGTTTGGCCGTCACCCCACGCGGCATTGGCCACCCGACGTTGGGTGAGATGGCCTTGGCAGACAGTTCATGATGCCGATGATCATGACAGCAGCTGGCTGGCTGGGTGGTTGGCAGCCCAAAGCGGCATGTCGAATCGTGGGCACCCGGCGGCGCTGCCACTGTTGGGACCTCGGACAGCCGCCGCTTAAAAAGAGGAAAGCTTCCGCAATAGCCCGTCAAGCCATTGACGTGTGAGAACTGGCTTCTCGCGTCATTCCTCTCTACCAGCAAGACAATCGACCCCCCACTCTCCTTCCCGCGAGGCCGGTCATGGCATCCGTTGCTCACGAGAAAACAAAAAGTCGTCGCGGGCGGCGCCCGTTGCATGTAGGCGCCTGAATCGCGGCGTTGGCGCTGGCCGAGGGGAGAGGGGGGCATGCCTGCGGCATCGAGACGCTTCCAGGCCTCGGGCTGGCCCCCCTGAGCAACTGTCTCAGTGTCTGAGAGCGTCTGGACAATGCTGTAGGGCGCTACGGAGAGCGATTGGCTCTTGAGTGATGCAGTGGCTTTCAAACCCAGCACGAACCTGCTGCTCGTTGGGGGGGCGATCCCAGCATAGCAAGTGGTGTCCGCCCCCCGTCAACCGACGAGGACATGGGAATCCCAGGGAGCCGCCCAGCCAGGCGACAGGGCTAAACAGAGCCATAGCCATGCCAGGCAGAGAACTGGGTACGTGGACGACGGCGTATCGCCGCACATGGTGCCTGCACACAGGTTGGGTAGTATAGAGCGCCAGTCGCGCCAGAGCATATTATTATATCGATGCCCTTGACGCCAGCCATCATGGTCCTGGTCCTCTGATGGGGCGTTGGCACCTGAGCAGCTGCGCGATATGAGTCCGAGGGCCCTAGGCCCAAAGACTACTACTGTACCGCACATACTGTCATACTGTATACAAGGCCCGGCTGGTCACTGCGAGCTGTAAATTATCGTCTCACACACATGTCGCCGCCTCATGAGAACGAAGGGGAAAAAAATAAAAAAGTCTCGGTCTGCCCGCCTCGAAGCTGATCGGCAATGCTCCTTCCCACCACCCATGACGGCGTGCGCTACCCCATTTCCCCCATCATTCCCCCTTAAGCCCCCTTCCAGACTCTGGACCCTACGGCGTTCGCCTCCACCGCTTTCGGAGCCTCGCGGGCTTTGCCTCTACCATGGAACCCTCCCGGGTCCGGCGGGCCATTCCAGTCAGGCGCCTCGGCGGGTAAAAGTGGCCCAGCCCCGGGGGGGTCGCCTTGGAGGTCTTGGGGGGCGTGTTTCCACGGGCTTCTTGCACTGCGGCCGTCCCAGTCCGGTCGGGCTCGTGGGTGCTCGACGGCGGCCAGCTGAGAATAGCCTGTCCGGGAGACGCGGTGAGCGGCTCGAAAGGGATGGCCCGGATGGCCTCAAAGGGCGGGGAGGCAAGGGAAATTGGGCCAATTTTGGGACCGCCCTGCCCGGCCTGGGCTGGGGCTGGTCGTCATGCTGGTCCCGTGTTTAAAAAAAAAATGTCCTGCAATTGTACTATGTAGCCTGTACGTCTGTTGTCACTGTATGGAGTACCGAGCACCCTTGGGGGGCCTTTGGATGCACACCTCCAAACTAAGCCTGGGTCTCTGGGGTCTCTGGGTCTGGGAGGCGAACCGACAGGGTCTCCACCCAAGGCATGATTCATTCATCAGCCTCCTCGTCTCCTTATAAAGCATCCATGGCTCCCCGTCCTGCCTCGCCCGCTGACGCACTTGCGGTCATTACTTGTCGTCTCCCTCGTCTCTTGATTTCCCTCGGTTTCGCATAGTCCCTTGCCTCGACCAACAAAACCTCGTCGGTTGCCCATCGTTTCGGCATTCTGTCTCTTACACCGACTTGCAATCCTCAGCCATCACCACTGCTACTACCACCGCTACCACCATCATCACCCCATCCATCCCTTCAGCCGCAACCATGCCTGCCAAGCGAATCCGTTGCACCGCTGCCCAGTGCCGCGAGCCTGCTCAGCGAATCGTCGGGGACTGCACCTTTTGCCAGGGACACTTCTGCGGCAAGCACCGCCTACTAGAGGACCACAAGTGCACCGGACTCGAAGACGTACGTTGCCCACAGCCCTGCCCCGTTCACTTACCTCCTCAGTACGCCGACCAGTTGTGCTAACTCAGCTACTGCAGTGCAAGAAGCAGTCCCACGAGCGCAATGCCGCCCAGCTCGAAGCCGAGCGAACCCAGGTGATCCGGGGCGTATAACGGACACACATGATGAAACACCACCCCAGGGGCGAGGGAGTTGGCGTCTCTCTCCACGCCGCCAAAGGGAAACTCAATTCTCTTTTTTGACGACCACGAAGTAATGACGAGACAAGGGGCTAGGATCTAGTTAAGGAACGGGAGAGGCGTTTCAAACGCCCTTGTATTCTACCAGGAGGTGGGCAGACTGGGTGTTTGCGTCGGCGTACAGGGCTTTTTTTTTTTTTTTCGTTGGCAGTTCGACCCCCCCAAACCTAGCTGGGTACTGAATTGATTTTTTTTCACTTCCTTCCAATGACAGACACACATGATCGAACCAAGAATCAGCGTTGCAGCAGCGGTGTCATGAGCTGAATTGAGCTGAGTAGATACCAACCCTATCCCGCAGCCGCTCCAAGGCGGCCCATTACCTTACGTGGGACCCTCCTTCCCCCTCCCCAACCAAACCCCCCGGTCTTATCTCCGATATCGTATCGGACCCATGATCTCGTGAGCCTGCTGCTGAATTGACCGCCCAAGTCTCATGACTACAATAGCGCCGAATTGGCTGCACTCTGCCGAGCAGAATACGACACAACGGTGACGAGGGCATCAGCTTGTATTCGTGCATTTAAGGGCGCCATCCGGTCGCCCACCAGAGCAACGTCGCCCACGGCTCCCTCGCTACGTGGTCCGTCAACCGACCACTGGTTTACGGTGGGCCGGGTGCCGCCGGCAGCGACATGACATGTTGCTGCCTCTGAAATCGACTCGTCAACAAAAATTTCATCATTCCTCCTGCTTGATCTCTATGTCTCGTGCAACCTCCATCTTCAGTGCGGTGCCATCCTCCTCGTCCTCGTCCTTGGTCTCGACCGCGGCCTCGACCTTTTCGACCTTGATCTTCCTTGCCTCAATAACCTTTCTTCTATCGACAGCCTTGCACAGCCCCTCGAGTCCGAGTTCGCATTCGCCACACTTGCGGCCAACAGGGAGGCAGACGGCCTGGCCAAGCCCGACCAGCAGCGAGTTAATCTCCCGCCATCGATCTCGCGGCAACCAGGACTGCAGCGCATGCCGAGTCTCCTCTGGGTTTTTAGTCTTGTTCCAGCCCCAGAGGTTCGTTATGCGATGCACATGTACGTCAACGCCAATGCCTTCTGTTCGGTCCCACGCGACCGACATGCACAAGTACGCCATCTTTGGGCCTACCCCGGGCAGCGAGGTGAGCCCTTCGATTGTGTCCGGGATGTCACCGTTCCACTTGTCTCGAAGAATCTCGGCCGATTGCTTGATATACCTGCGCGCACCTCGTCAGCAGCTGAACTACCAGTTTTCGAAAATGTTAGAATAAAACATACTTTGTCTTGTTGTTGTGAAACCCCACCGCCCATATAAACTGGTTCAGCATCGCCGGCTCCACGGCCAGCAGGTTGTCCAGGTTGAGGCCGACGGGTGCCCCAGGTTTGTGCGCCGGCAGTTCCGTCTGCAGCTTCTTCATGACCACCGCAGTGACTGTGTCCTTTGTTTGACTCGACAGCATCAGTGCGATCAGCGAGTGGAGCCTTTGGTCTCTCGGTGACGCATTCCGATCTGCCAATCGCTCACAACCCATCGTGTCGACCGCTGCACCGTACGCTGCTCCCCCGGGCGCTCGCATCTTCCTCACGACGTCGTACATGGCCTCCCAGTCGGATGGGGGCTCGACCGTGCTCGCTCCTGTTGATGGGTCGACCGTCTTTCGTGCGGGCTTGCGGGCGCGGCGAGGTGCCTTGGACGGCGGCGAAGGGATAGAACCGAGAGCATCATCAATCGCTTCCGATTTGACCTCTGATTTGACTTCCGATTTTATTTCTGTCTTGGTAACGTTCCGTGCGACCGGCTGCTCCGACTTCACCGCAGCAACCCGCCGTCGCTTTCGAGCGGGAGAGCCGACGGCATCTTCAATGTCTCGAATGTCAGCTTTGATGTCTTCTTCCTCGCCTGCCGCAAAGGCAAATCGTGCCAGTGATGATCGTGTTATCCGTCTCGGTGGTGATGCCGGCTCTAATGCGCGCTCGAACAGCTTCGCAGCATCTTTCGAGACTCTTGAGGTTCGCATTGTCGCAGGGATTTGTGAGTAGCTACAAGATTCGACGCGGGTCGTCATTCCCAAACGCGTGTAAACTTTCCCCTGTGGCAACTCATCTACCGGGTGTCTCCACTCCTTGCCCACTAGTGGGGATACCCCGGATTCATCAACCTCACAGACGCTGTCAATTTATAAGCGGTATTCAGCTTCACCAGAGGAGACCGAGGTCGAGGGGCTAAAAAAAGATGAAACCACAAAGAGCAGTGTCAAAACCAAGGTTCCTATTTTTGTTCCTATAGTAGCTATCGTATGCCCCCCCACTGAATACCCCTACATGGTTGTTGGTGGTACAAGGTTTTTGTTCAAAATACAGTGTAGGGTAGGTGGAGGATGCCCGCAAACGTGCAGTAGCTCGCCCAAACCCGCTTGTTGCCCCAATAAAACTCAATTATCCAGTTCGTCAGTCTCGCACAGTGGGAATCCTGCTCTTGCGCTGTTTCGAACATCCGTATCTTCTTTTTTCCGGGTGGGGGTGTGCGTCATTAGCTCAAGTGTGGCCATCAGGGTGGTCGACAGTCGTTGCACTTATAGAACGGTTGCCCAGATGTTACAGTCTTGATAGAGTCAACTCCCTACCCCATTGATTATTGACATGACACTCTTTTTTTTTTACTATTTAATCCTGCAAAGCTGACTTACACAGTCCGCATGTCCACGACGGCACGGATGCAGTCTCCCTGCTTCATCGTGTCGAAGGCGTTGTTGATCTCACCCAAGTTCTTGCGGTGAGTGATGAACTCGTCGACCTTCAGAGCACCTCGCATGTAATCGGCGACAAGACCGTTAAGCTGAGAGCGGCCCTTGATACCTCCAAAGGCGCAGCCCTTCCACACACGGCCTGTAACGAGCTGGAATGCTATTTGGCGGGTTAGTATTTGAGCTTCAACCACAACCCATGGGTGACTTACGTCGGGTGGAAATCTCCTGGCCAGCAGCAGCAACACCAATGATGATGCTCTCACCCCAACCCTTGTGGCAAGCCTCGAGGGCAGCACGCATGACACTAACGTTACCAGTGCAGTCAAAGGTGTAGTCGCAACCGCCGTCAGTCATCTCAATCAGCTTGTCAACGATGGTCTGGCCGTTCTCAAGCTTGGTGGGGTTAACGAAGTGGGTGGCACCGAACTTGGTGGCCCAGGCCTCCTTGTCAGGGTTGACATCTACGACAATAATCTTGCCAGCCTTGTTGGTAACAGCACCCTGGACGACGGAAAGACCGACGCAGCCGGCACCGAAGACGGCAATGTTGGAGCCTTCCTCGACGTTGGCAGTCACACGGGCAGCACCGTAACCGGTGGTAATACCACAGCCGAGAAGGCAGGTTCGGTCCATGGGAGCATCGTGCTCAATGGCAACGACGGAGATGTCGGCAACGACAGTGTACTGGGAGAAGGTGGAGGTACCCATGAAGTGGAGGAGATCCTGGCCCTTGCATCGGAATCGGGAAGTGCCATCGGGCATCAGACCCTTGCCCTGGGTGGCACGAATCTTACCGCACAGGTTGGTCTTGCCAGACTTGCAGAACTTGCACTCCTTGCACTCAGGGGTGCTAGCAAGGAATGTGATGTCAGTACTCGACCGGCATTTGGGATAGGTGTTGGGGTGTCATACTAGAGAGCGACGACGTGGTCGCCAACCTTGACATTGGTGACGCCCTCGCCGATAGACTCGACAATACCGGCACCCTCGTGTCCGAGGACGATGGGGAAAGCACCCTCGGGGTCCTTGCCCGAGAGGGTGTAGGCATCTTAGTTCGGAGTTAGCACCCGACTGCATCACAACACTCAGGGGAACACGTACCAGTGTGGCAGACACCAGTGTAGTAAATCTGGATTCGGACCTCGTTGGCACGGGGAGGGAGGACCTCAATGTCCTCGAGCGTAAGGGGCTTGCCAGCCTCCCAGGCCACGGCGGCCTTGCAAGTAATAATCTGCCCAAGAGTGAAGTGTTAACCAGTGTACCGAAATCGCCCCCTGCCGGCGCGGGGTAGGTGACGGATGAAGGAGGGGTAAAGTGTGGCAGCGGGACTCACCTGTCCAGCAGTTGAAGCCATTGTGTCCTTCTAACTGAATCGAGATGAAATTCGAGTAAAAAGGAACAAACGGGTGATGAAACTCAGAAGCTGAATTGGAAGATCAAGAGAACTCAACCGGTTGAGGTTGTGATGCTTATGTAGGAAGCTTGGGCTCTTCAAGGTCAGATTCCGATCACCGAGCAACTCCGTGCCCACCTACCCCGCAATGGAGTTTGAAATCCGCACTTACACGTCACCTGAGATAGGCAAAGGCACCCGACAGATTTGCACCAACTTAGCTTATTGGAGGCCCGCTTCGGCTCATGCTGCATTCTGATTGATTGTGCCGTGCGGGGAGACTCGCCGAGCGGGTTGGCAGCCGGTGTCATTGGTACAGCCCCCGAGCATTGTAACCCGCCTCGGGTCGGCAGCGGCGGAGAGGCAGTGGTTTGCCAGCGAAATTACGAACAAAGCAGGTGGGTGGAGAAGCAAAACTCAGTTATGGGTCGGCACTTCGGACGGGATCCCGTAGTCTCCGCGCTCCGATATCAAGACAGCCGGCGGCGTGACTCAGATAAAACCAGTTGATCAATAAGAGGAAGCCACCCGGGACCGCTTTGGTGCGGGCTGCTGAGTTTCGGTGCTTGGCAAGGGTGCTCATGGAAGCTAAAAGACGGAAATGGACCCGGGTACCGTTGAACTGACAAACCGACGCTCACCAGATGCCGAGCAATTTTGCGAGAAAAGCCCGTGACCGCCATCACACTAGACCAAACATATCCACCTCCTGATACGTGATTTCGGGACTCACAGTCGGACCCGGGACTCAATGTCCTGTTTGATCTATTCCTGTCCTGATGGCGCCCACGGTGGGCTCGGTGAATAAAAATGGGTCTCAAGGTGAGGCTCGGCTAAACTGCGGGCTTTCGTTACCCATCGCGATAGCTCCAAAAAAATCCCAAGCGCGTTGTCAAGGCAGCTTCGACCAATAGACGGCCTAACAAACATCACCGTCGCGTCGCTCATAGGCTTCATCGTATGCGACAGCATCGTCCTGATTTCCTGGATGAGTGACAGGCCTTGCCTTTGCTGCTGCGCCATCTCGACCTGGAATATTCGACGATAGGGGAGCTCTCGCCGCATCAACATCCACCATCACCATGGCCCACAGATTCTTTGTCCCCGATTCTAGCCCGCCTGCCAGTCCGGCACCCTCGACGCCGGATAGGAAACAACCGCGAGGCTCTGGATTTTCATTTCTCGGCGAGAACCCTTCGACGACCCCGGCCGGACCCCCTCCATCTTCTGTCGCTTCCTTCACACCAGCTGGCGCGCCTACCGCATCTTTTCTGGGAAGCTCTGTCATGGGCGGAGGAATGACAGACCCCAAACCTCTCAACTTCGGTATTTCATCTGGCCCAGGCCCTGTGAAGAACCCTTTCAGTCGCCCTGCGCCCTCAAACGCGCCTCTTGGTCGTTCCATCCGAGGAAGAGGACCTTCTGGTCTGAGCCGTCAGTTTAGCGCTGCTGATGAAGAGGAGGAAGAGGAGGAGGATCAATATGTGGAGGACGAACCTGAGCTGCCGCCGCACCGAGGCAGTCTCTTCCGAAGGTCTATACCAGCCCAAGGAGACTACGAGGGTGATATGGATGCCGAGCTCGAACGAATCATCGACCGCGACCTTGCGACGCATGGTAGTGAGGAAAGAGATGAATACCACCACGAGTACGAGCGAGAAGGCTCAGATGAACCCGACATGTTCCTCAACATGCGCCACGATGACCGGCCTTACGGACAGCCAGTCATTGGTGATGAATCAGACCTCATGGTACTCAACACACCGGCCGCGACCAACCGGATGCGCAGAGAGGCCGAAGACATTTTCAAGCGTTCCGCCATTCAATTCGGCAAGAGCATCAGCAAGCAGGGGTTCCAATTTGCAGCAATTGCGAAGGACTTATACAGCCACCAAGAGCCTGCTAGAATCGTTGAGCCTTCTCATCTCATTTTGCAGACGGAAGACCTGGTCTGCAGGCTCTATGAAGAGGGTGTCGGTACAGAAGATGATGCTGAAAAGATGGACAACTCTCTCGCCAACATTACTTACCGCCTTGTTCGCCTCTGGAATGACTATGTAGACGAACTGCCCCAGCCTGAGGGCGAAGACTTTGCGACGATTGGGCCCGGCCCTGGGGCTGAACCTTTCGAAAAGGCAGCCTACGTCGCCCATCTCATCCTCCGAATGCATCATACTCGCTTCGATACTAATACTGGTGACGAAAAGACACCGCCGCTGCCTGAGATCCTATTCGACTGGATGCAGACGAGCCACAATCTCTACCCCGACCAAGTTCGAGAAATTAGCAGGTACAAGCCCAGCCCTGCGTGCCACAGTTTGTTCTGGCAGACGGTTCGTTGTGCCCTGCTGCGCGGAGACCTAGAAGGCGCTTCGCAGCTTTTGAGGAATGCTGGCTGGGAAAATGTTCGCCGCGGCCCCCGAGGGGAGTACGCTTATACGGGTAAGGCTTTGGAGAATGTGCAGCGGTTTGCTATTGCTACCTGTGACGTTCTGGAGCAGTGCCCCGCTCGGAGATCCGACTGGGATATCTGGAATAGCAACTGGACTCTATTCCGGATCCAAGCCCGCGGATCCTTGGACAGACTGACCCTTTTTGCTGAAGGCAAGGACCAAGGTCTCCGGGACTCGATGGACGATGAATACCAACAGCTTGATACCATGTCGACGATGGCGAGAAAGGCGTCCAGTCAGATTCCATGGGATATCTACGAGAACCTGCAGACCATTTACAGCATCATTCTGGGCAACCACGAAGCTATTATGGAGGTGGCTCAGGATTGGTGCGAAGCGACTATCGGCCTGTTTGGTTGGTGGGATGACGGAAACCAGCGCCACAAGGCCCTCAAGTTCTCCCACTCCCAGAGCTTCCGGGCATCAGCATCACGCTTTACTGGTGCTGATGATTATTTTGAGCGACTTGCAACCGTTTTTCACCTGGTAATCGAATCCGACATGAACCCCAACACAATGAACCCTGTTGAGGTTGCCATTGCTTCTGCACTCGAGGGCAACGTCAACGCCGTTCTGGGATTCCTCAGAATCTGGTCTCTCCCAGTGGCCTGTACCGTTGCTGAGGTAGCATCCCTAGGCGAGTGGCTTCCTGCGCCTGAAATTACCAACCCCTTCCCGACAGATAGCCTGGATTTGGATGACCTCGCATTGTTGGGCGTAGCCCAACCTGGACCTGACGAGCTGGAAGGCATCAAGGACACCACTCTTGTCTTGTATGCCCGAGAGTTAGCGGGTATCGAACAGCTGTCCCCGGAGCGAGATGGATGGGAAATGGCGATCCATGTGCTTGGCCGGATGGACTCGCCTGAGAAATCTGAAGAGACTGTCGGCGAGCTGCTGCGGGATCTCCTGGCCACTTTGGATGAGAACTCAAGCGGCACGGTGGACAAAATATGGAGGATACTCAACGATCTCGGCATGATCAACTACGCTGAAGAGACAGCAGATGTGAGTTATTATTTATTCCTTTCAAGCCCATCCAAGCTAACCTATCGCAGACCTTCGCTGAGATTCTGTCTAAAGAATCCCACCGCTATGGCGAGGCACTGTGGTACTATGCTCTATCTCACCGCCCAGACAGTGTACGAGCGGTGCTCAATCTTCTCATGTCTTATTCGCTGGTTCAATCCACTGCGTACCCAGCGGAGAACGATCTTGACGAGGATTTGAAGGACCTGTTGCGAAAACGAACCGAGACGCTTGAGAAGCGTGCCAAGCAGGACTTGGAAGCAGCCCAGCTCCTCGGTCGCATGCTGAGTGGCTATGCCACATTGCGCAAGTTTTACGAAATCCGCGATTCGGTGCAGTTGGAGGACATTTCTCCTGCCAAGGCACTGAAGGTCAAGAAGGAAGCAGCCTCCGCACTAGTCGCTGTCATCTCTAGCTCCGATGACAATATTCGTGGAGGTCTTTACGACGATTCTCGGGATGCAGTTGTGAGTGAGGACTTCTTACTAGCACTACTTGCTGAGGCTACCGTCTTTATTAACCAATCACCCACTGTCATCAACCTTGAGCAGATCGACATCCTGCTCAAGGCCATCGAGGATATTGAAACAGTGGGCGAGCGCGTTTACTCAGCCTGTGCCGACTTTTTCGAGGTGGTGTTGGGATCTGGCCAAGGCCTGAAGGGGTCGACGCCTTGGGACTTGATGGAAAAGTCGACCAACTCCCTGGGTGCGAGCAGCTACGTGATGAGCGGAAGCTCGGTGTTGGTGAACCACCTCAACAAAATGACAGCGGGAGGCAAGGCGCAGAGGGGATGGGACTGGAGAGAGGGCTGGCTGGCAACGAGCAAGGGAGAAGAAGTCCTCCGAAAGCTTCGGCTCGGACTGAACAAGGACCTTGCGGCGTTATGGTTGGAGGATGCGGATGGCGTTGCCATGTTTTAGATGGCGAGAATTGATCTGTGAATGGAAAGGCTGGGAACTTAAGGGTTGGAATATTGGGCAACAGACATGTTGCCTTTGTGATAATAACAAACGACTAAGCGATGGCTTGCATGGCTTTTGAGGCATGGAAATGTAACTGAAGGGTTGGTTCATTTACGTATTAGTGCTTGGTGTAAGGATACTATTTAGATAAGTGCAAGGGATGACGTACAAAAAGACGCCAAGGTATGAAATGCATCTACAACATTGGCTGGTGGTGTGTTCAGTTGCCGCAATGAGATTTGATCCACCTGCGTGAAGGTGCCGGTGCTCGGCGTGGTGGAGGCCCCACAACCCCAGATTCTGCCGCACACTCCAATCCAATCCTGTGAATTTACAATCTCCAAAAATTTCCCCCCGAACTCGCCCCCACCAAGCGACCAACACCAAAACTTCTCCCACTAGCATCGTCGTTGTGACTGTGTACCATTCACAATGGTCTCAATTGAGCTGGCCAGCCGCTCAGGCGGTGCCATGACGGTAAGTAAAAAACAACCGTTGATTGCGTGAGACCTGCAATTGAGGCATCTCGACCCAACTTCCTCTTATCTGCCCCCACAAGCCATCTGAAAACTAACAATGGTTCTTTTTGCCTCGGTAGCAACTTCTGCGACGTGCCGGCCCCGGTGCCATCCGATCTGCTGCCGCCGTCTCTGCGACCAAGAGCTCCCGAAGGAACTTTTCCTCAGTCAAGTCGCTTCCCCCCACCTACGAGAAGCTCTACACCAAGTACACAGACGTCCGTCGCGTGCTCGGCAAGCAGCGCTTGACGCTGGCCGAGAAGATTCTTTACAGCCACTTAGACAACGTCGAGGAGTCGTTGCTCAACAACACCGACAATGGCCGCAACATTCGTGGCAAGGCCAACCTGCGTCTCAAACCGGACCGTGTCAACATGCAGGACGCCTCAGCCCAGATGGCCCTGTTGCAGTTCATGTCTTGCAACCTCGAGAAGCCCGCCATCCCTGCCAGCATTCACTGTGACCACTTGATTGTCGGTGCCAAGGGCGCTGAGGATGATCTGTCTGCCGGTATCCAGACTAACAAGGAGGTTTTCGACTTCCTTGAGTCCGCTGCCCGCAAGTACGGTATGGACTTTTGGCCTCCAGGTGCCGGTATTATCCACCAGACCGTTCTCGAGAACTACGCCCTTCCGGGTCTGATGATGTTGGGAACTGATTCCCACAGCCCTAACGCCGGTGGTCTCTGCACCATCACTATTGGTGTTGGTGGTGCTGACGCTGTTGAGGCTCTTGTTGGCGCTCCTTGGGAACTCAAGGCCCCCAAGGTCCTTGGTGTGAAGCTCATTGGTAAGCTGAACAACTGGACTTCTCCCAAGGACGTTATTCTGCGTCTGGCCGGCGAGCTTACCGTCCGTGGTGGTACTGGATCTATCATTGAGTACTTTGGCCCTGGAATCGAGACCCTGAGTGCCACTGGTATGGCCACTTGCTGTAACATGGGAGCCGAGGTGGGTGCCACGACGTCCATCTTCCCTTACACCAAGGCCACTGCCAGATATCTCGACTCGACCCGCCGATCCCAGGCCAATGCCAACATTGCCGCCCTCGAGAGCTTTGCCAGCAACTCCTCTGACCCTGATGCCCAGTGGCGCTTCCAGGCCGACGAGGGTGCTGAGTACGATGAGGTCATCACCATTGACTTGTCCACTCTGGAGCCTCATATCAATGGTCCCTTCACCCCCGATCTGGCTACTCCCCTTTCCAAGTTCAAAGAGGTTGTCCAGGGCCAGAAGTGGCCTGAGACCCTCTCTGCTGGCCTCATCGGTAGCTGCACCAACAGCTCCTACGAGGACATGACTCGTGTCGAGAGCTTGCTCAAGGACGCTGCCGCCGCTGGCCTCAAGCCCGCTGCGGACTTCTACATCACTCCCGGCAGCGAGCAGATCCGAGCAACTCTTGAGCGTGACGGAACCCTGCAGACGTTTGAGCAGGCCGGCGGCATCGTCCTCTCCAACGCCTGCGGTCCCTGCATTGGCCAGTGGCAGCGACAGGACGGCGTCACCAAGGGCACCAGCAACGCTATCCTGACCTCATACAACCGCAACTTCCGTGGCCGAAACGATGGTAACCCTGACACTATGAACTTCCTCGCCTCACCCGAGATTGTTACCGCCATGGCCTTTGCTGGCTCCACCACCTTCAACCCCATCACCGACACCATCAAGACTCCTGACGGAAAGGACTTCAAGTTCTCGCCTCCTCAGGGCCTCGAGGGCCCTCAGACTCCGTTTGAGTCCGGCGTGCCCTCGCTCGGTGTTTTGTCCCGGCCCCACGACCCCAACACTGAGATTGCCATCTCCCCCACCTCTGACCGCCTGGCTTTCCTCGAGCCTTTTGACGCATTCCCTAACTCGGACCTTTCTGGTCTCCGCGTCCTCGTTAAGGTGACTGGCAAATGTACAACCGACACGATTTCTGCGGCAGGCCCATGGCTCAAGTACAAGGGCCACCTGCCCAACATCAGCACCAACACGCTCAACACTGCCATCAACGCCGAGACCGACGAGGTCAACGTCGCCTACGACCTTGACGGCTCCAAGCACACCATCCCTGACCTCGGTGCTTTGTGGAAGGAACGTGGCCAGGAGTGGCTGGTTGTCGCTGAACACAACTACGGCGAGGGTTCTGCCCGTGAGCACGCTGCTCTCCAGCCCCGCTACCTTGGTGCCCGCGTGGTCCTCACCAAGTCCTTTGCCCGTATCCATGAGACCAACCTCAAGAAACAAGGTGTTGTGCCACTGACCTTTGAGAACGAGGCCGACTACGACAAGATTGGTGCTGGCGACGAGGTTGCCACCATCGGCCTTCACGAGATGCTCCAGAACGGCGGCAAGGGTGACGTCCAACTTCGCGTCACCAAGGCCTCGGGCGAGGAGGTCATCATCCCCACCAAGCACGCCGTTACCAAGGACCAGGCCGGATTCATCCTTGCCGGTAGCGCTCTGAACCTGCTTTCCAAGGGAGTGTAGAGCTGTAGGCTGAATGTAGACGTGATGCAGTAAAAAGGGAAAAAAAGAAGAAAAATAGCAACTGGAGTGATGAGAGGGCCCTACCCTCTTAGGCGAGGCCCTTTGCTTCGTCCTGGTGCTTTCTCTGAGTTTTGGTTACATGATGGAACCAGTGGCGTCTGGACGGGTAAATCAATGGGTGGTATATAGTTCTATTTGATGAGAAAAATTCGCCTTCGTTCTTGGTCTCTGGCTCTTCCACCTAAGGTTTTGATGGAAGGAGCCTTCCTTTTTTTTTTTTTGCAATTGAGTGTGTCTAGCCCTGATCTCGACCGTCGTGACAGGCCGCTCAGATTTTGGATGGGCAGCCAAGATATTCTACGAAGGATGAAGACATACAATAAAATAATTTTACTCTATTTTTATTTGATCCTCCCCCCACCCAAAAAAAAAAACGGGTTATAAAAAAATCCAAAATTCATGGTTCATTGCGATGTCGAACCCTTGGAGCCGCATTGATGAGTTGAAACTATCAACTCCGGCTCTGGCGTTTTTCTGGCATCTCTGAGAAAGGATCATGTTGTGCCTTTGAGGGAACCTGCACATGCCACAATGGGGCTGCTACTTGACCCTAAATGACGAATACCTCGAAATGGAATTTATGAAAACAAAAGAAAAACATGTGTTTTTTGAGCTGATATTGGAATTGGAAAAATCTCTATGTCATTTCCAAGTTGATCTGAAATAGCTTAATCATCTACACTCTCATTGTGCGTCCACAGAGTCTTGCCTTGGGTTACAAGGCACGTCTCAACACAATATGGTACAACATAGCTTTCATAGCATAGACCCGTTTCGCGGATTGCATTAAACTCTAATGCCATGTCGTTCGTTCCTTTTGCTTGTAAATCCATCTTTCTTTGGATGCCTTTCAATTAGGTAAATGCTGATCTTGTGTCTGGACCACCTCAACTGTCTCTCCCCCTCCCCCCCAAAAAAACCTATGGATGCCATTCATACATACCGCTACATGGTTGCAATTTTTTCAAAGCTTCCTGGTAGAAACGCCGCGCTTCTTCTGCTGCCATTTGCATATGGCGCTCTAGTTCAAGGGTTTGTTTTGGTTGAGGAGAATCTGGTGGTGACGGCTTTGATGGTGGTGGGGATTTAGCTCGAATTTGCCGCCTTGTCTTACGATGCCAAGCGCACGCTTCCAACCATGCTGGATTGTTCCGGACCATTTCTGGAAGCTCTTCTTCTGGAACGTCGCCAAAATCATGAATTCGTTTATGGCCTCGAGGCTGTGGGTCCTGGCGTGGAGGAATACGGCCAGCCAGTTCCGCTTCCCGACATTCCTGCTCGATCGCCGCCTCCTTTTCACGCAAATAACGCTGCCTCTCCGCAACTTTTCCAAACCATGCTTTTCGTCCGCCGCGGTCTTCGATTTCCCTTGATTTCTTTTGGTACCAGGCTTTTGACCGTCTATGCATTCCATGAATTGCTGGATTCGTGTGCAAAGCGAGCCGGTCATCTCGGTATGGCGCCATCCGCTTTTTGGGAGAGCGAGTTGGTAACTTGACACCTTTGGGAGGAGGGAGATTGGATTGTTGGTAAATCATTGCATCGAATGCATCTGAGTTGAAATTCGCCAACGTGCGTTCTTTCCGTGCCTCCATTTTGCGACGAGGGTACGTGACGACCTCACGCAATACCAATGTGCCCTCCTTTTGGAGAGGAGCACCATCGTTGTTCACTTGGATGTGGCTGGTTTGAGGCTTTTCTGGTGTGATGGATGTAGCCGAGCTCATAGGTACCGACCCGCCGGATTCTTCACCAATTTGAGGAGAGTGCACTTTGTCAAACTCGGGCTCTAGGGAATTTTCTGGGGTGGGTGTGGTGTCATGCTGGTCGATTGAATAATGAAAGCTCCTCTTGTCTGGGTTGGGTGGAGCGGGAGGTTCCTCATCGACGTTGCTCTCGATATCGGCAGCTCCCCCCGAATCCAGCGAAGCCTGTGACGAGTTGCTCAGTGGTGAATGCACATGAGTGGGCGGCGGTAGCCTATTGACCTTGTGGATAGTCTGAGCGTGATTTGGCGAGGTTAGTATTGAAGCCGAGGGGTGCGGTTTTGTTGATGCCTGTGCTTTATCCACCAAATAACGTTCCTTCGGCCCTTGTCGATCACGAGGCCCACCCGAACAATCCATATTCGGATTGGTGATTTTAGGTGACTGTGTCGCGGTTGGAACATCTTCTTTGCCGTATTCTGGACTAAGGAGTGGTGGAACTGGCGTTTCTGTGCAAAGGTCTGCTACTGATATCACCCTTCTTTTCCCCTCCGGCACGATACGACTCTTCGAGTCATAAGTGGGCACGGACCCCTGCCCTACATGATCATGCGGCTTGGAGTTGTTGGGTTGCTCATTAGTTTCATGTGCGGAAGGCCCAGCTCCGGAACCTGGTTGTATTGGCCCATCCTTGCCCATAGGATCGAGGATTTGGATTCCCTTGGGGGTTTCCCTTGGACTTGGGCTCGGGGTCGCTTGGACTTTGGTTGGATTACGAGGCTGTAGAGATCTGAAACGGCTGCGACCTCTGATAGCTTTCACGGGGCCGTTTGAAAAATGCATCATCCTTGGCAGATCGTTGGTGAGTGGCGACCTGTTGTTCATGGAGCTAAGCCCGGAGCCTGGCTCCTGATGCGCAACGCAAAACCTTGAATTGAGGTGAGCCCTGAAGCCGCAATCAGGAGCCGCACATTGTTGGCTGCCTTTTCCATCTTCCTGGGCCATGTCCACCACGGACATGAAGATGGAACTCCGAGAGGTGGAGGGTTATCGAAGACTCATAGTAGTTCAAGGTGGGAGTTCCCATGCCTCACTCGTTTGAGTCGAGTGGTGCGCAGTGAGAGAGATGTAGAGTTTGAAACCAAGCCTGAGACGGTAATGACTAATCATGACATTGAGTGTCAGCTATGGACGAGAAAGATTCGCGTTGAGAGGGCAGGCATGAAGTTGAGGAATGCGTCGATGTCAGATCTTTTCAGTTTTATATGGGCCGTCAAGCTTGGCACCGCATCGGTTACACCGTCTCTTGCCGGACCGCTGCAGACAAACGTCTGCTGTTTGTCGCGGCCTTTGGTCCAGATCCGTGGGGGTAACGAAGATCAAGACTCCATTTTGCGACAAACAGAGCTAATTTATTCGTCCCCAAGACACTCCGACAGCATGTGAAGTATGCCGGGAGGACCGCTTGGCAACGAGAGGAGCGGGCATGTTCAGAGAGAACCATGTCCGTGGCGGGTCACGGCGCGAGACATGGTGTAACCAGAAGGGTTCCGTTCGGTCAGACCTTTTACCATGGGCATCATTCGACACGTGCGAGTTGCTGTGTAAAAAGAAAGCATTTACGTACCAGAGGGACGGAAGCGCAGACCGGCGCCTGTAAGCCTTGGGGGCGGCTTTTCGGGCGCGAGGGCGCTTGAATGGCTGGTGTTTGTGAAGTTGGTGGCTGAGGGGAAGTGACAGTCAGGGTGGGCACTAGAATCCAGGGCGCTGGCGTCGGCGATGCACGGAGCCTGCAAGATCAAAGCATGTACCCGCTCTTCTCAGAGGGAAAGATGCAGATGAAAGAAGAAAACACATGGCGAGGCTGTCATGCGTGTGATTCTCTGTTGGGCGCCCGTTGGTTGTTGGCAGCTTGGCCCGCCTGCGATTGGCTCGAGCGCGTGGCGTGCAGCGCGTCCGGGAGGGCAGGTGCTCCGTCCTGGTGCTGACGTTGGTGCGATGGCTGCTGAGTGCGGGTGCTGAGCGCTGGTGCTGGGAAGGAAAAGAGTTGCCGCACGTTGTTCTGGGAAGAATTTCAGTGTTGCCCAGCAGGGTGCCCCACTGAGCCGCGATTCGGGGTGGGAACAATAGCGATGCCGAGAGCGCACCGCCACTGTTCCCGCTTGCGAGCCATGCAGCAACGTAACCCATGCTAGCGCGGGGGAGCTTTGGTGATGGGAAACCACCACGTTGCGATACGATAACGATTTCTCCCTATATCCCACCTCCGTCCAGCCAAACCCTGTGGTAGCCCCCTTCCCTACTACCAAAGGCTGCGGCTTTCGTCTCTGCGACATCGCCATGGACTTTCTCAAATCTGCCGTGGCTTCGGCCATGGCCAAAGGCCCTCCCTTCCCCTACAGCTTCGGCGATATTGTCGACATTGACGAGTCTATATGGACCTTGTATAACGGAACTAAGAGGGTCGGTAATTCTCTGCCAAAAATAGTCGCGTTACCTGTGCTGACTGTGAGACCATAGGAGGATGGCTCCAACTGCAGCATTTTCTCCTTCGACATCACCGCGAACCGATCTCGACTCCCTTTAGCCAAGAATGCACTCAAGAAGCTACGAACCCTGCGACACCCTGGCGTGATCAAGGTCCTTGACGCAGTAGAGGTGAATAATTATACTGTCCTCGGACACCGGAAACGACGGCGCTAATTGTGTCGGGTGCAGACGGAGACCTATATTTATATTGCGACCGAGCGAGTGGTCCCATTGAGGTGGCATGTGCGAAGGAAGAGCCTGAGCCCAGAAACTATTAAATGGGGCATTCACAGCATCGCGGTGCGTTCCTCTGCATACCAATTGCTGCTCAATAGGCTGACAAAATGTAGCGCACTGTCAAATTTATTAACGAGGAAGCCTCCTCTATTCATGGCAGCCTAAAAGTTGGATCGATCTACACCTCGGAGAGCGGAGAATGGAAGCTGGGAGGCTTTGATGTCCTGAGCAGCGTCAAGGACGACGAGTCTATCATCTACGTAATTACCCCTTTGCTCAGTGGGCGAGTTGTTGACTGACGTACGTGCCAGACATATGGAAGTATAGTTCCAGATGCTGGTCGATATTCGCCTCCAGAGCTGGCAAAGGGAGGGTGGGAAGTCATCAAAAAGAACCCCCATACGGCTGTGGATGCGTTCAATCTTGGAACTTTAATATTCGAAGTATTCAACGGCGATTACAACGGAGCAGACCAAGCCGGCCAGACTAAGGGTATTCCACCAACGATGCACTCAAGTTACAAGCGCCTGTGCAACGCCAACCCCAAGGCTAGAATCAGTGCTGGAAACTTTTTGGATCAAGGAAACAGACCAGGTTCTTTCTTTGACAACTCACTCATAAAGCTGACTGAGGGCATCGACAACCTCGACATCAAGTCTGCGGAAGAGCGAGAGGAATTCCTCAAGTAAGTTGTCTTACTGGTCAAGAAATCTATTCCTCTAACGAGTTCTAGTGGTCTGGATGAACTTAGCGACGACTTTCCTGAAGAGTTCTTTAAGATGAAAGTTATGCCTGAGCTGATGAAATCCGCCGAATTTGGTGGTGGAGGTCCAAAGGCTATCAGTGTGGTTGTGAAGATTGCAGCGAAACTCAGCAACGAGGACTTTGAAACCAAGATTACGCCGTTCATCGTTCGGATGTTTGCAAACCCTGATAGAGCCATTCGAGTCTGTCTTTTGGACACACTTCAGCTGATTATCGATCGACTGCCGCAGAAGATTGTCAATGACAAGATTTTCCCGCAAATGGTTGGTGAATCGTGCCTGCATGGATGGAATTCAACTAACCGAGCAACAGTCTGCTGGCTTTACAGACATGGCACCGGTTGTCCGAGAACAATCGCTCAAGTCTGTCCTTGTCATTATCGGCAAATTATCTGACCGCACCATTAACGGCGACCTGCTTAAACAACTCGCAAGAACAGCAAATGATGAGCAGCCGGGTATTCGAACAAACACCACCATCTGCCTGGGAAAGATTGCAAAAAACCTGGGAACTTCGTCGCGATCAAAGGTTCTTATTGCCGCATTCACCAGGTCACTCCGGGACCCTTTCGTCCATGCACGGAACGCAGCCTTGATGGCGTTGGGCGCTACTGCTGAGTACTTTACAGAGGAGGACAGCGCATGCAGAATCCTGCCTGTCATTTCTCCTCTATTGATTGACAAGGAAAAGCTCATCCGCGAGTCTGCTAACAGAACCATGGATGTCTATCTCCAAAAGATCCGGAAGGCTGCTGCGTCCATGCCTGATAGCGTCCTTCCTCCGCCACAGGGTGCCGAAGGCCAGGGCCCCCGAATGAGCACTCCCCAGCCTTCAGAAAATTCTGGATGGACTGGATGGGCTATATCCTCATTCACCAACAAGCTGTCTGCTGCCGCCGGCGAAATACAGACTCAACCTACCCCTGCTGCCGCTTCATCCAATCCGACCCCGTCTCCCGGCCTGGAACCCAAGAAGCCAGCTACATCTTCTGCGTCAAATCTTCATCGCCAGGCAGTGAAATCTCCTCCACCAACGATGTCGCGTCAATCATCGACGAGTGCTGTTGCAGAATCATTCTGGCCAGCAGACGATGGTGATGAGGGCGTGGACTCCTGGGGTGACATGGCTGATGATGATGATGGTTTCAGCGCCCCGGTAAAGGAGGAGCCCAAGAAGGCCGCGACAGCTTCTGCAACTCCCTTTGGTGATGATGAACCTGATTTTGCTGGATGGTTGGCAGCGCAATCCTCAAAGAAGGCGGGTGGTAAGCCACTACCAAAAGGCCTATCCAAAACTACAACGGCTAAGAAACCATTGGCAAAACCCGCCCCCAAACCAGTTTCGAAGAAGATTGACATGAAACCTAAAGTGACGGAGGAGGATGATGGCTGGGGTGATGGCTGGTAAAAGCATGGAGGTTCCTAATGCGGTAATGTAGTTGGTACTGGATATTGCTTTGGGTGGCATAAGCGTGATTATAGACAGGAATTTGTCGGTCTCTTAGATAGCCACAATAATGAACACATACTGCTGTTTGGATACAAGATGATCTGTGGGCTCGTTCGTGTTTGGGTGCTTGGTGCTTGATGTTTATAGTGGGGCAACTGATCGCTGGTGGGATGGCATCTCCACTTTATTTTTTTCCACTTCTATACCGGCAACTGAGTTTCTTCCCACTCAACCACATCACCACAACCAGACTCGGTCGTCAAACAAACCCTCTCGGACGACCCGTTGCCCCCCCATCTCATACACCACGATGGCCCAGGGCGCCATCAAGAAGTTGGGGCGTGCCACCCCCGCCAAGGCGACACACTCGAAGCGTCAGGCCTCCAAGGTCATCAAGCCGAAGAAGAAGGTCAACGTCGACAAGGCGCACAAGAAGTTTACGAGCGGCATGACGGCACAGACCGAGGCCATGCTGGGCGAGCGCGCGGGCCACCTCGAGCTCATCGGCAAGGGAAAGAAGCCTGACAAGAAGGCCACGTTCAAGGGAGGCTCCAAGAAGTTTGGCTAAGGAGGGAGAGGGAGAGACCAAGTTTGCGGTGGTCATTTCTCAGGGCCGTGCGCCGCGGTGTGACGGTGGTCCTGGGATCGAAATGCAAAGGGGGAATACGACACAAAAGGGCGACAAAAAAAAACTTTTTTATAACACAAATTTTCGGTCGTTGTCGGGGTTTGGCATTTTTCATGGGCGTTGGTTAAAAAATACAGCAACGAGATATACCCACGAGGTCGACTGCGTTACGGCAATTTCACTTTGACCTATCCGATATTGCTCCTATTCAGCACATGGGATCTCTTCCAGCCTGAAACAATAAAGCTCTCATTATCTACTCGATACTCTTGATGTCAAACGCCTCGCCTTGCACCACATGGGTCAAGATGGACGACACCACCTTAAAGTCCCTGGCAACATCGACCATCCAAGTCGACACGGCCATCCGTACCGCCTTTTCGCCCTTCCACTTGGTCCCGCTCACGTACATTTGCCTGGTCTCGTTAATCCTGTCAACCAACACATGGTTCAGCGCAGGGTTCTTGGCCCGGAACAGGACAATCATGAAGACCTCGTCAAGGCTGGCGTCCTGGTCCGGGAGCAGCTCGTAGTGCTCCGAGTCGCGCAGGAAGGCGGCCACTCTGCGAGAGAGCTCGACCATGTTGGCCAGCAGGCCGGCCATGCCGGGTCGCCCCTCGCTCAGCAGGACGGCGTAAGCGGGCAGGGCTCGGAAGCGGCGTGAGTTTTCCATGCCTACGTTGAGGGGCGAGGGGATGGCTGACTGGGACCCGGATGATAGGTAGGCAGCATTGGGGTTGGTGAAGATGGACTCGAGGGTGCGGTGTGACCTGGTGAAGAACATGCCGCAGTCGTAAGGCTGGCGCTTGGGGGTCAGAGATGGACATGCTAAACGGGGATGATGATGATGATGGAACCAATGGATGCTTACCACGTTGAGAAGTTTGTGCCCATCTACTGTGATGCTGTCGGCCAGCTCAAGGCCCGCGACTCGTCGATGAAGCAGCTTGTACTCGTCCTTGTCTTGGAGAGCCCGCACAAAGATACCAAAGGCTGCGGCCCTTGTCAGTCACCGATGCACTCGCAACTGGAGGATTGAGCCTGAACTTACCACCGTCCACATGGATCCAAGCCCCGTACTTGTCCGCCATGGCCTTCACCCGACGCATCTCGTCGATGCCGTCAACGGCAAAGCGGCCTGAGTTGACTTCGCCTGCGCTGATGGCGATGACGCTCGCCGCCCCCGGAACCTGCAGCTCCCTCTCGAGGGCCTCGAGGTCCAGCCTCCACGGCTCATCGTCGCTCAGCCGCAGCTCCTTGACAGAGCCCCTCCCGAACCCGACGACGCTGGCCGCCTTGGAGAGGGAGCTGTGCGCCGAGCTCGTCAGGATCTGCAGCTCGGTCACGCCGGCCTTGACGCAGGCGCCCAGCAAGCCCAGCTCTCCAACGCTTTCTCCATCTCCCAGCCTCTTGCCCAGCACGGCCTCCCTGCCGCACGCGAGGCCCATAATGTTGCTCGCGGTGGCGCCCGTGGTAAAGGTCCGCCCTCTCCAGGCCGTTCCGTCACCGTCGCCGTCGAGCCTTAGCAGCGACGCCAGCATGCCGAGGGCAGCGTCCTCGACGGCCGTCGACACGGACTGCTCCGGCAGGTGAACCTGCACGTTCTGGTCCGCCATGGAGACGAGGTTGTCGGCCCACTCGGCCAGCGGCAGCACGCCGCCCGTCACGAAGCCGTAGTAGCGCTGCGACCTCTTCTGCCCGCTCAGCCCCGGGAAGATGTCGTTGGCGATGTGCCGCGCCGTCTCCTCGCTCGAGAGCCCGCCCAGGTAAGATGGCGAGCCTGGCACAGGGAGGGAGGCGTGGGCGGCCTCTATCTCGTGCGGCTCTGGGAGCGTCTTGGTGTTCTCGTCCTGGCGAGCATGTCGCTTGTCCAAGAACTGCCGCTGGGCTTCGTAGTCGAGAATGCTGCTCATAATGAACGACAGGCGCTTGCTCCCCCTTTTTTCAAAAAATAATCATGTATTCCGAGAGTAGCACAAAATAAATTAAAAAATTAAAAATTAGCATGATGGAAACATGAGAGAATTTATACTGCCCCCTGGGCGGGCGTGCTGGGTTCAATTTGTCAAACTGATTCAAGCCAATTCCTTTATAGCCGGAGGAGCATGGTCGGAGTGGCCCCTTGCCCGTCCGGGACCCACCTCAAGATGGAAAGGCAGGAGTTTGCGAAGCTACTGTGAAGCGGAGACGGGGAGGGGGAGGGGGACCCCGTCGAATAGGATCTGCGCCGATAAAGGTTGGTGCGAGTGTTGATGATAATCTGGGAAAAGAAACTTGGAATAAAAACAACATCAAACTGGTTTATAACAATGACTAAAAAACGAAAAGAAATTAAATATTTTATTTTATTTTATTTTAGTTCAAGCTACTTCTTCAAAGGGATTTGGACTGGCTTTTCTTGTACAGCACGCATTGAAAAAGAAACGGTCGATTTTTGTTTTTTGTTTTTTGAAAGTTAAGTGTTGGAGAACGTGATTCATTCATACAACTGTCTACTGTCTCGGCTAACTACTGTCTCGTCAGCAAAACAAGAAGTCGTTCCAAAACTCCCGAGGCGCGTGTCGTAGATGTCGACCGGGAACGCCAGCTGGGTGATCCGGATGTCTAGACAGGAACAAAATTAAAAAAAATCCAAGCCCGTAATCAAACCCGCTTTCAAGATTTGACCCCCTCAAAGTATGCTAACAAAAAGATTCCCTGGAAATGTGATTTGCGCCTTGCAAAAAACACAAGATATATATTCCTCCCTCTATCCGTCGTCTAGCAACCAGCAAGCCTTCCAGGGGGAGAGGGACTCATCCTCCTCCTCTTCCGGCCGGTTCTTGTCGTCGTCCGTTGCCGCGCCTGGGGCTTTACAGCTTGGCGCTCTCGCCGACGGAGCCAATCTTGTACTTGTCGCCGTACTTCTGGAGTACGGACTCGTTGTGGTACTTCCAGAAGGCCTTTGTGGCGTTCTTGCCGGCGAAGCGCTTGAGGATCTTGGCGCCGCCCGGGTGCTCGTCGAGGAACTCTGGAGAGAGAAAGAGGGGTTGACGTCAGCTTCGGTTCGCACTCATGTCACGGGCCATGGGGATGGTTCCGAAAGTCGGAATGACGCCAACGGCATCTTTCCCCGCGGCGCGCGCGCGCGCACGCACACACGCATGCCTCTCTCCCTCCCATAACACTGGGGGAAATGCGCCGAAAAGGTAAAAGCAGAAGACGAAGAAAGAGATCACTGTAAAACTTACTCGAGACATCGTAGACGTCGCTCTCAACAATCAGCCAGTATCCGTCAGCATCGCTCTTGTGCTTGCCAACCTCGGCGGTCGAGTAAGTCTGAGACATTGTGATGAATGGTTTTGGTTTGGATGATGTGGTGTGTGGAATTGAAAGTGGTGATGCTGTTGCAAGGCGCTGGGGAGGAAGGAACAAATAAGGAAGCAGGGGGGAACGGTGGGAGTGTTGGATGCGAACGGGAGAGGAAGAAGAAGTAGCAGGAGAGAAAAAAACAAAGCTTCTCGGGCAGAGAGGAAAACAGTCTTGAATGGCCTTCTCGCCGAGGTTCAAGACACGGAACGGGCACTGGCAGGCCTTTAAAAAGCAGGGCGGTGGGGAGATTTGCCTCGGCACAGGCCTGTTCGCGCCGCCGAGCACGAGTTGCATGGCTCATTCGGAGGGGCCCCTCCCTCTGTGGCCACCCCCAGATCTCCTCCGCCCTGGGGTTCCCCCCTTCGCGCTAAAAGGCCCCGACGTCATGCCCCGCGCTGGGCGCCGCTGCAGCGTATCACGGCGAGCTGATTGCCAACTGTCCGCCCCGACGCCTAGAGCCACAGCCAGAGGCCTGGAACCGGGGGGCCACGAGGGACAACTACGGGCAATGGGGGTGCGGGTATGATGCTGTGTTCCTCTAGCTTGGTGCACGATGGACATGATTCTAATCGTGCGGAGAATTGTTTTGCAACGTCTTTTTTAGTACAAGCGGAGCTTTCGTCTAAATGTGAGTACCATACCGTTGATCCTCCTCTTGCCGCCTCTTCCATGCATATGTGGGTGTGTGTGTGGTCTAGATAAGCACAACATTCGCTTGGCAAGAACAATCCCCTGGACTCCTTGCACATCCCTCGATACACGAATATTTATACCTCGGCCATGAACCAAATCAAGCAGCTTGCACTACAACGGAACCTCTTCTCATGGCTTGACGGAACCGATCTGCAAACGCCGCAGTTCCGCGGCAGTCACTCTGCATCCGCTTTTCCATGGCTTCGGGCATCCACTCGCTGATCTTTGCAATTCGGTGCTCATTCTAACCCAAGAAACAACCCGCTCGTTAGCAGTTGTTCCCATTTCAATGATTAAGCCGTGAGACAAAAAAAAGCCTTACCGAAGGATGCGTGCTAAGCATCTCGGGCACCTCCTGACCCCCCGAGTGCTGAATGGCCTCCATGCGCTGCCAGAAGCCCACGGCCTGGCGCGGGTCGTAGCACGCCTCAGCCATCATCATCAGCCCGATGTAATCGGCCTCGCTCTCCTGCTTACGACCCATGGGGAGGTAGAAGAGCAGGTCCTGCAGGTAGAAGCCACCCACGAAGCTCCAGATGCCGAACAGCGCTAGGCCCGGTAGCGCACCCGCCAGGAAGAACAGGCTTCCTGCTGTGAGGTTGCCCACCCACGCCGCGGAAAGGCGTTCGGCCGCGTGCGACGCCGTGTTGTGCGCAATCTCGTGGCCCAGCACCGCCGCGAGCGAGTCCTCGTTTCGGCACACGTTGAGAATGCCGCTGTGGACAAAGACCTTGCCACCTGGCAGGACAAAAGCGTTGGCGGTGCCTGCAAGGGTGCGGAAAAAGATGCCATCACATGTTAGCCTAGAATAGCTTCACGTCACGAGGGGGGCAGCTGGGAGCGAGCGCAAATTTAAGAGAAAAAGAATTACTGAGAAGAAAGTGAAAAAAAAAAACAAAAAAAAAAAACGTACGGTTGTCGGCAATGACGAAAATCTCCCAATTGAGGTCCGTCATGCCGCTCACGGGTATCAACCGCTTCATGACCCTTTTGACCGAGATGGTTCTGGGATCCCAGTCAGAGAGAAAGTGCCCACCCTGGGCTTTGACCTGCTCGATGATCTGCCCAGCAGCCTTGGAGTGCGCGCGCGCCACCATGGCGTCGGACAAGAAGTTGAAGCGCCGACGGCCCGTCACCGGCACCGTCTGCGAGTTGTAGAGGTAGAAGCCGACGGCGGCCAGCACCGTAGCAGCCACAAAGAGCTTCGAGTTGCGGCTGGTCCCCGCGTTTGTGAAGCGCTCGGCGGCGCTGTTCGGCACCAGGGGCTTGGCGTTGCGGAGGCGCTCGTAGGCATCCTGCTGCTGCTGCTGCTGGTCGAGGCGCGGCCGGGTGTGCGAGAGCAGACGGGCGTGGGTGCGGGAGCGGCATCGGACGACAGCGGGTGCGATTCGAAGCTGGAGGCACGCGGCGCCGGGAGGTGGGATACGCAACGGCACTCGTCGGACGAGCAGGCGAGGGGCAGACATGGCGGCGGCGGCGGCGAAGGACGTGGAGCGCCCCCCCGATGGGCCTCTGGAAGCTCGAGACGTAGGATGAGACGGCCCGGGGGATTGAGGCGCGGAGCGGGAGGCAGTCTCACAGTGGAACGAGTGGCTTTTGGTCTGTGGTGTTGCGGGATGCTGTTGCCCGTCCCGCCCATCATGGCTCTACTTTTTTCCCGTCTCCGTTGTTGCGTCATGCGCCGACACATGGACCCTGCCTGCGCCAACGGCCGCCGCCCGGCCGCCCGGCTGCCCGGAGGCGGCGGGGTGCGCGGGTGTTTTTTTTTTCTTTCATTTCTTCTTCTCCTCTGTGGCTTAGCGAGCGACAGCAGCTGTGCGATGTGACGCAGGGCCAGTTATTCCTTGGGCGGCGGCCGTGGAGCGTTCAACGGCCGTGATTCACTGGCTGAAAACACAGCTGCTTCGGTCCTGGGGGGGGGGACCATTGGCAGGCAATCGACCCTGCGCCTGGCGGTATTACATATATTGATTCCTTGTCAGGTTACCTTGCCTGGTGGTAATCCAGTCACAGCTAACATTCCGCGTCAAAACACCAAAACGGGCTGGCATGTCCGAAGAGCACAACATTAGCTGTTGATTTCATCAATTCACCATATGCCCTTTTTTGGTCTCGTGAGCCTATCTAGCCTATTTTTTCCGCATCAGTTGGTTAGATACTCGTTTGGGGACCCAGAGCCCCCCGGTGAATGCAGACACAACCCTCATCCATGACTTGCAAGCCAGCTCGTCAAATGCCAACCCAGCGTCACTGTCAGCATCTGCCGTCATACGCCCATGTAATAAAACCAACCTGCTTCACACCCTCAAGGCTTCCCAAAAAGAACCCGACCCTCCTTTTCAGAGTTGAAGCCAAGTCTCCATAGCCTGGCCTCTTGTGACTTTGACCAAGTTCAACCTGTCCCACCACCACTGCCACCACCACTCCCACAACACTGAATCTTACCAAGGTTAAAGTCCCTGTCAGCAAACAGCTTTATCCGACTCCTTATTCACACAAGCTCGGGGTGCCCATCCTGCTCTTCGCCTGCCGTCAGCCTCTACATTCGGGGTAATCCTTCTCATCTCCGAGTCAATAAGCCAAGCCTGATAACCCTGCCAAGGTGACTGTCAGTCCTTCATCCCGAGTTACCCAAGTCTGCTTACCAACTCTTGATATATGATCAGAGTTCTGAGCTCCTCCTCTCCCATGAGCCATTCTCAACCTCAGGGTTTTATTTATTTTTGAATCCCCCTCAGCTCATCCATCTCAGCTCTCACCATCGCGATAATCCAAGGCCGCCAGGGGGGAAAAAAAAGAAAGAAAGAAAGAAAAGAAATGGGTGACGACTTTCTCCATGACCCAGCGCTGGGTCCCTTGAAACCCGTCTTCAGTCCGTCCTCCGAGCCCGAGTTCCCCAGAACCGAAGCTCTGATCCAAGCCCTCAAGCTCCTCCCTCACATTGAGGGCGGCTACTTTAGCCAGACGGACGAGGCCCCAACCACCATGCCTTCCCCTTACCCCCTCAACCCTTTATCCGAGGAGACAATCTCCCTGTCGGGGGGTCCCCGCCCTGGCTTTGATTCTGGCCTCCGCCGCCTCTCCACCACCATCTTCTACCTCCTTACCGCTCGCCGCCCTCTGGGGCGCTTCCACCGCAACCGAAGCCGCATCATCCACACTCTCCACCGTGGTCGCGGCCGATATGTTCTGCTCCACGACGATGGCCGCGTCGAAAGCTTCGTTGTTGGTCACGCTGTTGAACGCGGCGAGAAGCTTCAGTGGGTCGTTGAAGGTGGTGTTTGGAAGGCCAGCTACCTCCTGGATGCTGACGGTGAATCACCATCCGAGGACGGCAAGGAGCCCGATGGGTTGCTCATCTCCGAGACTGTTGTGCCCGGCTTTGAGTTTGCCGACCACGAGTTCTTGTCCCAGAACCGTCTGAGGCAGGTGCTTCCCGAAGAACTAGCCATGGCTCTCTCGTGGCTCGCTAAGCGTCATGAAGCTATCGAGCATGTGGAAAGCTCCGAAGAGTCCGATGCACCCGACGTTGACACCGGAGAAACCGCCGTGATTCCTACAAAAAGTCATCGTGCGAAAGGCGGTCATGATCAAGAGCAGAGCGACGTCGTGTGCGATTAGTTTCGTAATGCAATCATGCAAACAAGATTGCATTCGGCAGAATGGGCGGCCGACGTACATGAGGTAGCGGAAAGAAAATATTAAAATCTAAAAATGAAAAGGACATGGTCTTTGTCAATTAAGCCCGCAGAATCTAAGTAATAACGCCCGTTTCTATATCATGCCGATCATTCAACATTAGAATGGGGTATTCATCCCCGCTCAGGGTATCATAGGTAGGAAACTCCAACAAAAATGAACCACTTTCTGAGCACCTCGGCCGTCGTCGTCCCTTTACCTCAACGACGGTTTTTTTTCTCTCTCACGTGGGTTGCGTCACCCCTCTCCATCTGCGTAAAACTTTGTCTTCCATATCCACCAGTTACAAGGCCGTTACATTCGAGGAGTCGGGTTGCGCCTTCAAGCAGAAAACGACATGGGTATAGATCCCTCGTTGGGGAAGGGCTTCCGTCCAGTCACGACGTAGATGGGAAGGTAGGCATGGATCCTCGTGTCCATCATGTCGCGTCTAACGTCAACGAGTGAAACCTAAAATCTCCGGTTAGCAACCGTCGAGAGAACGAATAGCGCGTTGTTGGACTGACTTCTATTTCAGCAGGTGTTTTGCCGAATGCCCGGTTGAATAGTGTAAAGGAGAAGCCGCTTAGACCTGTTACAAAGTTGCTCTCCCACATCTTGCCCAGGTGTTTGAGGCGCTCGTTCCTCGGCCAGGGGTTCAGGGGCATTTTGAAAATGCGCTCTTCAATATCGACAAATCCAGCCGCAAGATAGGATTCTTTGAGGTGTTTACCAACCACAACAGGGCGGTCTACGGATTCCCCAGCCCGGCAGAGGTCGTTGAACCATGTGGCCATGGCGGAGTTGGGATGCAAGGTGTCGTCGTCGCAGTCGATAATGGCGTCGAATTCTTGAGATTCAAAGTAACCTCCCGGGTTTAGGTACTCGAATGCTTGGTCCGCAATTTGCTCCTTGAACGATGACCAGCAACCAGCCGTCGTGCGCGTGTGGATATAATCGAATTTCTGGGAATACTCCCAAGGTTGAGAACTGGGTGTAGATGGCAAGTCAGCGTTGACACAACACGACAGCCATCGAGTTTACGTACGAGTCTTCAACGTAAAAGCTAACATTGGGTGGTACATTACGAGGTTGTATGGGAGAGAGATCGGTTGCAATGATTTCCGATTGAGGAAACTTATCACCCATCCTGATGGCCCAGTCGCCCAGGCCAGTAGCAATGTCAAGGATTGCCCTCGGTGGGTTTACCGGTGAAAGGGGAGCAAAATGTAGCTTCCCGCCGAACAACTCCACCATTGCTTCATTCTGAAGATTCAGCCTCTCTTGCTCCAACCTGTCGTTGGGGAAAGCGTATGCTGAACCCAGCCGTTAGCTTCAACAAGAATTCCGTCGCATTTCGGATAGAGGTGACTCACAGCCCGCTTTGTAGGCATGGTAGGTCCGTCCGAATTCCTCAGGAAAAGTTTGAACACTCTCAGTCAGGGACTCCGAGTCTCTACTGAATTGTTTTAGCAGGTGGGTTAATTTCATTTGACGCTCAGGGCAGTTGAACTCACGTTTCTTGTGCATCTGGCTAACCAGGTGAGAAAATCTTTCGTCAGCAAAAAAGTCCATTCCCAGAAGCAAGTCGAGCAGACTTTTGAAAATACATTCCAAAATGAAAGGGGATGTACACACATCAGGCTCAATGTAGCTGTTCTTGGCCGAGCTGGCAGCAGAGCAACTAAAGGTAAACTGGTAGTTGTTCAAGGCCGGTCTGCCGTCCTGGTCGTTGGGGTGATGGTGGTTCTGCATGATCCAAAGCTGGGTGATACTGTGGTACACTTGGTGCGGTGGAAGCTCAGAGTTGGGTGACTGAGGCCATTGGATGGAGAGCGGCGACTAGATTGCAATGCAGCTTTGTTTGGTCTGACACGGGAAGAGACCCGACAGAGTGGTAATGCTAAGCCGAGGCCAACACTCCACCCCCACAGGCGAATTGGTGGTATGAGAGAGCGAGCCAGAGTTACGGGATATGCGAAGTGCGATTGAAGGTGAAGTATTCGAGAGTAGAACGACGAAAGACGAAAGACGAGATGCGACCCGAACAAAGAATGGATTAGGGAGGCGAGAATTGTTTTTTTGAAAAGAAAAAATATCAAAAATCAAAAATCAAAAATCAAAAATAAGAAAGAATATCAATCCAGAAATGGTAAGCCAGGCGTGATGGTGAGTAGCCAAGTGTGGATATGGATCGGCGGCGAAGATGGTGATTGTAGTGATTGTAGTGGTTGGTGGGTGGTGGCGGGATGCTGCTGCTTGAAAGAGCTTGCCGAATGAGGATGAGAGTAAGCGGGAGGCGTGATTCGGGGAGGGGGGACGGTGGGATTTCAAGAAGAAAATAAGCACGGGGAGGAGGAAGGGAAGGAGGTGGGGAGGAAGCCCGTCGAACTGGGGAAGATGGTAGTGTTGACGAAGACGGAAAGATGGGAGTGGTGGGCGAGAAGACAATGGTGAATGGATCCGCACCCCTCGTCTAAGAAAGCCTCCACCACAAATGACCGAAAAAAAAAAAAAGACGGCGAAAAGGACCAGAAATGACAAAGCAGAATCGTCTCGAAGGCCGGAGAGGGCGGAGCGGACAATAATAATAATACTATCGAGTGCAGCGCGAGGATAGGTAAGACAACAGGCGAGACAGATGGGCAAGACAGGATTAACAGGCGAGAGACAATGGACAGGATCGCCTTGCTAGAAGAGCAGCGCCAGCAGAAGGACCCAGCAGTTTGGGACGGGTATCTGACTCGGCTTCCTCGCCAGCCCAGCCCAGCCCGGTGCACGCCCCGTGTGTCTTAGAAACCCGCCTCTAGGCAGGCACTGGGCGCTGTAACCCGTATCCTCGTCGCTCGGGCTGACCCAGCCTGTCGGTTATTGGACAAGGACCAGAGGGTGACAGAAGAGCAGGGTGTCAGGTGGTGTGCGGGTGTCCTCAATTCCCAACCAAGCTTGCGTGTGGGTGCCGTCGGGTCGGGGCCAGGGCCACACACGCTGACAGGCATTCGCCCTGTCGGCCAAAAGAAAGCAGCCGACGCAGGGAATATGAATGGGGGCAAGCAAGACAGAGGGGAAAGACAAGGGAAAAGAGAGGGGAACAAGCAGCCAGGGACGCACAAGGACGAGAAGCCAATATGCAACTGTCTGTCCACCAACAAACACCTGCTCCAGAGCGTATACGGACACCCCAGCCTTACGGGAGAGGATGCGTGCGAGTGGGCTGGGCACTTTGCTCCCAAGCCTGGCGACTCGCGTCAGTAGACCGCTAAGGGTCCGCGAACCCCGTTGGCGTTGGAGAGTATTTTGTCTTGTCTTTGGCAGCGAGTGCACTGTGGCGTAGTGCAGGTTGCCTCAACTATAGACTGATGCGATGCGATGCGCCACGGGCCAAAGAACGCGGCCATGTATATGCAGACACCAGCAGTGACGGGCTCTTGCAAGTCAGGCGATGGGAGAGGGAAACATAGAGTCAAGGTCCCGGAGTTACGCGACCCAAACTATGTCAAGTCAACTTTAAAAAAAAAATCCTCGGCCCTATTTTCTGTCCCCCTTCGTCTAAATAATGAGGAGCTCGACTCCAGTATCCCATGCCCAGTGGTCCCGGCGCCTTGGGTAAACTAAAAGCAAGGACTGGGGCCGGGATCCGGTGGTTTGGGTCGGGAGCGCAACCCGTTCCGGAGGCTTGGAAATTTGACGGGACACGGAGACGTGTTTGCCTGGGATAATCCGTCTTCCCCTTGTCCTAGTCTCTGGGGGTGAGACACTGCGGATTGGGGGACTTTTTTTCTTCTTTTTCTTATATGTGCTTCTCTTTTTTTTTTTTTGTGATGATAAGTGTGGTTGCAATGGGGGATAGTGGTTAGCCACAGCCCGGGAGGAAAGAGAGAATAGTGTGATAGATCAACCGGGCCTGTGTGTGGCCGTGTGCATCATGCGGAGCGCATGTACAGACGAGGGTGAATGGCAGTTTGTCGATCGCCCTTTCGAGTGACTGGCCCTCCTCTGACTGCCCAGGGGGGCGTGGGCGGCGCGGGAGATTGCGATGCAATGCAATGCAGAGGAGATGATGGGCGACAGAAGCAGCGTGGGAAAAGGTGGAAAGTCTGACGCCGCGAGGCAACAACGACGAACCGGCTGGGCGGGTTTGGTGACGTAGAGGCAAGGGCTTGTGCGCTCGACAGCGGGCGGGTTATTGGTTGGTGCGAGTCCGTAGGAGAAATGTGCATGCAGGAAGCATGTATGTACGGGACTGTGTTCGCAAACAGTGGGTGTGTGCTGTCGGTTGTGTTGTCCTGGGTTGGTTGTGTGTGTGTGTGCGGTGTTCGGATGGGTGTGAATGCAATTCGACTATATGAGGCTTCAAAATGCAAGCAGAAGAAGAAAGAAGAAGTAGAAGAAAAAAGCAACGTTTCACATCTGGGGAAGACGAGGAAGGGTGCAGAAACCAGCAAACGGGAAGCCAAGGGCGGGAAGGAAAGTTGGGGGTGAAGAGAGGATGAGGATCGGAAACGAAATTGAAATTCCCCGAGCTGGCAGAAAAAAAGGCAGGAGCGAGCATGAATGATGATCGATCGATCATCGCCTGACCCCCAGATCAACTCAACAATAACAACAACAACTCATCAACAAGGAAGCTAATGATATGCAACCAGCTGCTAGTTGCCGGACCTCGTCTCGCTAGCCACGAGCAATTGCACGTCGTCTCGTGCTCCGCGCATGGCTGCCGTGGTAAGCTCTTTGGAGACCGGAGCGTAGCGCGTTGTGGCCCAGCTAGTTCCAGTGTTAGTCGTCGCTGGCTACGTCAATTATCTGGCACTGTCTCAGCCAGCTCCAGAAGCCATGGCATGCCGTGCATGAGCCGAGCCAGGCCCGGACTGGTCCCTAGAGTGCACCAGACGGGGAGCCGCTTTTTTTTCTTTTTCTGGGCTGTGCTTTTGACACGACAACCTCCGTCCATTCTGGCTTTGTCCACACAGACTCGTGGTTTTTGCCTTTCAGGGTGACTCTCACCCCAGGCCCACGGCGTTTCTGTCCGAGTCGTGTGCAATTTGCCTTGGGAAGTGGTGGGTTCTGGCCTTACCAGGACGTAGCATTATTTCGTAACAGCAACTGCCTTGGGCCAGAGTCATGTTCGCTAAGGCATGTCACAGACACGATGGCGAACCATTTTCTCTCTCCCGCCTCTCCTCAGACTTTCCTCGTCCCCACCGTTTGGCTCCCTTGTGAATCGGATTTGCGAGACCCTGATCCCTGGGGTCGTGTGTTTTATCATGATTAGCTTTCATCTCTTTATTCGCCAAACCTGATTTCATTTACCAGTTTCTAGACCCTTGCCCGGTTCTTTTTCTTTTCCTTTTTCTTCTTCCCTTTGCCTCCCTGTCCCCGAGCATTCACGACCAAACACGTATAAGCTTTCTGCCATGGTCACTTCGGATACGCGTACCGACGGCTGAAGCGAAGCCAATGACATGCACTCCTGTTTCCAAAAGCCATTTCTCAAAATCGCATTGCCTCGGCTCCCATGGCTTGATGGCAGTTAATTAATTAATCATCCATCCCCCGGAACCGGACTCATCTCCCTCACCCCTGGTCCAACGACCCTCTTTCCGTTGGCACGTGTTTCCGCACCACCGCGCACCGTCCCGTCACTTAGTTTTTACAAGGCCTACCACCCCAACTAGCACACGCCTCTACCAGCGCACGCCCCTTTCCAACGTCGTCGGGAGCCCTCGTTACTCACCCAGAAAACTCAATCCAATTCACTTCCAAGACCTCGGTCCTGGAACGTCATCCCGCTCCTTGTCATGATCTGATGGTGCATACTCCCCACCCGCGAGCCTCTTGTCGCATGGCTACTCAGCGACCCTGTCAAAGAGAAAACAAAGTTGACCCCTCCCCCCCTAATCTCCCAAGGACCGTCCACCCTGTCTGCCATGTGGTGAAGATAAAAACAGTAAACCGGGCTGGTATCGTGACTATTCTTGATTTAGTAATCAGGGCAAACAGGAAAAAAAAATAGCGGTTTATGAACCGGGGTGCTGATGGACTTGTTTTTAGGGGCCTTGCTTGCGTTGAGCTAAAGCAAGCCAAGGACGCCGTTGTTATTTGCTTTTTCCCCTGCTACCATCTTAGCTTCTTACTGTGGCTCTACTTCCGCTCCGTTTTCCATCCCTTTTTTTCTTCTTCCATCTCCCCCAGTCTGACGCTACTCAAGCTGAACTATAGCTTGGGACGGGGGGGGGGGGAGCATGGCCAGTGAATACCTTCCCTGAAGAGGGACCAAGATTGGCACCCATTAGTCATACAATCTCGGTGTGCCATTCTACTAATCAATTATGGGAACCACGCTCAACAGCATGCGTGCACACACATCCGCGCTGCGGCCCGGGCTTCACACCGGCACAAGCACCAGCCAGCAACCACTACTACACCATGCAACCAGCATCTTCACCGCCGCGGCGAAAATGGGACATCGTCTCGCCCAGTCTGGGTCTGAAGGGCGAAATCTGCACGCGCGAGACAGGGGAGGGGAGTGTGTGGCCCGCCAGTCTGGTTCCAGGAGTGGTGTGGTTGTTGCTCAACCAGCAAACTCACGGCTAGAGACAGGCTACGGACGGGATTGTGCCATTCCGACCGGTGGGTACGAACCATTGCTACCTACATCTGCTACTGTATGTCCAGGGCGGCGCGAACGGGTAGACCATCCACCCGAGCCACGATAATCATCTCGGAGGAAAAGAAAGAAAAAAAGAAGCAACGCCCGTTCTGTCTGACTTCCCGTCCCCGTCCCGCCAGTCCCGGCTGGTTGGGCACCACCCGGGACCTGAGACGCTCCCAGACGGCATTGCCATGGAAGCCCAATTTCATGTACCGGCCATCTGGATCCCGCGGGATCATCAATGAACCTCCCGATTACACCGGTAGTGCTGCCAAGTCTGGCCCCGTACAGCGTCGTATCTTGGCCATGCTCCATCGCTAGCTCGGGCGTGCTGGGTCACGGCCAATCGCCTCGCAACACAGAAACATGGCCTGGATGCTGTCCGCCTGTGCTATGTTACCATGCGGATACAAGTCCTCTTATCTCTCTCCAACTTGTTGCATCCAGCGGAGTCCCAACGACGAGGAGGGTTTTTTGACCACCTTCTTCCGAGGGAGGGGGCTCCGTCTCATCTTGTTTCCTCTCCCATTTGACCTTGGCCCATCCAGGGTCCTGTTGCAGCCGTTGTCACGCCCGATCCCCTTGATCCTGGGCCTCGCTTGACCTCGTTCCCTCAACCCTCGCTCATTGCTTGCATCTCCCACGATGGCGTGCGCTTTCTCGCGTTGAAAAATTGCCGGGCGAATCCCCCCTCAGTCCTCAATCTCATCCCATCCTCTCCTCCCATGTTATCCCACCCACTCTGCTGGGTCCTCTCAACCCCCCCGGTCCCAACATCCCGGTTCCTCTACAACCATCTACGCCCCCAGGCTCGTTCTGCGTGCAGCAAGCAACCCCGTTCGCCTCCGCTTCCTGTGCCATGTGTCTCCATATTCATGTATAAACTGTCTTGGGACCGACGTTGCAGAACCACAACAGCGCCAATCACGGCAAATGCCATGCCTGGGCGGCCACAGCTGCTCTCAGTGCAACCCTCCTAGTCCAAACATCATCGGCAACGTCCACGTCCCCCTGCTTACACCTCCACCTCCGCTTCCACTTCCCACTCGCCTGCAGCAGAGGCAGGCGTTTTCCGAGTTCATTGGGAGGCGGGGGGAGAATAGCATAGAGGATGCTGCACAAGTAGATGAGCGTGAGACGGTTGCAAACTCCGTACAAGGATCCTTGCTTCCTTGCTCCCCGCGCCCGGGCCGCACCAAGCCAGCAAATACTCCTCCATGTATGTAACCCCAAAGCCATACAGACCTGGTCTCTCCAGTTAAACCCGCCATGGCACACGACTTGTCCACTCCCTCTCTGTCCTGCAGACCACTTAGTTAACTCAATATACATCCTGGGCCAGTCTTTCTGTTTCCATGGCCTCATCGGGCCTCGTCCTGGGTCGGATCTAATGCGTCGTATCGCCGTCTGCGGCCTTTTTTCTTCTTTGCCGCCATCTGTCTGTCTTTTGCATCGTATCCCGGCCCATTGGCATCCTGCCTCTCTCCCGCCCGCAGCTTGTCGCAACTTGCGGGTGTTGTGTGGTCCGGCCATTGTCGTCTCCCGCCCTATCATATTTTCCGGAGGTGCTCCGAGACTGCATTTTGCACCCTAATTTGCCCCCCTTCTTTCTGTTTCCGTTTCCCTCGGAAAACTATTTGCAGAGCTAGCACACTCATGCAGTCGTCCGCGGAGTTAGTCGCTGCCCTAGGGCATCCCGTCTTGGGAGAGCTGGGGTTGATGTGTTGGGGGAAGTGCAGCGTCCCAAAGCGTGACAGCCCGCCAGCCCATGGTTGGGCCGTCCTCTCATGTTCCGTCAAGCTATAGCGGGAAAAAAAAATGCCCCCGCCCACGCTCAGTCGTTGGAAAAAGCAACAACGAAAACAACATCCACTACAGCGCCATCATCCCCGTCGACGAATCGAATTGCTCGCATCTGACGTAACCTGTGCATCACAGCATGTGTGTATCTGGTCCGTTGCTCCGTTCGGGCTCTTTTCTTTCTGCACTGCCATGAAAATTCCCCGCTGTCTCTTCGGCCGGCCGGCTGCCGTAGCCTTGTACTCCATGTGGCTGCATCACTGGGATTCCTCGGCGGCATGCATGTTTCACCGACTTGAGAAAGGTTGGAAAGCAGCCACTGTCAATGCCCGTCAAGCACTCGCGAGCTAGCATCGCCGTGATACCCACACGGTACTGGAGCCCCCCCCCCCCCCCCCCGGTTCTCGGCACTGGCTTAATCGGCATTGCCCAAAACGACATGGCTCATGTACACACCACATCTATCTTTCCCATTCCCAGTCCCATCACATCTCACTTTTCCAGCACAAACCTCGTCTCCGGGAGTATGGTCCAGCTGCTGAAACGCTTCCTGTCTTGTTCAAAGTTGTAGTAATATTGATCCACATTATAGTTCTATCCAAATTTGGATTCCAAGTTCGAGCGTCCCCGGCCTAGGGGGGCCAGCGCCTGAGACGGCATCCCGAGTTTCGACTCTACCTATATCCAGCTTATTGTGTTTTGAACAGTACTCCTACATCATTGGTGTTTCCCTCCTCATTCTTCGGGGGTATAATTCATCTCATCTAATTCACCGCCAAACGTGACAAAAGAAATGTTAGATGCCAAAATGAGAGAACGTTTCAAGTCATAACCCCATTCATGCGTACCCGCTCCCAGAATCAGTTTCCAGGATATGGGCTGGCCACTCCACTGCCGGGCACGCTATCGTTGCTCGACATGAAGGTTTGGTCGATTCGGAAAATCCAGTCCATCTTGTCTCGCTCGCTGCGCGCTGCGAAGAGCCACGTGTTGTCCGTCCCATAAATGGCAAACACAGCTGATTGCATCCGCTCACTGAGACGCTGTAGGCCAGGGCCACCCCCATCTGAGCTCCCCCCGCTGGCACCTGTCCAGATGGTAGATATAACTCGTCCGGATCCCGTGCGTCGATGGCCTGGGGTGAAATCAGGTCCCCCGTTCGAGTCATGGGGTCCATCGTAATCATCTGGTCCGTGCAAGAGACCCAGGACACCAGGCTGGCTATCGACGCGCGAGTTCCGCAAGCTAACCAGCGCAACCTCGTCGCCGTCTGATGCGGAATGAATATGCAAGTACGGTCTCCTCAGCTCTACAAATCGCTTGACCCATCTTGTAGAGTCACTATTTGGCACCAGCAAGTACCCTCCCTTCAATACCTTGGGGTTCTTTGGAACTCTGATGATGGTTGTGATGAGGGTTGGGGCCTGGGGAAGATCCTCTGCAACCCCGTTGGTTGGTGGTGCTGTGTTTGTCGGGCTCAGAATGCTGGAGAGCGGATCGGGGTACTTCTTCCACAATTTGAGACACTTCTCCAGAAGGTCAGTCTGCACTTCGTTGTACTCAGACTTGGGTTGCAATTCCTCCACTTTGAGAGTCTCTTCCCCGGCGTCTTCTTCGGCGTCCCCTTCGACAGCATCAGCCCCTTCTTGACCACCTTCGATTTCCTCGTCAGGTTGATCTTCATCCTCAGACGGTGCCTGGGAAGTTTCAGGCGTGTCATTGAGAAGATCATCATCGCTAGGGATGATGGGCTTCAGCTCTGGTGATGGTTCTGGTGACGGTGCTTTATCAGACGCATCCTTGTTCATCAGAGGCAGTCTGGATAAGACAGTCTGGGTTGCTCCCATCTCGTTGGTCCGTCGTTTCTTTTTGCGCGCCAGGATAAAGTCGCTAACCAAAGACACCCCACGAGGAGCCCAGCTTGTCAAATTTTCTTCTCCTTTGACATAATCGTGCTGGCTATTCATCCTCCACAAATCGCCGATTCTCTTGATCGGAGCGGGTCGCATTGTCAAAGTGAAGATGCCCGTCGATGATCGCACAAATCGAACGTTCTGGAAAAGAGCAGAAAAAACCGAGGTTTGCCGGACAAATGAACGAGATAGAATCTGCACGCAAACCTTTTGCGAGAACCTCATCGGCTCAGCCAGCTTCTCCGAGCTAATCTCCCATGAAACTGCCATTTGTACCTTATACTTATCCGAAGTCACTCTGTCAAGCAACAGCGAGCCGTGCATGCTGGAATCCCATTGGGCAAATATGGTGATGCTTCGAGTGCCATTCGCATTTTCTCGAAATACGGGGTTTGAGGAAAGCTTCAATAGCAGATCGGGTTCATTCGAAGCCATATCAGGAGTCTTTCCCGCTGAGTCGACCAGTCGAATTTTTCCAACCCGCACAGCTGTGACATCACCCCAAGGCAGGGCATCGCCAGAGCTGTGCGAGATGTTGATTCCGATTCTTCTCTGCAGACCTTGGTGCAGTTGGAAAGTTCCAGTGTCCAGTTCGCTGGTCTGCGTGACCTCAACCGCGGCATACTCGCCCACCTCGTTGAGCTCCATGATTTGCACTCGAGCAAGCAGGTCATGTTTTTCTTGAGTGAAAAATTGCGATTCGTTGATGCGAGCTCCTTTGGAGCTGTCTTGCATAGTAACTGCATCTCTCATATCATCCCAGCTGAGAAGCTTGTCCAGATGCATGGCTGATACCTTGGCAAAGATGGCTACTCTCAAGGTCACGTCCTTGGGCGCGAACAAGGGAACGCTCATGCTATGCACGCTCTCAAATCGAATCGGACCCTCGTCGAAATCCTTAATCATTTGCGTCGTCGTAATTCCATCCTCCTCGGATATCCCAGGGATGAAAAGCTGAGCATGCACTTCGGTACCTTCACGCTCGGCAAACCCAATCATCTCATGCATGACCACATTGAATTTCAGAGTGTTGGTTGGTGCACGGGCATGCGAGGGCTCCAGCGAGAGTTTAACAATACCAATGACGTGCGAAGTATATGGCGAGAGGACGTCCAGAGTGGAGTCCTGGACCCTGCTTTCGAAAACTGCCTTCAGAGGCACATCGACCTCGCCAACCAAAGTGTATGAGGGCATGCATGTTTCCACAAACGGGTTGTCAAGGCTCAGGTGTTGTGCATATTCGGGTTGGTCGAGATACTGGTGCATCTGTCGCATTTGCCGAACCCGGTCGTGCAGCTTCTCCAAACTCCAAAGATGGACTACGCTGTTTCGGTAATCAACCACACGAATACCGATGCACGGCTTTTGGGCTTCTTCAAGAGCAATGTCATCCCCTTCACCTGTAAGGCCATTGAGCATCATATCATATGAGGAGCAGAGAACATGACCAATGTCCACCACGGTGAATTGAAACACAACACTCTCCTCCAGTTCGTTACTCATGATCTGCGCCTCCTTGAGGATTGCTGCGTTCTGGAGGACTGTTTCGGCCATCTTGACAAAGTGCCGGCTCCGCCAAGTCTTAACTGTCATTTTTGCCCGCTCAATTTCTTCATCAGAAAGCTTAGGGTTCGTTTTTGGTCGTTTCAGAGGGTCAATCTTTTCGATCTTCTCCTCAAATTGTTTTCGTTGAGAGTTCAGTTGCTTTTGCATATCTTCTTTGAGCTCTTGCAGTGCTGTTTCCATCTTGGCCTTTTCCTTCCTGATTTCTTCAATCTCGACGTTCGCTGCTTCGGCATTCTTGAGCTGGTCCTGGTATTCCTCCTTCTGCTTCTCCAGCTGGTTTTGCAATTCCTCTCGGACCTCTTTCAGTCTGTCATCCGGGTCGCCTTGTTTCGGTGTTGAAGGCATGGTGAGCGCTGTATCGAGCGATAGGTTATCCATGGTACCATTCGACAAATACTTGTCTCTGATGGGGTAGGAGGTGACGGATTCCGAGTCGTCTCCGTCATCGCGACCGTTCACACGTTCGGCCCTGGCCCTTTGCACGTCCTCAAACAAAGCGTTTAGTTCTTCATCCGTAAGGCGAGTAAAGTTTTGATCTGAGCCCAAAATAGCTCCAGCAGCTTCTCGTCGAGCCAAGGACCAGTCAGAATCCTTGCCACGCTGTGTAGATGCTGGAGACTCTGGCCGAGAATCTCCAAATTCAGATACTTTGCTGAATGTTCGCTCGTGACCCGGTCGAGGACTGGGCGAGGGCGATGATCCACCATCAAGCGCCTGCAGTTGACTAGCTGTGATTGAGTGTCGAAGTAGGCTCTGGCCCACCTCCGCCCGTTCTGCTCGTTCCGCTTTGGCCTCCATGGGGTGGTTAAATCTGAAGATGTGGAAATCACCCAGAATGACTCGATATCCGGAATGCAACTGCTTCGGTTCGGTGATGCGCTTTCCGTTAACCATGACTGATGCTCCTTCCGCCGGAATAACCGTGACCGTGCCGTCCGCCGCATTTTCAAAGGTACAATGGTCATGCAAAATCCTTGAGCCGTTCAGTCGAATGTTGGCTTGATGGTCCGCATTAGTGTCCACGTTGCCAACAGTCGTTGTTCCTGGCTTCAAATTATACACCAAACATTCGGCCAGAAGAGGGTCGTCGGACAAGTTGACCAAATGGGGCATCTTCTTGGGCGTATGCAAACCAACGAAGCCCTTTTCAATACTAATTCCGAGTTCTTCCAGAGCAGCCTCGCGTTCTTTGTGAATTTCTTCCGTCTTCAAGAGCTTCTCCTCCCATGTCTGGTTCAGGTCCGTGAGAAGCTTCTCACTCTGGCTCAGCTGCTCGGCAATTTCCGCCTTTGAAACCTTCTTCACCACACCATCCGCGCCAGTAAGGCTGACCATTTGCTGCTCTAAAGGCGTACCCTCCGCATAGACCTCGTCGGGAGGCACGTTCGCCCCGGGTACGCCACCAGGTGTGCCTCCTCCCAGCTTGCTTCGCAAAAGGGACAACTCTTCCTTGAGCTCACGAATCATACGGGCATTGGCATCTTCATTGACGACGGCGTGGTTCTTGATTCGTTTGGCGGAGTCAGCATATCGAAGAGTACTGAGTGTTTCGTCGTAGTTGATGTCAGCAGGACTAATGGCAGCAATCATTGCCGTCATACTGTTTCCACCAAGAGAGTCTTTCAGAAGCCAGGTCAAAACACTGTCTCGATACGGGACTTGACCGCCGCCCTTCTTCTTCTTTCCTCCCGTCGACAAATCAGCCAGAGCGGCAATGACACGACCAAGTGTTGACAGAGAACGGTTGATTTCAGCACCTTCCTTCAGTCGGGCACCCGTTGCACCAGTCGATGTCGCTCTTTCGGAACCTGCCAAATCAACCAAACTAATCTTGGCCACCTTTTCCATAGCCATCTTGGTCTCCTTGTCGAATTTTTTCTGCGTCAACATAAGGGTGAAGACGGCGTGACTTCGACTCGATGTTTCGTTCATGTTGGTTGCGGCGACTGTTCGGGCCTTGTTTCCTTCATCCATCAGATGTTCAATCTCCTGAAAACTTGTAACGACAAGTTTCGCAAGATCCTCGACATAAGGTCCAGTTGAGGGATGCTCTCGCACTTTGAGGTTTCCCTTGGTTGAAGGGTTGAGCAAATCGCGCACTCTCTCATTGTAAATTTCCAAGTACGACACCTCAACAGTGCACTTGGTTGTTGCGTCTTGCTGAATGCTGTTTATCCTCCTAAACATATCTTGACAGATCATGGGAATGATACCAATCTCCTTTCCATAACCCATCATGGAGTATGATTTTCCAGAACCTGTCTGGCCATATGCAAAGATGCAGTTGTTGTATCCTTGAAACGCATTGTCCAGAAGAGGTTGTCCAAGGTCATCAAAAAGGTCGGATTGGCCTGCGTAATTGGAATCCTCCTTGTTAAAAGACCAGTAAGATCGATCGAATGCAAACGCTTTAGGGGCAAGATCCTTGACTGCCTTGCCAGCGTGTCCATCGGGTGCAGTTAGAACCGTTTGGTTTCCTTCCATTTCAATCACGCGCTTCGATCCCCGGTCGATTTCTAAGTCGGAGTCAGCAACCACATGTGGTAGCAAGATTCAGCAGCGCTGATAACCTACCTCTCCCGTTAAAGGGACGCACTCTCACCACCACCTTAATGTTTCCTCCTCCTGCGGGCGCCATGGTTGCGGATTCGTCTTTGGGGACCCAAGTTGGTCCCCTGTCGGTGAGAGCTTCGTTATCGACAATGCGCGGGGCTCAGCGGCTTCGAGCAGCTCCAGCGGGCCAGGGTGCAAAAAAGCGGTAAATGACGGTAAATTGAAGACAATCGAGATGCTTCACTCCATCAAAGCTCGCAGCACAGTCTCCCGAGGGCCAGTATCCTCTCGCGATGTTGTTGAGTCGTTTGCCACCCCTGTGTCGATTCGCCAACTTGGCCTGGAGCCAGGAATGACAAGGCTAGGCCGTCAAGCTTTCTAGAGCTTTCGATGGTCGAGATCGTTGGGTTCGCGGGTCGGGCTCGGCTCAAAGGCACCGGCGCGGCTTTGCCAGAAAGTCGTAATCCAGGTCAGCGCAAAATAATTATGCTGTCCTATTGTCTGGCGCAGATGGTTGATGTCAACAAATTTCCGCAGGCCGACGCGGTCGCGCACCTGCACTTGTGCCAGAGTCTCGTGCAGGGAGTCCTTTGATTGGCAGTTTATGCTGGTTAAGGAGAGGGACCGGGAGTTCACGTGCATGTGACGTACCGACGAATTGGGGGCCGAGCATTAGCCGTGTGCCAGCATTCATGGGCACTACGTCAGGGGTTATTCATGCGCCTTGGGAATTGTTTACTCCTGCTTGGCCAGAGTTAAATGCCATCCTATCCTGGGGCTTTCCGGCGTGGCTTCTAGAAAAGTGCAAGCGATTGTGACAAATCCCATTCGAGGCTTGCGTTGGCCGCACAGTTCCATCCGCACTCACCTCAGTTGTTTCCGCTGTCATCTCCCCATGGCCCGCTCCCGCACCCGTTAGCGCACAGCAATTGTGGACCACGAATACTGGACACAATGGCAGAGTCGGACAAGACTCGCTAGAATTCCGTCTCGTTTCCGAGTCCCATGTCCCTCGAATTTTAAAAATCATCCCATGCTTGCTCGCCGCAAAAGGAAAACCAAGTCGAATTGAATTCAGCCCCGGACTTGCCACATCCCCAGCGTTGGGTTGCCCATCTATCCTTGTAGAGAGTCGTTATCATTGACCAGCGCCACGCCGCGTCTGTGCACTGTTTGTCCAAGCGGGCGATCTTGAGGATGTGCAATGGCCAGGCTAGGGGGAATGCGACGACAAAATTTCGCAGAACTGGTGCCGCTTTAGCCCAAGCTGTGTCAAGGTCACTGGTCTGGGGAATGCCTGAGTAATGGAGGAGGACCGAGCTGGGCGACCGAGCATTTGTTGAGCTCTCCAGATTGCACATTTGGCTTCGGGTTCCGTAGCATTGCTGTACAGGAGTACTTGCTATATATTTCCATTTTGATGACGAGAATTTTTATTCCTTCCAGTTTATGCTATGGATAACTAACAACCCCTTTGGTTGGCCCGGAACATCGAGATGACGTATCAATTAGGTAGGTAGACAACTCTATTCTCCAAAACTTCCATGCCCGAGTGAAAGTGCACCCTACCTTTGCAAAGCACTCAGAGAGCATAAATCCAATCATTTACTCCCCCAACAAAAGGGCCTGTCCATCCCAGCCCCCGCGTTTCTTGGAGATCAAACTGACTCTAACGCGAGGCCGAGTCCTCAGTGGGCCAAGTTCCAATAACCGAGCACGAATTCAGATCCTCGTTTCAAACTGTGTGCCTCGCTAGGCTGAAAGTTGCATGTTAGATTGACAAGCTCTGTTGTGATGCCGATTTTCCCAGTCATCAACTTGACCAGCGTCGTGCAGACAAATTCAAGGCCATGAAGAAACGATAGGAATAGAACGACAAAAGTAACTTATTTAAGATTACCCAAATTTTTCTTTATATTACCACACATTGCTCTAAAAAAAGGAATACGGCTTCACATGTTTGGCTGGGCTAGCTCGCAAAAGCGGCGACTCGTTTGCCCGATATATTAGCGTAAAATCATAGATTGAGTGCAATATATTAGATTCATGCACGGATTTACAACTTCGGTTCCGGCTGACGCGGGACGAATGCCTAAATTGACTTCCCAAACAGCCCACTCGGAATCAAAATATAGCACATGGCTCTATTGTTGGGTGGGCGCACAGATCCGGTAGACGAGAGTAGGTCCTCGTGGCACGCTTCGCCGGCATCTACTTTTTACTCTTGCGGTTGCAGATATGGCACACCACGGACAATTTGGTTTCTGTCATCCACGCTCGGGTGAAACACTCCAACTTGTCATCCTCGAGCGTCGAGTCACCAGCGCAAATGCTCCAGGGCCATCCCCTCCCTCCCTACTGCCAGCCTCTCCCCCACGCTAGGAGCTGTATCGCCGGCATATTTACCCCGGACGTCAAAAAACGAAACAAAAAACACACCAGCCATTTTGCACCCAACCCTGCAAGGTGGGCGGCGTATTTTCCGAAGCCACTCAACCTGATGGAGGTCCTTGGATCGTAGCATCAAGCCGGATGCTTATTTTGAAGTAATTTGCAAAGGTGGGAACAGATCAGAAACCGAGAAGCAGGCCAGCTAGGCACTTATTTGTAAGCGTTCTTTATTACCAGTCCCTGTTTTCAGTCCAGCTAACAATATTAAGTGTCGATATCAATTTCCCCTTGCAACTTCCAATCCCATCAAGCAATCTATTTACTCTCCATTTCCTTCTTTATTCTCTCAAACTCCTCCTTTTCTTCCTTCTTTATAGCCTCCTCCAACCTTCTTCTTTCCTCTTCATCTAAATTTTTAATCCTTTCCAGTCTTTCCTTCTCTTGCCTTTCCTTTTCCAATTCCATCTCTTTAATCTTTCTAATTCCCTCCTCTCTCATAAATCCCAATCGTTCCTCTTTTCTTTCTTGTATCTCCTCCTCTGCCTCCATTTCCACTTTTTTCTCTTCGCTTTCCTGCTCCTTCTTTATTTCCGCCTCCTCCTTTTCTTTTCTCTGCTTCTCTTTTCTCTCTTTTCTCTCCCTCTCCCTTGCCTCCTTCTCTTTCTTTTCCCATTTTTTTCTTTCCCATTTTTCTTCCTTCCTTCTCTCCTCTTGCTCCTTTTCTTTTTTCTTCTTTTCTTCCTTTCTTTTTTTCTCCTCCTCCTTCTTTTCCCCCTTTTTATTTTTTTTCTTTGCCTTTTTTGCCATTTCCCTCTCTTTCTTTTCCTTCTCTTTTTCTTTCATCTTTCGCTGCTTTTTTTGCTTCTCCTCTTCTTTCTGCTCTTGCTCCTTCTGCTTCATTTTCTCCTCCAACCTCCGTTCTTCCTTTAGCTCCGCTGCTAACCTTTCCAGTGCCTTTCTTTCCATCTCTTCCTGCTCCTTTTTCTTCTCGGCCTCCTCTCTGTCCTTCATTATCCTATCGTATTTGACATTTCTGCCCTTTGGTATGGGGTTGGCCGGAATGGGAACTTTCCCTCCAAGAGTGCCGCACCTCCTGGCGACCAGGCATCGGTTCAAAGTCCTGACAAAGCTGACCAGCTCTGGTGCATGGATATGGTCCATGGCTATCCAGTTGGGATATACAAGATCTGTCGTAGCGTTCCAAAGGTCGCTGTAGAGAACATTGTACATGGGAAGCGCCAACTTGGTGATGGAAATTTCTGGCAGGAGAGCTCCTGTGGTCGTTTGCGTGGCGATCCAATCCGAGAAGAACAGCTGTGAATTCCGTCGTGGCCGGTTCCTTTGCAATGCTTTGATCTGATCGGCTGCAACCTTGTCGGCCCTGTCCTTGTCTGACCATCGATGATTGAGAGGAAAGTAGTCGGACGAAACAAAACCCTTCTCAGGTCCAGGAAACCCGGGTATGGCGGCCCAGCTCCGGTCGATGCGGATGATGGTGCCTCCTTTCCGATTTTTGCTCTTCTCGCCAATGAGGCGATCAAGTGGAATTCTGGTAATATCTTGGTTCTTGGGCAGCTTCGCGGGTTTGGCGTAGTCTATGAAGAAATTGTAGAGCTCGTCGAGGTCAAGGCCATGGAAATTCATCCATCCCAGGTCGATTTTCCCGCTTTCTGACGATGAAATATCGATGATGATAAGCTCACCCGGGTACTTTTTGTGAAACTTGCCAATATCCCTGGCAATATCCTCGACCTTCTCTCCAAGCATGCCGTTGTAAGACCCCATAACCATGGTGCCGTGAGCCGCGTAGAATTCCATATTGCTCATGATGACGCGGAGATCCAAGACGCGGACGCCGTACCTTTCAATTTGCTCCGACGCCTTCTTTGTCTGGGTGAGTGTGTTTTTGGGCACGGCGAAGCCAAACTTGACCTTGTCGGTCGACAGGCCAACGTGGTGCGAGCGCGGAAGCACAATCTCGGAGAGGCTGTAGTTGCCAATGTCGCTGAGAGAGTCCTGCATCCAGCCCTTTGGGGGCTCCACGGTGATGAACTCGCCCTCCCACCCGGCCAGGAGGAACTGGGAGCCGGCGGGGTAGGGGTGGAAGCCCAGGTCGAGTTCGGCTCCCTTCTTGAGGTTGTCCGTCTCGAGGTTCTCCAGGAACTTGACCCAGACGTGGCGCCGTCTCCCGCTCCGCCGCTGGAGCATGAAGGATACGGGCCGCCAGGTGCCCTCGAGCTGGTAGACGACCTCGGCGGCCGAGTCCTCCTTGTGGTACCCGTTGTGCAGCCGGAAGCTGGTGGTCTGGAACGACTCTCCCGGCTCGATGTACTTGGGCCAGTCCGCGTCCCAGTCGTCGATCTGGTACGAGTGTATGTAGCCTCTGCGCCAGCGATACGGGGTGGCGTTGATGACGGTGATGACGGTGGTCCAGTCGTTGGGGTACCTGCCCGTGCCCCTGCTGGAGACGAATATGGGGTGATCGCTGACCATTTTCTTTCGCATCCTGTGCACGGATCCTTGGCTGATGGCCTCGTGTGCCTCCGTGTAAGAAGAAGCGTCGAGTTGCGCGGGAGTCTTGAACGGAGCATATCGGTTGTCGGGAAGCGTCTTATTCGAAAGTGTGCCTTCATGCTGTGACCGCGGCTCGATGGAGTTTGGCGTAGGCTGTTGCAGAGCTGTTAGAATACTACATTGTCCAATGGGCTTCGCGCTTGAACAAGAGGTGCTTACGCGGTTGACATATTTGATGGGATCGGGCACTCCGTGGACGATGCTCACCCAGAGGACGGATAATAGAGCGACGAGCCTCAGTGAGCCGACAGCCATGTTAATGGTACTTGATAGTGTCATGCAGCAGTGTGTTTGGTTGTGCAACTAAACTGCTTCTACGTGTGAGTGAGTGCAGAGAACTTGACCCCATGCTTCATCGCCGCCATGCTTAATCTTCAGAGACGCATCCATCCATGTCCTCAAAAACTTAAATCACACCCAGTTTTAACGGTTTTCTGGTTCCTTCGAGCAAACCTTGGTACGTCTTCTAAACGAGCTCGCAGCATGGCTACACCTCAAAGCCTAAACGACCCGAAAGGCTATCTGCTTGAGGTGGCAATAGCAAGTTTCTGTCTAGTAATAGCTTGGGCAAAGCACATTGCAACCGTCGCAGCGCCCATGGGCTGACATTAGTGCACATCACTTCTGCGTCTGCCAATTACAACTCCACGATGTCTCTGATGCTGTCATAAAACCGTGACCACAGTGTCTGCGCCTGCAGATTTGATGTGGGGTGACGTGCGTTTGGCTGCAGAGTCCTCAAACTGCGTTATGTGAGGCAGCCATGTACTGCATTGCATAGCGCAAGTGATCAACTAAGCGGTCGTCACAGTGCATGCTTATATTTTCACGGACGCGGCGACCTTTTTTTTTTTCAAGCTGCCCGTATCTGCATGGCACATGCATTGGAGTCGCCTGGCTGCTGTCGCGGGAGCTTGAGAATGCTATGCTTATCTCCGTTTCTGGTGGGTGCATCAGCTCAAGTCCCAGCCCGACCTTGATACGTCCATTGGGGATCTTCGCGCCTGCGTTTGAATAGGCAAATAGCTAGTCACCCTCCCAGACGGAATTGTTGGGACGCATTTAGCCGCACGCATTGCTCGTCTTCTGACTCGACAATGCTCAAGCCGTTATCCCTGCAGCTCCAGATCGACAGCCCGCATGCCAGCCAGGGTGACAAACGCAATCATCACGCCCAGATCTGGGCGAATACTGCGCACAGTCCAATAAACCCTCGTGATGGGCCAAGTTAGCCAGCCACGCCTGCGAACTCCTCAGATCATAGTCGCCAGTACATCTCAGCGCGCCCGCTGAGACATGACAGGTAAGAAAAGACTGCATCCCCCATCTCATCTAGCGGTCTGCCCAATCTGAATCAGTAATACCCAACTCGGCACCGTTAGGGATGCGCTGCGCATAATCTGAATCTTCAAACTTCGGCACACGAGCAATTTATTCTTCATTTTGTTTTTAGGGGGAGAAAAGACACAGTTTGAATAAGAGAAAATTGACCAGCTGATTTGATGTTTGCCACGCTGGCGAGGCGGAGGCCCGGTACCGCTCACCAATAGAGGGTGGCTTCGCTCGCCTCACTTTCACGCCCGCACACTCGTCGGCGGCGTATCACAGGGTTCATTTTTTCCAATACTTCTGACGACGTGGGACTGGCGAAACATTCACGGCGACTGCCTGGTCATCCTCCTTTTTGACATGTCCGTATGCGAGAGCGGTGAGCTCATGGCACAAGGGCCCGTTGAATGGCTGACATGCCTCTGTAGCTTCATGACTTTGCACACATTGACTTCGGGTGCACCCCCGGCACATTGCAGAGCCGGGATGCATGCACCATTGAAGCCTACATAAATACCCTCCCCCGGCCTGGCCTCCTTCCCTGGGATCCTTCCCGTTTAGCCAATTTTTTTTCGCGGCGTACCCCTAGGCATATATTCATGTGACGAGCTGAACGCCATGTCTTCCTCCTCGATGAACAAGTACTGGATTCCACATCTGGACATCCACAGAAAAGTCATCACCCAAGAGCTCCAGTTCTACCTGGGGCCCGAGGCCACGGTTCGCCCTTACACGCTCGAGGTACCTTCTCTTGAAGCCAGCCTTGATGCCCATTCCATACTCATGTCCACCGGCCTTTAGGGAGAAGATGGGTTTCTGATTACCACACCGGGCTCTTGCCTGACAGATGTGAGCAGCCGCCCGAAAGAGGCAGGCCTTTATCGGCAACTTGTTGACACCAGCGCGTCTGTTATCTTTAGGAGCAAATCGACGACATTTGCCGAAAATCCACGGAACTGTGGGATCGGCAGAGAGCGGCCAAGCTCCAGCAGAACCCCGAGAAGTCTCTGAAGCGTCCGCTGCACCAGCCAGTCGTCGTCTCTCGAGGTGGTTCCGAGTCGTCCAGAAGGTCGGAACCCAGACGGCACTATCACGGCCGTCGCCACCACGATGATCAATGAACACCAGTCAACAACACGAATGCGCATCGCCAAGGTCATGTGTAAGTATGTGGATAAGCACACACTCGAGCATCCAAGCCATGTCCGGATCTCGCTTGAAATGGTGGGCAAGGCACCACCACTTCAGTTCCAGAATGTCTATACGTTATAATCTTGTTGGGGGGTCGAGAACTGCGGTGAGAGGCAGGCGCCAGGGTAATTCATCTGCGATGGAGATGACGCCAATGTTGGGCGCTTGAAGGCGTGTATAGAGGATGGACAAAGATACCCAATCAACCAGAGGACTCTCTCCGTGGCACCATGTTGGTGCCCATGATACCCAGCGACACGATGCCATCTGGCATCATTTCAGCCCAATTTCATCCATGTGAGGTTGGCGGCCACCCGGATTGCGACTTGGTGCCATGGTATATGCATGCGAGTCTGCCCGTCTGCAAGGAGAAGCAGTGGTGGAGTTAATTAGTCGGGGTTCCGGCAATCTTTGCATTCCAATTGGATTACCAGCTGCAGTTATGGCGAGAAATGGTAGGTCTTGTCCACGTCTTTGGTCCACCCTGACGGTGAGATTCCGGGCAAAGGCTGTTGATTGGGGCCATGTCAACCAAACGCTATGAAGGTGCGCTTCAACATGCCGGGGAACAAGGCTGGTAGTCTGACAGGATAGGGCAGACTGGCTCGTTTCGATGCAAGTGGCAGGATTCATAGACAATTTTCAACGTTATTAAAGCGTCATCATCTATCATCGCTGGGGTTTGCAGCGAATCTGAGTGCGGCAGCCATCACGGGCATTGCGATGGTAGAGTCGCAGGGACGCGGTAGGCCGCGAAAAGCCGGCACCGCGTCGTGATGCGCTTTTTTTGTAATGCAGCCAAAGGATCAAATGCAGCTCATGCATGTCCTTAGTGACCGGGATTGCCGAGGCCAAAGCTCTTCTCATACTCGTGAATATCCATGGGACCTGTAGACCAGAGCATGAGGGCTTGGACCGAAACCTGTGCCGTTCCTGGATGCAACCCGCCAAGGGCATCGGGTTCATGCTTTGCTGTAATGTAACCTATCACGTTGACATGCTCGCCGACACGTGTCGTTTCCGAAGTGAGAGATTCCAGGAGCAGATTCACGTCCACAAGAGCAGTGACGTTTGTGCCCTTGGGGTAAAGATGACCAAGCGATAGACAGCCGGATTCGGTTGAATAAAACGTGACACTAGCACCGGTCAGTAGTTGTCAAAATTGAGGCCCCTTCCTGATCGCAGGTGACCCTACAGGGGCGTGGGGGTGAAAGCGCAGTCATACCACCCCAAGAACCTGACCTTTTCGCCAACAGGCCGAGCTGGCAAGGTCGACAAGAGCTGAAGACGTGAGGGGGGAGGGCCTCGAGACATTATTTGCAGCGTCAACGGATGACCAACCGTTCCCTACGGACCGGAGGCCACAGGAGATGGGGGTTCGCAGAGCCTCATTCACTTCTCACCGCTCCTGACAACAGCATAGAGTTGGCAAGACGGTAAGGAGTTGTGGATGAGAGGTTCAAGTTTCACATGCCGCGTTTCTTCACGGCAGCTGGTGATGATTTACACCGTGCGGAAACGTGCTTAGGTGTTGACTTTTTTTCTGGTAGGGCTTCTTTGCACTGTGTGGACTCTAACATTGGAGCCTACCCTACATTGGGCTTTTCCTACATAGGTCAAACCCTGCTTTAAGAGGGAGAGAGAGTAGGAAAATGCACCGAACCGGAATTTCATTAAAGCTGGGAATTCATTGGGGTTTAAATAAATAAACAAAAAATATCGTTTGTTCCTCTGTTTTTGTTTTTTTTTGGCGTCGCTTGGCTATCGACGGAAGTGAAACTTAACTTGAGATTCGTAGCTTTGTCAAGGTGTGGAGGCATTTATGGTTCAGCAACACCCTCCTTGCGAGCGAATATTTGGCCATGAAACCCTTCCTAGGATTGGGCGTTGCTCATGATTTCGCCATCGCTAGGTCTAATCAATAGTAAGTATCCACCGACTGCCCGCAAATCGCCATTGGGTTGGTTTTCTCCAAGCCAAACCCATCCCTGTACAACTTTGCCCCTAGGACAGAGAGCTGGGTATGCGAGGTTCCAGACCCGAGCCGGAATCCCTGACCTGGCTTCACCAACCTAAACGGCATAGTCGTTGCGTAACCTAAATTTTCGACCTCTGTTGCACACAATGGCGGAGAAGTCCTTTCACCAACTAAGCAGGTGGAGTCATTCGATACTGCAGCCAATAGTGAGGCTTGTTCCAGACGCACATTGCGACATTGCTGAGGGGATCATCAGCCTCGCGAACACGTAGACCCAAGCTGTCCCTTCCCCTCCCCCCTCCTCTGCTCAACACCTGAAGCTACTTCACCCAAAATGGCAGCCGAGCAGTCCCCCAAGTACCTGTACAAGATATTACCCGAGGCCCCCCCCGAGCCATTCCCCAAGGAGTTTCCCTTGTCCAAGCTCGACGCGGACGATGGCTTTGTCCACCTGAGCACCGTGGCTCAGGTAGGTGCCCATCGCGGCCTAGGATATCCCTCACTGACGCAGCAACCTAGGTTCCTAACACGGCTGATCTGTTCTTTATCAATGCCTCAGCTATTTGGGTAGCAAAACTACGTTTTGCTGACTTCAGCTCATCCACAAAATGGGAGGGTGGCTTCCCTCATCTATACGGAAACTTCGGATCGGATAATTTGATCTCTGTTCAAAAATTCGACAAACCAGACGGAGAGTGGTGGGCTGATGTTATGAAGGACTCAACATGGCTCGAGTAGATGAACAGGAAATAGTTTTATTGGTCATTGCTCTACTCAATTGATCCTCGATTTAGAGTCCCAAGTCCTTTTGAACCATGCTCTTGCAGATGGGGTGATAGAAATCCTTATTCTTCTCAAAAGTGTCCAAAGCAAGCTGCCTGTCCACCTTGTTCAATTCGCGGAAGAGAGGTCGCACAAACTTCATGCGACCGACTCTTCCGAGAAGGTCTGCAACGCCCTGGTAGCAAGAGGAGTCCTTTGCCTTCAGGGCCACAAGGTAGTATGCTGACAGAATTTCGACATTCTGCGACACAGTGAATTGATATGCTTGGCCCATGGTCTGAGATCGCTCTGCGCTGAGCGGACCTCCCTGCTGGACCTCAGCCAAAAAGACAATCTTCTGGTTAGCAGTGAATGCCTCGACATCGCTGGGGCTGGGTTTGAATTCCTTGTTTCCCCAAGCATTAGAAAACGAGCTTGGCGATTTGCAGACGCACACTTACCTGATCCTTCCATTTGTTTGCCAGATCATAGCACATGTTTGCCAGGGTAGTATCAAACTCCGGCTTGGGAGGTAATCCGGGGCTGTAGAACTTGTCGTTCCAGTCAATATCTGCTATCTTTCGCTTGATATCATCGCTTCCCAAGCCGTTGAAGAAATCAAGAAAAGTGTCCTTGAATTCGAACGAATCGAGAGACTTTTCAGACCACTTGGTGAAGTAGTGGGGAATGAACTTGTCAAAGTTCTCGCGGCCGACTACGCGCTCAAGATAGTAAAGGAAGTGGAATCCTTTCTCGTAGGCTACGGTGCTGTAAACATCCTCTGGATCAACACCTTCGTGCTTGATGATCAACTTGGTATACTCGTGATCCTTGCCGAAAAGACCCACAGCCTCCTCTGCGCGGGTTTGTTAGCATCGAGTCATGATTTTGCAGCGGAGTGCTCACCAAGGTCGCTCCACCCGATGATGGCGGAGAAATGGAACTCGGGATCGCCGTGGATGGCACCTTGGATGCGGCGTTCAAGATACATAGTCCAACCTTCGTTCAGCCAGCTGAACAATGTTAGCGTATCGTTGCTCAGTGGCGCTCAAACTCTCGAGACTTACAAGTGCTCCCAGCTGGCGTTGGACACCAGGTTTCCGCTCCAGCTGTGGCTAAGCTCATGGGCAATGACATCCACATTCTGGCGGTCACCGCTGATGATGGTAGGCGTAGCAAAGGTGTAAATGGGGTTTTCCATGCCTGTACTTGGAGTCAGCCTGATTTCTCGCCTCGAGTTAAGATCAAATACAACTGACCTCCGTAAGGGAAGCTGGGAGGCAAGACAAGAACATTGTATTCACCCCACTTGTAGGGGAAGACGAGCTTCTCTGCAACTTCCATGAACTTTTCCATGTCACGCTCAAGCTCCCATTGGCAGCCCTTCAACTCATTGGGTCCGGTAGCAACTACGCTGCGGGGACCGATGGGGGCGGTTGCAATGTCACCGGATGCAACAGCGAAGAGATAGGAGGGAATCGGGACCTTTTGCTCAAACAGATAGAGCTTCTCGATCCCGGGCGTAGCCTTGTGATCACCTACCGGGACACCGCTAGCAACGACAGGTAAGGTAGATGCGAGCTTGAAGGTGAAGGTGGACTTGATATCAGGCGTATCCTGGCATGGGAAGATGGAACGGGCGTTGATGGCCTGGCACTGCGAGAACATGTACGGGTGCTTCTTGTTGGACGTCTGGGCCGGAGTGAGCCACTGGAGAGCAGTGCACTTGCTGGTGGTCTTGAGATCAATGGCCAGATTGACAATTTCACCCTTGGCGGCGCCCTCGGGGACGGCGACGTGAAGAGGAGCACCGAGGGGAGCGACGAAGTCCTTCAGCTCCCAGTTGGACTTGATCGAGTTGATGGTCACGGACGCGACGTCAACATATCTAGTGTCCAGAATGATTTCCTTACTCTGATTGTCGGTCTGGGATTCGAGCTGCAACGTCACGGATCCCTTGAGGCACTTGTCTTCAAAGTCGATCTTGAAATCAGCTGTCGTGTGCTTGGTTCGCCAAGCGCTATAGTTGGACAGTGTGCTGGGATCCCGGTTAGCCATGTTGACTGTTGCGAAGCTTCGCCTCAGGTTATTTGTGATGGTGATCTGCGAGGTTCGAGAAAGGGGTGGCCTCTTGAAGATTGAAAGCCACGACATGAGTAAGTAGGTCTTCTGAGGCCGGATTACCTAAATCGCACAGTTAGCTAGTTACACCACACCACGTCACCGATCGCTCTGGAGCGGGACACGGGCTGCGAGATGCCTGATTGGGAACATCACGTGACACTGTATGAACTATGCTATTCGACACTGTATTGTTGTCTTCTCCCCCTCATTGAGCTCACTCTGCTGTCTAAATGTGACGATGGTGACTACAGTTTTGATATCAATAATTTTGCAAGCGAGCTTCGATATTGATTTGATGAAAGGTAATGCTTGTTTTTTCCTCTCCCGACCCCCACTGAGGGAAAGGGATTGGATGATCAGTCGTTTATTAGATCTTACACTACCAACTAGGCACAATTAACTTGTTTCATCAAGCTTGTTGGCGTCTGTCGAAGTTGACGGGTCTAAATCTGGTCTAATGCCGTCAATCAGTCTCGACTCGTGTCGCAAGGTCCCAATCTTGCAAACTAAATCAAGATGTTACGATTCTAAGAAAAGAACGGCGCACGTAGCTTGGTATGTGCGCAAGCCAGAGTTGAAGTCAACCAGTGACCCGTGACCTGCGCTCTGACGCATTGTTGTCGTCCCTCATTTTTGGTGATCAATCTCGCAGTGACCCCCAGATAGTTGCAGGGTGCGTGCTTTACGGTAGAGAGGCGAAATGTGTCAGGTCCTGCGGTCACCGATCAGCATGAATATCTACGAGGGGGGAGGCCACGTCCATGCTTGACAGCTCAGGTTTTGCTGCCGAGGTTTATGTGCACACAGCCACATGGTCATGGCCCTCCACCAGCTAGTTTGCCATCAAGAACCTTGTTGGAAAAGAATGTCCCGAATGGTCCTTAGCTGCACTATTATGCCGTCTCCCAAGGTGTTGTGGGAACGCCAGCGGCATCTCTGACAATCTGAGACGCTGTTTGGTGCTTGCATACCGAATCCTTCGACTTAGCAGCCAGGCTGGAAGGTTACATCCACGGAATATTTTGTGAAGAAAACGTGTATTGGATGAAACCTGGATGTGTTGCATTTTCCCTTCCCACTCTTGGTGCTTCAAGACACCGGAGTGGGGACTGTATCAACCACCTGCTTGGTTACCGAGGTCCCCTGGTTTTGCATTGCAGCACGGCGGGCTTGCAGGATCTTTTGGAATGTTATCAACACAGTCGTCACCTTGGCATACTGATCACATTTTTTTGTGCATGATCAATGAAACGCTGTTTCTACCCCGCAGGTCATCACAAGCCAGCGCCACGGAAAGTTTCCCGGGTGGCTGGCTCGGGAAGCAGCCATGCTCCAATTCTTGCGTGAACTAGACACCACGGAAGCGGCCTTCGGACGAAACAACGCGCCGCTCGTAAAAACGGTTGTTTTGCCCAGCTCAGCTGCAAGAAGGCTATGGTGAAGCAAACATCGCCCCACGAAACCGAAGCCAGCAGACGCCGGCCGACGGTGGTTACGGTGTGAGTGCGCGCGGTGGGGTTCCCGGCCGTTAGTCTAACGCAGGGGTCGCCAATGGTGAGCGAGACCTGAGCCAGGCATCCAGGTCAGGAAACCCTGTCCGGCCAGATGCGAGTGATGATATACTTCAGGGAATTATAGGCTAATCCAGTAGAATCCCTGTTTGCTTTCGGCCGGGCTCAGTTCTGGACTCGGGTGCAGAGAGACGCCAGCCAGAAGCGAACAGGAGGCGAGACTAGTATGGCTGTCGACATGTCAAACCTAACGGGGACGAAACAATCCATTGATTTGATAGGTGCAAAGAATCATGGGACGAAGCTGGGCACTGCCGTAGTGAAAACCAACCCAAGAGCGTGTAACTTCAACCGTGGTGAGGATGGTGGTTGCAACAGTGCCCTCCTTCCGGAATGGGTCACTGAAGGCTTTACCGTTGTGCCCCCTAGAAACCCCATCTGGCTATTCATCTCGGACGGACTTTGTCTGGGCGCGTGGCTAATTTGATGCTGGGGGATACATCTTCTGCATGGGATAGGCTGTGTGATATATCAAGACTGATATTGACTTATTGACACGGTTCATGGCGGATAAGGGCCAGGGCAGCAGAAAATGATGGGCAACAGTTGATCTCATGGAAAACGCTAACGACCCCGCCGTGCAGTGCCGTTGGTGGTCAGAACCAAGTTTGGCCGCAGCATGGCTGCAGCACATGTTCGTCAAACGTCGAGTGAGCGAGCACTGTTTCGTTTGTTTGGTTATCACAAATGGGAAACACCTGCATGCCGAGCTGCATGAGAATTCACGCAGGGTAAATGCTATTGATAAAAATCCTCCGCCCTGCAGTTCGCTTTGCCGTTGCCTTGGTACGGAAGCCGTCGGTTCCAAAAGGGCGGTTGAGGCCACACGGCGCCAACGTTTGAGAATGACTCGCTTCGCTGAACCTGGGACTGTCTATTGCAAGTATTCGGGAGGTAACTGTCAACTCTTCCCATCGCTAAATGAATTTGTCTCACAAACAACGACCCCACATGCAATGTAATGAGAGAAGAGACGAAAACATTTCAGGGTAGCACTTAAGTTGCGCGTATTGGCCGGGCGAAGCTCATGGTTGGGTCAACAGTCCACAGTAGCTTCCCCTATAAGCTTATGAAGATGTGATCGAGTGCAGCTTGAACCAGGGCCCATTTGTTCTTGTGCACGTATCGAAGGTATCATTGTTGGCATGCAGCGGCTGAAGGTGATAGAGTGTCATCGAGTTCCAACCGCAGTCATTGGAAGGTAGATCAAAGGGTTTAGTTCCCAGACCCTCCGATAGATGATTTTTGCTTTGCCACTGCAAGACGAGGAGGAGAAACATCGCTTACCTCTGTGATGGTTCGGATACGGACGGCCGGTGTCCTGTGGGGGTTTAGACCTGGGACTTTGCCAGAAAAAAGGCGTGGCGAACCAGGGATGAGACCCATGGGCATGGGTATGGAGCTCTATGGATCCCCCTGATGGCGTTGGTATCCCTGAACGGTTCCATCATCCGGACGGCAAGAACGGAGCAGCCAGGGGCCATGTCAATAGAATACCAAAATATCGCTTAAATGGTAAGGTTATCGGGAGTCTTTGACATGAAAACGCCGTAGTTCGACCCGTACCATGGTTCTGAGAGTTCTATGAGATCCACGACGCTATGGGAAGCGATACGAGTCAATGGTAAGGGGCAACGGAAGCTAAAGGGAAGAAGGGAAAGGTGCTCGTAATCGGAGGAGGAGCAGGAGAAAAAAAGAAAGGATTAATGGCGAGACAAGATGAGACGGAGGTGTGCACTAATAGAGGACCTGCATGACCGGGGTTGTGTTGACATCTGGATGGAAAGAAGTCTCCTGGTCATTGTGCATCTCTTGATGTGTAACCGCTACCGGCATCGGGCATATGGACGCATTGAGCGTGACAGTTGGCTCCAGAAGCAAAAGGAAAAAAACGACACACAAAACCCAGCAGGTGATAGTGCTGACGCAGGCGAGGGCCCAATCGCGAAGCGTATTCGGATCGAGACTAAGCACGAGATAATGTAGGTTTGGAGAAGTTGGTGCGATGTTGACTGGATCAGGGTTGGTAGTTTTGCTAAACCAAGAGGGTGGGATGCTTGCGGGGAATTTCACAAGCTAGGGAGGGGAATAAACAAGTCAATGGCGTTTGCCAGTGTCAAAGTGACACCGAAAAAAAGAAAACGCAAAGCAAAAGGAAAATAAAACAAACTTATGACAAGGGATATAGGACAATGTGTGTCTCAATATTTGCTATGCTTTGGGAGCTCTGGTGCGCTGTGGTTGGATCGCCGGAGCGTCATGGCGGGAGGGCGTCGATCGTCTTGCCACACTAAGGGGTTACGTTACTATTATTGAGCCACGCACGAGTTCGCCGCTTGGTTGCTGAGGTGTATGAAAGTATCAGATATGGATTTCCAATTTGTTGGTGGCGATGGCTTGTTTCCCGCTCCCTTTGTCCTTCTCAAGTCCATTGCCGGCTGAGAATCTAATGTATGACCTGCCGAGACTAGTGCAGTGCTCGCGGCTTGGTTTGCGTTCGGTTTCCAATACTCTGAGTGAAACAACATGTATGAGAGAAGATGGGGTAGTATGCAGTATCGCATTTGGTGGCCCGGAGCAGCTTCAATCGGAATGCTGCCTGCACAAGGCCGGATCTGAGGCAACGCCACCCGATACAACAGATCGACAGGAAGGCTCTCTTTCCATATCCCTTCTGCCGTCACGATGGCTCCTCATGAAACGCGGCACTGCTTTGTGATAGTCCGTGCAGAAGAGGGCGCGCCATCCAGTAACTACATGATGAGCGAGGTTGGGCATCTCACGGGTTGGATGACGGGCCGAGAATCGTGTTGTCCTATCGGAGCATTCAGATCGAGGCACACCGAACTCAGGGCAGGGATCGGTCCTTCCTGAGGTTTCGACGGCACCTGTTGCCCTCCTTCCCCGTCGGCGCGGTCTCCTGCAGTTCGCCATGGATCGTCAAGGCCAAATATTTCGGCCCATCTTAAAACCACCAACCAAACAGCCGCTCAAACCGCTCGAGCCCACGACTGAACAGCGTAACAGCGCCGTCTTTTGCTGGGCCAAGGCCGACCTGGCTCAGATGGTCCAGAATAGCAGCAAAGAGTCTGTGAACCTGGCGCGTCATGGTGGAGCCGGCCGTGTTCCCCTTGCTTGCTAAGGCTAGCGCCAACGAGGGCCGGGCTGATTCAGAGCGCGCCGTTCTCTCTCGCGCGACGCATCTTGGCATGCACTTGAGCCCTGAGGGCTGTGGGTGGGTGCGGAGTTGAAGGGTGAGCAGGCAAGGAGGCCAGGGTGAAGGCGAGAGGGCAGCGGCTAGGGCCAGGGCAGGGTGAAGGTGAGGTGCGAGGGCGAGGTGCGAGGGCGAGGGAGATGATCAGAGGGTATCATCAGTCCGGTGGAAGTTGACAACAGACTTGTCCGCTGCAGCCTCTGACAGGCCCCTCCAAGATCCCCGACCCGACGACGGGTGGCATCCCCATTCTGCCATCCCTCCCGACCCTTGCAGTTTGCCTGGGGAGTTGTGGCGCCCTGCAATCCGTGTCACCAGTCGACATGGCCTCCACCACATCCCGTGGTCTTGTCTCAGGCTGTCCGTGCAAAAGCTTCTCGATGCTTTTGAGACTGCACGCACCCCTGTTCAGGCTTGGTGTCTGCCCTCAAGCAGGGGGCGCTCAGATTGCCAGGGACAAGGGCCCAGTGGCTAAGGAACGGGTCACTTGCCTTACAGAGTCCCCATTTATCCTTCGACCGCGCTGCTCTGATATAAGCGGACGATTCCATCTGTGTGATTTGATAGCTTGGCATTTGGTCTGAAGTTTCATCCCGCCTCCTCTATTGTTCTGTTATATAGCCTCCAGTTCCAGGTCCCGACGTCGCATTTTGTTCTCACGAGTCTCTCGGATCCGAAACGTGCCACTCCACCGTTGCATCCATCCCCGACTTCCACGGCAGCGCCATCCCGAACTGGACCCGGCATCTCTGACACTCACCTTGTTCCCTTGACCAGCGCACCTGTCGGTGTCGTTTCGACCCAATGGCTCACATTGCCAATTATCTTGTCGATGTCGACACCAGCTATATATCAAAGCAGGCCTCCCACCACCCAGGTGATTCGGTATGAAAATGAAACACGCACGCTCTAAGAGTATGGACTCGGTTGTTGACCACCCTCACTGTTCACAGACTTTGGCACCTCCGCCACCAGAGAAGCCATTTACTTGGAGAATGCAACCCGAACCACAGCGAAAATATCAACTCTTCCCCAGGGAGAGAAAGCTTCCCGTGCTAAATAACAATACCAACAAGACAGTGGATGTGGAGAAGCCTCTCCCAGCCATCATGCCAGAACAGCAACAAACCGGAAACGGCTCATCGAAGAGACCTAATCAACATGGAAGCGTGAGACGCCGCAAAGCCAGCGTTACTGACTTGGGGCCTATGACCACTGTCCACGAGGTCGCCATGGATTCTCGTAAGTTTGACTGGTATGAAGTTGTTAGTCTCAATGAGATGCTGACCAGCGTCTAGCTACAATCCCTGGACGGCTGCCTTTTCATGAGCGGTCAAACAGCGCCCCAGGACACAGCACACGGAAGCACAACTTGGTCGATACATTTTTCTACGATAGCGATGATGAGGCTTCAGAGCTTCTCTCTCCCGTGGCAGAGTCGCTCTACTCGAGGGCCTCAATGGGACCCCTCTCACCAAAGCAGCTAGCTCCCCTCATGATTCCCAAGTCAGATTTCGCCGTCCCTCATCTCCGAAGGCAGCAATCCCTTGGCAGCTTTCCGACTCGAAATGAATCTCTCAGAAATGATCGTGTTGACTACTCGCCACGAAGTCGGGCGTCACTGACTACACCAAGCTCGTCGTTGCCAGATCTGGGCTCCCCAAACTCAGCATCCACAATTGCAACCATCCCTACACCAGTCTCGGCACCTTTTTTGGACTCTCGTACAACATCCCCAAAGCCTTGGGATGGCCGTTGTACGACCCCCGTCACCCATGAGAGGTCTGCTTCAGCTCAGGGTCATATCAGGGGTGGGTCCGAACCAACCATCCCAGAGGAAGGGAGAATCATAGATAGAGGCCGACCGAAGAAGAGGTCGAATAGTAGAAACAACAATATAGGCCCTATCATCCACAGGTCTGAATCGAGAAGAAGCAGCATAGACCAGTCTGCATCTCAACCTCAGCAAGTGCATGAGAAGCTACCCGAAGGAATCAAGCTCTCTGAGGCCGCCGAGAAGCTTGACGCCAGCGAACTCATGTTTCTTCAGAAACAGGCCATGGCACAAGCAGAGAGGTTTGAGGTTCTCAGACCTGCCGATGTTGAAATGCTCTCAAGGGTGAGTTGAACTGGTGTACTAGTCTGACGGTGCGGCTGACATGAATAGGAACTCCGACACCTTGATGAGAGAACCGAATACCTTCGACGAACTTATCACTCACTGCGTGTTGGTCGACGCAATCTTCACTCTCGAATTTGCCAGTACCTACGCTCCCCGCGAATGATCAAATTCAGCCATGAGTCCATGCTGAGACAGGAAGAGGCGCTAGCCGAGCTGGATGCATCGATTGATGACTGGGTCAACAAGCTGGAGCAGTCTGAGAACCGGCGAATGCGCGTGCGCCAAAAACTCCTTGAGCATGTCGCTGCCGCAGCGACCCTCTCTGTTGGTGGAGCCGTCGTCTCCTCTCCTGTAGAAGCCGTTCAACAGATGGTGGGCCCAGCGCCTTTATCAGGCATCGGAAACATCACCACACCCCCTCGAAGCCCCTCGAAGCAGTCATTCGCCCCTGCAGCCACAGAGAACAAGGTTTCTTCCCCCCACCGTTCGGTCGCCTCCGTGCCCAGCACAATTTTGGAGCAGCCCTTGGTGGAAGGGGTGGCGGCAAGCAAGTTTGAAGACCGAATCACCAGCCAGGGTGTCTATAAGCGCGTTGACGTTGAGAGCATTCGTGTCTACGCTGGCGATGATGTCTACGCTCTGCTTGCGGACGTTGAAAACGAAATTACCAGAATGAGCAAAGCAGCCGATATTCCGGGATTTGGACTCTCTCCCAATTCGACACTGCCTGAAGGGACACAGATCGCGCTCCACCGTCAGAAAAGCCATGAGATGCTCAACGGTGGCTCGGAGACAAGCGGTGAGACATCGAAGATGGACAAGACCCGTGCCGCATCAACTTCCCCGCGTGGGCAGTCGATGGCAAGGAAGGATGCGCCAAGCATGTTCATCCTTGCCAACACTGTTTATAAGCCGTGAGCATAATTGCCACGTGCCGAGAAGAATCACATCTACTTGCCCTTTTCGACCATTATCATCTATCTACCTGTAGTATTTTTACGATTCACGGCCGACCTACTACAATCATTGGATACCCAATCTACATTCCCTTTAAAGAGCGAGCATTGCACTTATTGCAAAGGTACCATTCTTTTCCTTGCTGTGCTGGTCTTGCATAATCACGCGGCTCGCGGCAGTCGCATCCCCCCCGAAGTTGTCAGGGAGGGTTACTTCGTCCTCCAGTATTATCTCTTTTAGTCGACTACTATTTATTCCTGTTTTGGAGACCTTGTCATATATTATGCAGGTCTGGCATTTTGTGGGGGTTCCTATTCCCTTTAGTTATCACTCCGTGGCACGGAAGCATTCACTTTATTGGCATAATATGACGCAAAGTCACCAGGATGCGTTGGCATCTCAGCTATTTCAGCTCATGTGTATTTTCTTAAATATCTCTATACCCTGGTGGCGGCAGAGGCACAGCGACGAGGTAGACAGGGTAGGCTGGGGAGGGGATGGGAAAACAAGAGGGAAGGCGGGTGGTAGACATGTACTTGAGTATACCAGTACATCTGTATTTAGTGAGCGTTGAGATGAAATAATGAACAAAAGAAGTGTGTTTGAAAAAAAAAAGCCTAGGAGATGATACAGTGAATGTCAAGTGCCGAGATGTTGACTTGATCTGCCATGGTGCCAATATGACGAGGAACATCAGCTTTGTGCTCTACACTCTATGCTCTATGCTCCATGCTATACGAGCACCTGCTCTGTACGTCAACTGATAAAGAGGTGGCATGCCGGAAAGCAAAAACTTTAGCGTCTCTCCCAAGGCCTTGGCGCTCGGTCTAGAGCGTTCGTAGATGGTCCCAAGTCTGAGCCTCATCGAGAGTATCATCTTTCCTGCTCAATCGGGGCAGCTGCAGAGATATTCCTTGACGTCGTGAGTTGACGTCGCATCAAAGAAGAGGGGACGAAGGGGATTTCTGGGTATGATGGGGGGAGAGGATAAACTTTCGGCAAGGGAAGCCAGGATCTCTGTTCCCCTAGGGAAAAGCTGAACAGGGGGGGAGGATGTCGGATTCTGCAGCTAATGGGGAACGAGAGCGGGAGAAGCCATCACACACGCGCACACACACACACACACACACACACATACACACACACACTCGGCATGCGGTTTCACCTTCTGCGGCGCAAGCACAGCTGTATGTAATTATATTGCAGGCGATTATGCATAAGTGCGGAGAAGGAGTTCCCTCCACTTTCTCGGTCTGAAGCCGATGACAGCGAGGGCGGGGGCATGTAGAAAGGGAGACGGAGAGAGAGAGGCAGGTTTGCGGCGTAACCCACGCCGCACAAGTACATGGTTGCGGAACGGATACCTGATGCTGCTGCTGTGCCGTGGGACGGAGGGAGGAGACGACGGGTGGGATTTCTTCCGTGCAACAAGCCCAGGCCAAAACTCTCCCATCGGCGCCATCGCCGTCGCTCTTCTTCTTTTTTTTCCGCAAAGTGGTTCCGCAGAGTGGTTCCGCCCCTCCCTCTCCCCCATGTCGCCAAGTTTGTGTCTGTTCAGGGGGGGGAAGGGGAGCGGAGGACGGTTGTGTTATCCCGGAGCCGGCAGGACCTTGACGGATGCGACGCAGGGCCCCTCTTCCTCGCGTCCGCCAAGGTCTCTAGCGTCGTCCCAACTTTTTTCTGCCTTGCCTTTTTGCTCCCTCCATCCATACATACAGCATCCCCCTTCGCCAGACGGGGTTCCGACACGTGCAGGTTAGCGATTCCCGTGGATCCACGTCGCAGGTTGCATGTAGCAATCGTATGACAACAGAATCAAAGGGGAAAGAAAAAAAAAAAAAGATGGGGATGCTCCCCTGCAAGTGGGAACGCGAACCCTCGGCCGGGTTTCCTCGTGGCCCCCTTACATGCAGCGGAGCAAGGAAGAAAGAAGAAGAAGAAGAAGAAGAAGAGGATAAGGAACCAACAGGTTGCTGATCTCTCTTTTTTTACCTACCCCCCACGAGTTTTTCGGTTACTGCGTGGAAAGATTGCAGGCCTGCTGCAGGGTGTAGTTGGGTAATGAGAATACGTGAAAGAGGGAGCCCACGAGACCGATTGCGGATGGCCCAAGGGGCGAAGCGCACTTTTGTTCGACCGAGAGGCGCAAAATCGAGAGAGACAGGATGTAGTAAACTCCGTCTCCAACGACCCAAACACCGATGGAAGGTGCAAGCTTGTCAAGAAACATGGAAAGAGGGGGTGGGCGTGAATCCACTTGCAAAGACCCGAAGACTCTCTTGACTAGGAGAGAGACGGAGAGGATCCCCTTGTTTCGCAAAAAAAGGAAAAAAAAGAAAAGAAAAAAGAAAAGACAGCAAAAAGAGACTTTTCGGTTAAGGTCCCAGGAAACAGGCACCACCGTTGGCGAACCGCCCCATGTCCACCGTCGTGGTCCCGGGACTAAGTCAAGTCCAACTGACGGGGCCCGATCCGGACGGTAAGTCAACGGCCATCGTGTGTTTCCATCGGCCTTGCTCGCCTCGCTTGCTGCTTAGTTCAGGTGGGAAACAAGGGACGAACAGCGTTCGGGGGAAGCCAAAGCAAAAATCGCAAACTCGGTACTCAACTTTTAAAAAGTCTCTAAGCGACCTTCTTGAAATGTATTAATAATCTTCTATTGAGGCCGTCGAGGCCCGGTAAACCCTATATGCTTCTTTGTTGTACATGGCAATCGTGATGACAATTGACTCCGTTGGCTGCATTTCCGGAGCTTTCCATCTTTCCGCATCAAAAAAAAAAAAAAACACCCCAAAGAGAAAAAAAAAACAAGACCAGTTGCTCCCCGTTCAAGTCGTACAATGTCCTGCACCGAACACCTGCTTCATGTTTTCCCTAATTACGTTGGCCCATCAATGCGTCACGATCCGAACCACCTGTAGGATCAGCCCGAAGATTAATCCCCTCGCCACCTCTTCGATTTGTAAACAATCGAACACTCTCCCAAGGGCCTCGCCCGTTGCCGCCTGGCCCATGACACCCATCAGTGCCGCTGGAACGCCGCTCTTGATGAGAAGCTTGCGGGCCTTGACCCGCAGCTGCTCCTTTTCCTCGTCTGTCGACTCTGCGGGCCACTCGGCGAGCTCTTGCTCCGTGGGCATCATGTTCTCCCTCAGCTTGCGAAGGTGAGCCGCAATGCCGGCGTCTGATGTGTTGCCGTCAATGACGGAATTTTGGATCAGCGACTGCACCGTCAGGAGCGAAGGGTTACCAGGCCGCAGCAAAAACGACTTGGCAGCAGTCAGCAGCGTGCGTCGAATGTTCCAGGCCGATGACAGCGTGTACATCTCGTTGATGACAGCAAACAGAAGCTCAACCGCCACTCTCGTTTCCCCCTCGGAGAGCTGAGAGTACTGTCGCCCGGGCTTCGCTGCTCCCTTCTTGCCCCCGGTCACAGACGGCGGCGGCGTCGGGACGGAGCCGGTTCTTCCGTGCTTCTGCCCGGCGACGCTCTCGCTGAGCTTGCCTTGCATGTCACCGCCGCTAGTCGGAGACACATAGTCATCTGTGATCTGATCAGGCGGGGGAGGCAACTTCATAAACTCAAGGCTGGCTGACGAGGGGGACCGCAGCTGGGCCAAGCTGGACGCCCGGCTGTGCTCCCGACTAGGCCGAGCGCTTGCCGGTGCCGACCCAGACTCCATGCGTTCTGTTCGGCCTCGCCTGACATCGGCGTCTGAATCGCCCTGCGACTGGTAGCTCGGTCGGCGTTCCATCGGAGGCATCTTACCGGGCTGCGTTGAGATGACCGACGACCGCTGGCTGTCGAGGCTGTCTCGCGCTGAACGTGCAGGGGATCTTCCGCTGTCTACTCGCGGAGGTGTTGATATCGAGAGCCGGCTGGAGCTGGTTGTCAAGTCTACTGATTGGCTTGCTGCCCTCCTGTTAAGTCCAGTAATGTTTCCAAACACTCCGGTGACGCCGCCAACAATCGTCTTGCCACCTTCCATGGCCCCCTTGGGCGCCGTCGTCAGAACATCCAGCATGTTCTTGCCGACAGCCTCCCATCCAAAACTTGACTTGGAATCACTGTGGGTGTGTCCCTGGGACTTTTCCAAGAAGCGCTTCATGCCCTCACTTTCGGCCAGGCTCTTGTACCAGCAAGCATCCCGGAGATATCTCTCAAGTTCGCCACGAAGTGATTCCCTCGTGTGAACCTTCCAATTAGGTAAATCTTTGTGAAGCTCCGTGAAAGCCGTTGCGCCCGAGATGGCCGCGATGCGCCTCAGGATCTCGTGCAACGTCTCGAAATCGGCATATCTTCGTACAATCATCCAGCCCGAGTAGCCCGACACAGACACTTCGACCTGAACCCAGTAGTCCCAGTTGGGCTTTGTTCGGATCTTGGCCTTGTCGGCTCCAGAATCATCGTGCACAGTGATGGCTGCGTTGTGGAGAGTGAGTGCTGCCTTTTTGGGAGCTTCCTGCGTCTCCTCCTCTTCGTCTTTGCTCTGGGGTACGATCTGATCGAAACTAGTGAAACGAGTGTCCTCAGATCGCTTGGGGGAGGAGCCGGGGCTTGACATGTCCATAGGGGACTGAGGAGTAAGAGGCGTGGGCACTGCGTCACTCTTTGTGGAGAAGGCGTCCGTGGACACCGAGGCCGGTAGAGTTTTTTGGTCGCTGGCCCCAGTGGGAGATAGTTCGCCCGTGCTGAAGCGCTTCTTCTCGCTGTCGCTGGAGCTTCGAGACGGGGCCTGGGAGGCATCCGTGACTACCGAGTCTCGATTGCGGCGAGCCTGTTCCTCAGCGATCATGTTGTTCATCCTCTTCATCTCCTCCATGGCCTCATCTATTTCTTCTTCAGCCTTGCTGAGCTTCTTTTTGTGGCCGCTCATCTCTTTTCTGCGACCCCTGTCGATCTCTTGGGAGCTCCGGGCAGGTTTAGCAATCCCGACGTTTCCGACGTTACCATCCATGTCAACAAACACATTTTGAGCCGAGTCCGGTCCGGTCTGCATGCCCGAGTCTATAGCTTGGTTCAGGTTTGGTTCTCCGGCCTCGAGCAGGTAGACAATCCAGCCATTGATCCACTCGGCCCTGCTGCAGGTTTGCAGAGTTTTCTCTAGCACCGAATTGGCCATGATCTCCCTGAGGAACGCTCGGAGAGGGTCGCAGTTGTATGAGGTGCGGTCAAGGAACCCGAGCAGATCCTCGGCAACCATCTTGAACTTGGCCGCCTGCTGTCGCTGGTTCAGAAGGTTTGCCAAGTGGCAATCGGGGTTTGCCGCAAGATAGTTGTAAACGGCATCCGCTGCTGTCATGTTGCTGTCGGCAGGCACATCTTGGAAGGCAGCGGCAAGCTCGGACATGAAAACAATGATGATGGATGATGAATTGGTGAGGAGATCGAGGAAAGCATCAGCGGGTCGTTTCCGGCTCAGATGGTTAGAGATTGCGAGGAGATAGGAGGTCATGGTTCTTCTGCAGGCGAGCGGAAAGGAGTGGTCGTGGGGAATAATTGGGTTATACCACCACTTGACGTAGTCCCGGATGGTTGCGTCAACGAGGCATCCCAGCGCATCGCGGGTTTCGGGTCGGAAATCATCGAGGCCTCTGATGAGAGCATCCTCGTCATCGCTGTTGTCGTCGGACTCCTCGGGCTTCGTTTTTGTTGACTCGGCTAAGATCCTCTCCAGAATGTCGATCCCTCGCTCGCCTCGGACAGCTTTGGAAACCTCCGGGTTCCTCTGTTCCCACGAAATGAAGCCGACGACTCCGCCAAAGGCACCTATCAGGACCAGCCCTAATCGCCCGAGGGTGAAATATGTGACGGCGGCGAAGCCAATAGCTACGCCGGCAAGCGAGCCTGGCGTGGCGTTGGCGAGAAAATGTAGAACCTTTGCGACGGGAGTGTCATCACCTGGAGTGTGCGTGGGTATTGTTGTATTCGTAGCAGTCGTTGCGGTAATCGTCGTTGTTGATGTGGTCGCGTGAGCAGTTGGTGATTGGGGCGGAGTTGGGGATTTGACATCTGTCATATTGTCGTTGGCAGCATCTACCACTCGCTGCTTTTCAGGCTCAGACAGAGGCGGCGATGGACAGCGACTGGAACCTTGGCTGACAGGCGTCGCGCCTGGCGGGAGCGCATCATGATCGTGAGCGGAACTCATTGGGGTTAGGAAGCTATCGAGGTGCTAGGCGCAGAATCGGGGTAGCTTCCCTGAAGGGCGAGGACCGTGGCGATGGCTTCGAAGAGGAGGGTGACCATTACTCAGAGGGCGAATGGTTTTATCAAGAACGGAAGAACGGCCAGCTCCAGAGATTTGGGGCGAATGCTCGGACCGAAGCTGGAACACTGGGTGTATAGATTTGTCTGTGAGTGAGTGGTGCAGGTTTCAAAACGCACGGGATTGGATTGCAGCTGTCTCTGTTATCGAGCCGCGAAAAAAAAGAATGCCCCGACAGCCTGGGGGACGACATGTAAGCTTCAGGGGGCCACCCCCCCCGGGGCCAGCACACCCGGACCCGCTGTTCCATGGAGAACGTGGGCGCTGTCCGCGTCAACGCAGCGATTGTGGGAGTAAATTGACGCTAAAAACGGAAACATTTAGAGCCAAGCATCGCCCTTAGTAGGCCCTAGCACGCCTTAGCACGCTAAACCCATGGCCCCCTACCACGCCAGCGTGCCCGTCAAGCCCGTCAGAATGGCTTCCGGGTCCTCAATGGGCCCATCCGCTCCACTCGGGAAACACGATGTGCAAGGTCATGGGCTGCTAATTTATTTTTCAATGTCCTTCAGCCTCTGCATAATTGGCCTTGTTTCTCCTCCTGTATCCTGAATACGAACCACTGCCCCAAGCCATTCGAGGTTGGTTCACGGAGTGTGCCGGACATATTAATCAGTAGGCCTCCCTCGACGTTGCATCAGAGATATGTGTATCTTTCAACTAGGCATGGGGAGAGATAGATGAGATACGAATACGCCCTGTATCCCAGCGATCCCACTGTTAATTTAGATGAGCTTTCCCCACCATTGGCTGCAATGTGCATCACGTGAATTGGCGTTGCCTTGCTGTCTGTGTGGGCTTTGTCTCACCTGCGCGCCAAACGCGTTCCAGAAGCACTTGATCCTTCACCCTTCACCATTTCTTCCGTGTGCCGTTATAGACGTTCATTCCATTCAGATTGCCACCGGAGTCGCATCGTAGCTCTCGACTAGAACTGCAGCAGCCGTCACAACCACTGCTTCCGAACGCGCGACCTGACGCGGCGCACCGTCGAGATGTCTTCCAAGAAGCGCAGCGCAAGCATGGTCCAGGACAGCGGTAGCGAGCCCGAGGTTGCACCCAAGGCTTCCAAGAAGGCAAAGGGCGCCAAGTCGGGACTTGGCCCTGATGGGAAGGATGACGACGGGAATCCATTTTGGGAGGTGCGCGCAGTCGCATTGGTGTGATAATGCGAACGAGCTTATGCTAACGGGTGAATGCAGCTGTCCAACAAGCGTCGCGTTGGCGTCTCGCAGTTCAGAAACGCGAGCTTCATCAATATTCGGGAATACTACGAAAAAGATAGAAAGACCCTTCCTGGGAAAAAGGCAATTTTCCGGCCCTCCATTTTGAGATGGCGGAGATTACTGACAGGCTACTTTACAGGGCATCTCTCTCTCGGTTGAGCAATATGCAGCCCTGCTCAAGGCGGCCCCCGCTATCAACGCCGCACTACGCGATCTCGGCCACAAAGTCGAAGGCTTTGAGGAGGCAACACCAGCACCTGTTGCCGCCTCGAAGTCAAAGAAGGACAAGTCCAAGTCGTCCAAGGCCAACATTGATGCGACCAGTGACGAGGAAGAGGACGAGTAAGTACAGCTCTGATAAGGACGTGTGGAATTCCTCATGTCTGGTTATAGTATGGGGCTGTATAGGACGGGATGGAGTACTGGAGTTCGAAGATGTAAAATCCACCAAACTTGATTGATTTACGGTTAAATAAATGATGAATTGAACGAGAAAGCTACCACCAAAGCATTCGTTTCAGCCTCTGACTTTGTTTCCGAGTGGCCCGGGCCCCGCCACAAGGTACAGCCTCGCCTTCACTCGGCTCACTCCGATCGTGATGTGCATGTTTTGAGGCCGTACCCTTGTACGAGGATGGGCCAGACAAAACCTAACACGCGCTCGCACACAGCGCTACACGTTGATCAAGGACATTGGGAGGCAGCGCCAAGTGGAGCAGGGGCGTGAGACGGGGACTTTCTTTTCGTCTCAAGGCGAACAACGCCCCGGTTGAACCGGCGCCGGCTAGCAGGGAGGGCTTAAATCCAAAAACGTTAAGAGAGCACGAGGGCAAGGGACTGATCACATCAGCCTTGCCAATCTCGGGCAAATGATTCAGCTGCGGTGTCCTCGGGATCCTGCGAATGGTGTCATTCATTGCTGGGCTCGAGCCCTCGCTCTCATGAGGCGGACAGCTGGGGAGTGTGCTTGGCCGCCAACAATGCCATGCCCCCATACGCCCCACATCATGAATGTGCTGGGGGAGCATCAGGCACTTGTCAGCAACTTTTTTTTGTTTTCAGGTCATGGCAGGGACCCATCCCGCTGCGGTATGAAGGCGCCAGCCCGTGTCCTTTACCAAGGGGTTGTGCTATTTTTTGATACGAGAGGGTGTGACAAGAAATCCATCTCGTAAAAAAAAAAAAAATATAAAAAAAAAAAAAAAAAAATCGTGTTTTTGCTATATCTCCCTCCCTCCCTCCCTCGCATCGCGAATGGGGGAGGAAGTGATGGGTAGACAAAGAGATAGCAACGCGTTTTTCCCAATGCATAGGAATGTGTCTCGCTTGCGAATGAACATTTCGCGATTCTGGGGAAGCGAAATAACCCCATGCCGACCACACATCCACACGGCTCAGGCAAATCACAGTGCCCCCAAAAGGACCCTGAATGTGCGCCGCCACACCCCGTTGGCAATGCCAGCTAGCGCCGCACCCCATTCCCCCTTGGATTGAGCACTCCTTTCTCGGTGTGCTGCCCAAAGATTTCCTGCTAATTAGTTTCTGATGCCAATTGTGCTTCCCTGAGCGAGAGAAGGATTGTTGAAAATTATTGCTGTGGTGCTTTTCACTGATTTTGTATTGGTCGAGTTGAGGCGCATGGTGATTTTGTACACAACATTCGAAAACTGCGTCCTGTAGCAATGTTGACTGAACCAATTCATCCGCGTCAATGATATGAGAGGAAATGAGACTTGCATGTTGGCCAGGTGCAGACTGATTGATTGCTTGTTCATGGGACGTGCTTTCAAGTGGGAGGATAGACTGGATCAATGCAGTGAACCTAATAGGCTATGTCTCTAGGAAACATCGTTCAGAAGGCATATAGAAGCATGGGCCATTGGCTCTTCCAGCTATATGTCCACAGTTAGACCAACGCTCAATAACTGTGTCGACATCGCAGCCGATGAACTAATTGGTAGAACTTGTCTATCTATGAGATAAAGGACTATAATTTCCATGAAAGACGTAAGGATTTTCCGTGACGTGAAATTCTGTTCATGACCGGCTGGTTAAGGAGGCATGTTCACTTCTCACACGCGCTCGTGACTTTCAGCGCCTCTAAAAGTCTCCCAACCCCAACACATTATGGTGGAATGCAACATGTGCCTAATCCAACGAAGGTTTGGATTGAGAACACTAGAATTGCGATCTCTCTTGCGTTTTGAATAAATCTCCTCTGACCTCATCCTCTATCCTCCTGAAGGTGGGAGGGGTTGCTTATTCCTTTTCATTTTCGGAATTCTGGCGAAGTGGTCCATCCCATGTCGATATGCGGAGCACGGTGCAGGCAGATCACAGTGCTACCAAGCGACACCGAATACGCCGCCACAGCCTGCTGGAAATGCCCGCTAGCGCCGCCAAGCACCCACTGCCCCCCTGGATTAGGAACTCCTCCTTTCTAGGCGTTCCACTGACCTGTCCTTTTTCACAAGCCTGTTTCATCAGCCATCTGGTTCTATAGTCGTGCTTCCATCGCGACACCCATTTTTCTTCCCGACGCTCCTTATCATATCTTATTCAATTCACTCGCTTTATTGCCAGCTTTTAACTCTTCTTCCCTTGTTGCTTGCTTGTCTGGCGTGGGGCATATCCCCTTTTCTTCCCCCGTCAACCATCCTGCGCCTGGTGACGCATACGCTTACGTACATACCCCTACCAGTCCTTGTGTTCTGAACATATTCCCATCTGATTTCACCCTTGACCCGACTGAAAGCGGCAGGGGTTGCTTGCTGTTTCTCGACTTGTTGAAGAGCTCCTCCCGCTCAACATTCCTGCGCTGCCGGCCAAGACAAGGTTTCGCTGCAACGGTCTGACAATGAGAATCTCATGGAGGTTAGGCTCAGGCCATGTCGAGTCTGTGGATGACTACACTGGAGTTTTAGTCCCGCTTGAGCAGGCGCATCTTTATAGCCTATCCGCCAGGTCTAAGAACAAAGACAAGGCGCCAGCCAAGGATGAAGATGGGCTCGACGACGGTGAAGAACCCAAAGATGAGGATTACGAGATGGAGGGGATGCTCCAAAAAGAGGGCGGTGGCGAGTACAGCATCGAGGCACTGCGCAGAGAAATGAGGAAAGGCCGACAAGGGAAATGGACGACATATGAGAGTGCGTTTGATAAAGTGCTGAATTTAACGAATCGAGACTGACATGAGAATAGTCAAATCAAAACTAATTAACAAGGCCATTGGCGACATTGGCATGGGAAGTTACAACTGGCAATTGTTTGTCCTGTGCGGATTTGGATGGTTTGCCGACAAGTGAGTTTATCCCATCTTCAACAGCTCTTTGGTCAAAATTTACTAACCTATCAACTAGTTTATGGTTGCAGGTGAGCATTGAAATTATATGCGCCTCTCATGGATGAAGGAGACTGACTGATCGTCTAGGGCGTCTCTCTAACCCTCCCATCGCTCTCTGCAGAGTTTGGCGTCGCAGAAAAGACTGTGAGATACACGACAAGCGCCTTGTTTCTCGGTCTCTCTGCTGGCAGTTTCTTCTGGGGCATTGGCTCGGATTTTCTTGGCCGTCGCATCGCTTTCAACACGACGCTGCTCATCACCAGTGTCTTCGGTATCATGGCGGCCTATGCCCAGAGCTGGGGATCCGTCTGCTTCTTCTTTGCTGCCCTCGGCTTTGGTGTGGGCGGCAACCTTCCTGTTGACGGCTCTCTGTTCCTTGAGTTTCTTCCCGACGCCTCCAGCGCCTTGCTCACTCTCCTGTCTGTCTGGTGGCCCATCGGGCAGCTTGCTTCGTCACTCGTGGCATGGTACTTCATTGCCAACTGGCCTGTCGACCAGGGCTGGCGCTACTTCATTGTCACAATTGGCATCGTGACCTTTGCCATGTTCATAATCCGCGTCTTCCTCTTCCATCTATTCGAGTCTCCCAAGTTCCTGCTCAACAAGGGCCGCCAAAACGAGGCCATTGCGGTGGTTCACGGCCTTGCTTATCGAAACAACACCAAAACGTGGCTGACGTCAGAGATCATGGACAAGGTCGCCTGGAACGACGATGAAGCCGGCATGTCCAATGTCGCCAATCAAGTGGCGTCGCAAACCGGCGCGAGCGCCATCAAGGAAAAGCTCAAGAGCTTCTCTGGGGATAGGTTGCGACCGCTGTTCAAGACCAAGACTCTTGGCATGGCTACGTCTCTCATTTGGTTTTGCTGGGCATCCATCGGCATGGGCTACCCTTTGTTCAATGCCTTCCTCCCGCAATATTTCGCCCGCCAGCACTCCGAGTCCGACTCCGACTCTGGCGGCGTTCACTCTGAGACGGACGCCATTTCCGCCACAACCTATCGCAACTACGCCATTGCCTCTGTTCTCGGCGTCCCCGGCAGTCTCCTGGCTGCGTATCTTGTCGACCACCCTTCGCCGTTCTTTGGCCGCCGCGGCACTCTTGCCTGCTCCACCTTCGTCTCGGCCATCTTCCTCTTCCTCTTTGTCATCTACGGCACCACCCCGTCGAAGCAGCTTTTCTTCTCCTGCGTCGAGGCCTTTGCCCAGAACATCATGTACGGCGTGTTGTACGCCTTCACCCCGGAAATATTCCCCGCGCCCGTCCGCGGCGCGGGCACCGGCGTCGCCAGCTTTCTCAACCGCATCACTGGCTTGATGGCCCCTGTGCTCGCGGCAACCATCCCCGGAGACGGGGCCACCACGCCAATCTACATGTCCGCAGCCCTGATCCTGTCGGCGTTTGTTGGCATGTGCATGATTCCAATCGAGACCCGTGGCGCGCAGAGGCTATAGAAGAGACACAGCCCTGCTGCGCACGGACGGTGCGGCTAGGCCGCTAGGGAGTCGATTTGATTGAGTCAGGGACTGGATGACTTGTCACTTTTGCATTATGCCTGCTGATGACCTGGAGTATAATCGTTACCGACGTGGCTGGTATTTTTATCCCATTTGTAACTTGTTAGAGGGGGGGCATTCGCTTGGTATTGTATTGTTTTCATGTGTAAAATCAGGATATTGATGGTCTATTCAAGGTGCATAATAGATTGGTTTTGTTTAGGTTTTATCGATTCCCTTTGGCTCCCGCTGGAGCGTCTAACCTCCTCCGCTTCAAAGATGTGCCAAGAGCATCTCTCACCATAGGGTCTGCCCGGATGGTATTCTGTACCAGCCACTCCCTCATCTTGCCTTGAAGGTTGCTTGCTGCCTCGGCGTCTCCCTTGAACGGGGCAAGCTCCATCTCTAGAAGTCTAACAGTGTCTGTGTCAAGTTGGTCTGCGATCGCCTCCAGGCGGTTGAGGTTTTCCTGGAGAGCCTTCTCATGGTTGTCATCGGTGATTTTCTGGTCCGCCCCAAGATGCGCAGCAAGCAGCGGGCCGATCTGGGATAGGGCAATGTAAAAGGTGATTGTGAGTTTTCGTGCCAGAGTAATAATCTGGAATGGGAGATATGCAGGGTGAGAGCTGGTGCGTGTAAAGATGGCGTTGACAACCGTTACCCAGGGAGCAAAGTCGGGCCGTGTGACTGTGTGCAGCTCAAAAGTGCACAGGGTGATTAGAATAAGCCACCTGTAGTATTTTCCAAAGTCCATGTAACCAAAGAGGCCAAGGATGTAGATTGTGGCGCCTGCGATGCCGTAATGTGGCAGGATGCCAGATATGACACCGCGGCTGACAAAGTCCTTGATGGTGATGCACTTAGACCAGCGCAAAATTTCGGGACCAAAACGTTCGTAGGCGAATCGTTTTGCGCCATCCAAGAGAGTGTCGCTAACCTGCTTAAGGTGCATAAAGAAGATGGCCGAGTCGGGTGCATCAGCGCCAGCTTTGTCGGGGTGGTGGAGAGCGGCCAGGCGACGGAAGCGGGATTTGATCTCGCGGTCTTGAGCGTTAAAGGCAATCCCTAAATCGTCATAGAAGGAAGGTTGGTGTCTCATGTCGTAGTCGGCTTCGTAAATGGTGTAGAGGAGGTAGACAGTGATGACGAGCATTTGGATAACGCGGCGGTGGGAGTTGAACCGAGGGGATCCCGGAGTGGGCTTGGGGTCGCCTGCGCGGATGGTGATGCCATAATAGATGGTTTGAACCCAGGAGGATGCGATCTGCGAGTTGGCGACATGTTAGCGACTGCAAGTCGGCGCTTTCACGGTGTTGTGATGTGCTGGCGGAAATGCGACGGGATGCGGCGACTACTTACGCCGGGCAGAAAGGCCCAGCCTAGCATGGAAAGATAGCTAGACATCTTGGGGATCGGAGCATCACAGGATGCAGCGTGGTTACAGAGTGAGCATGCAAAGGAGTGGTGCGTTGGTGGGAGTCGGACATGAAATCAATAAAAAAAAGATGTGGCCAGCCTGTAAGGATCGCGGCGCGGCGTTGAAGGATGTGCATGTGAGATACACCTGCGTCAGAGTGGGTCTCCGGTCTTGGCTGGTGGCGGAAATAGGCATCGAGCCTGGTTTCCTCAGGTACCGTTTTCGGGACTGCCCTGGCAGCCTCCCTGGGGAGGCTCCAAATTGAGGTGCTGGAAAGATCGCTGGGCCACCCAAACGGGCTGCAAACAAACATGGCTAGTGGCAGGGGGCCAGGCCTATTCGGTGGATGTGTGCCTGGGGGAAAACGGTAGCGTGCCACATCCGTTGAAAATCGGCATGGCATGTTTACAGGGCTTTTGTTATTGCAACCATCAGGAAGGCCAAAGGGCTGCTATTTTTTTTCGTTGTGTTTTTTTTTCGTTCTGTCATTCCACGCGCCTCGCTGGTTCAGGTAGAATCATGTCTCAAATCACATGCTCGTTGACAGATCTCGAAGAGGCCAGTATCAAAGTCTCACATGCTCTCAGCATCTAACCACCCCCACATCCCTTGGCAGCCCGGCACTAGAATGCTATGTGGAAGCCACGCGTGCAGCAATCGTCCTCGCCAAGCTGAGATGGAGAGATGTTCTTATTGAATGAAACCGTGCTAATCGGCGAGCGCGAAGCTTGTGCGACAACCTGGAATCCTTCGCAGTCCGTGGGTGATCTGTTTTGATCAAAATCCCCGACCCAATCTGACAGGCGCCTTGTTTCATATCCCATCCACTAACCACAGCGCATCGTCAAATCATGTTCTGTAACCGCGTCTGTAGCTAGTCAGTCAGCATGTTGATCAATCTTCTTTTATAGCTATTACTACAGCAATAGCCATTAAGACCTCGTCCAAACCCATCAAAACACCGCCAGGCAAGGCAGGTGGCTTGCCTTCATGCACCTCTGTTGATGCCAGAGACAACGTGAGATTCTCGGCGCCCTTGAGCAGATGCGAGACGCGTCCGAGCGGATACCCGCACCTCTAGTCCGGGCCTTATAAGGAGTCGTAAGAGACCCTAGTTCCGCGCAGATAGTCGAGAGCTTGTGCGCACATGGTGCGCGGAGACAAAGCTATGCCCAAGGAGCTGAGTGGGCGGTTTCCAACATCTGCTTGGGGTGCTTGGCATGCCATGATATATATCAGATACCGTGGCCCCTCCGGTAAGCTGACGAACTTTTCCAATTGGCATGCCTGGTGCACTATCTTTTCGTGTCTATTCTCTCCTTTTTGTTTCTCCTGTATAATGCGTTTTCTATCCGTCCTTCCCTTTGTCGGGGCAGCGCTGGCCGCTTGCAACGGCTACAAGGAGCTCTGTAACCGCAAGTACTCGAACGTTACATTTATTGGCGCCCACAATAGCGCCTTTGACGGCCTCAGCCCAGCAGACAACCAGCACAAGAGCGTGACTCAGCAGTTGGACTTTGGCGTGCGCTTCCTCCAAGCCCAGACCCACGACAAGGATGGCACTATTCAAATGTGTCACACTTACTGCGAATTGCTTGATGCCGGCACCCTGGAAGATTATTTGCAGAAGATCTCGCATTGGATGGGCAACAACACGGACGAGGTTGTCACCTTGCTCTTGACTAACGGGGACGCTATTGATGTTAGCAAGTATGCCGAAGTCTTTGACAAGACCGGACTACGAGACTATGCCTTGTCTCCAAAGGGACATATCGATTTGGATGACTGGCCAACCATGCAAGAGCTGATCGATAAAGGAACACGCCTTATTGTCTTCATGGGTCAGTCATCACCTAACAATTTTCTTGTCCAAAGCACAACGGCAAACTAACACCAGACAGATTACCACGCCGACGAGAGCAAAGTGGATTACATCATTGACGAGTTCAGCTACTTTTGGGAAACCCCCTACGGCGTGACCAACTCCAGTTTCCCAACCTGCGAGGTCGACCGTCCCGACAATGGCGATCCGAAAAAGCTCATGGGCATGATGAACCACATGCTCAACCTGGATATTCTTGGCATCGTTGTCCCGGACAGGGAAAATTCAGATAAAACCAACTCCAAAGATTCCGTACAGGATCAGGTGGACCTCTGTATAAGCGAGTGGAACAAGATTCCAAATGCCATTCTTGTAAGCCGTCTCCCTTGCCTCATATTCCAAGCCCTCTAATTAACAACGCGCTAGGTGGATTGGGTCAATGATGGCGCTTGTATGGAAACGCAAAAGACTCTGAATGGGCTATCATAGGCCCTGAGTTCAACGAGTGTTGAGATGCATACAAAAATAGATGACTAAATTCGCACATATATCTTCATCTAGAAATAAATCACGAACTTTCCTTGATAATCGTCTCCAATGCCTTCACATACTCAGCCACCTCCTTCAGCCCAGTCAGGGTCAGGTCTCTGCGCCGCCCTTCCACCATCACGACCGGTACCGCATCGACATCCATACCTACCGTGCGTATTTTCTGCTTGACGTCCCTCTGGCCTTGTTCGTGGTCAGTTACCAAGGCCTTTGCCTCGCCCTCTGGCACACCAGCCTCGGCACACGCCGCAATCAACGTATCGTCCGCCGCAGGGTGTTGCCCTTCGCCAAAGAATAGACCAAACAGAATATCCACCAAACGATTCGTCACGTCCGCACCGTGCGAGGATTGGACAAGTTGGATGGCGCGGTGGGCATGCAGCGTGTTCCCGGTCGGGCCCTCAAAATTGAGAGGCACGCCGAGGGGCTCGGCGAGGGACTGCATGTGTGCTTGGTAGACCTTTTGGGCGTCGGGGTTGTCGTTGTGCTTGTGGTGCAGCGCCCATTGGAAACGATCCTCGACCGTCTCTGGGAAATCCGGGGCAAGTTGGAACGGGTCGAAGTGATACGCGAAAGACGCCGAAGATTTGACCTGAGCCAGAGCTTGGTCAAATCTGAGTGCGGGAGCGCATTAGCACATTGAGATAAAAGCGAATACAAGGCCGCGATACCTTTTCTTTGCCAAGTACGTCCTATTGCCCAGTTAGTGGATAGTCACGGAGTCATCATCTATGGGAAACCCATGTCTCTTTTGGGATCCCATCGATCCGAGTTGCAGTTGGGAACTCCATACCACGGACAGGTCATGTCCAGCGTAAACGTGACCTGCGATTCATACATGGTTTTGTAAAGTGACGGGCTGCACAACAGGTCTAGCACCGAAAAGGATGTAATTGATAAAATGCCAGCAGTGAAGCTATTCAATGGTGAGCAAGGGAAAATCTACATCTGAATGGATGCGGGGTGAGTGCCAATGAGCAGCCCACATTGCCTCCGCTCAACCGACACGGGGCGGCACGAAACTAGCTACATTGAACATGCAAAGACCAGCCTATAGTGGAAGAGAGATCAGCATGCACAAATGGGGCATAAAAACTACTCACGACGAAGCTTGTAATCGTGGTGTGTGAGGGGTATCGTAAACATCAATTATTATTTTACCACCAGGAATTTCCCTAATCGAAAGTCATCTTGCTACCAGTGTGCTTGACCACAGCACCAGTCAATCTTGCTACTGAGATGTCGGCAGCCTCTTTGAGTGGCTTCGCGCCATCCGCACCCGAGCTCTCCCCTCCTCCTCCATCGTTCGACCTGCGAGGTGGTGGCCTGTTTCGCGGGTTGTCGTTGGCACCGTCGCCGTTCTTCCTGTCCTTGCCGAATCGCTTCTTGTATCGCGCTTGGTCATCCTCGGCGAGTTCAATCTTGAGCTCGCGGCCCAGCATGCGGTTGACCCACCACTTGCGCGTCTTGAACTGCTTCTGGCGCAGCTCCTCCTTGTCGTCGTCATCATCATCAGCCTTGAAATCCTGTTCCGTCTCCACCTCTTCCTTGATCTTCACAAAGCCCTTGACAGCCCAGGCGGCGGCGTCGGCCTCCTTGAACTTGACCCAGCCGTAACCCTTGCATTTGCCCGTATCTTCAAACGAGGCCATCTTAACCCACTCAATCTCACCACACTTCTCAAAGTTCCTTTGCAAATCATCCTGGGTAGTCTTGAAACTCATGTTTCCAACAAAGATTTTGCGGCTTGCATTGTCATCCTGTTTTGGCTGCGCTCCCTTGTTGCCTTCGGCATTGCCCTCGGCTCCGGCCTCAACTGGCTCGGGCTCCTTCTTGGGACGACCCTCGAAAGATTTGGCATCCTTGATAAGAAGTTTCCGGCCAGTGAGTTCGGTCTCGGAGAGTGCAATAGCGGCAACCTTGGGACCAATGTCCGTGAAATCAACGTATGCGAAGCCCTTATTGGTAGGCTTGGCGTTCTTGTCTCGACCGGGTTCCTTGTTGGTAGGCAGCTTGACTCGTGTGATCATCTCATCAGAGATTACCTCGCCAGAATTATCCACAAGCCATTTGCGCAGCTCTGGAACTGTCAGGAAGAAGGGCAAGTTTCCAATCCAGACACCATGCTCAGATCGGCCATTGTCTTTCTTGTCTTTGGACTCCCCGGATTGTTTTTCTCCGTCGCTACCCTCCTTGGCGGGAAGGGCCTTGCCCTTTTTCAAAGCACGGCGGGCTCGTTTCGAGGGGGGCTCTGGAAGGTTGACGTCGACTTCAATCTCCTCAAGATCAGCCTTGCGCTTGGTCGAAGTAGTTGCATCGGCGGGCTCATCGGATTGTTCAGGCGCAGAGGGCACATCGGCGTTTTCCATTATCTGGTCATCGTCAACCTTTTCGGTCTCTGGCTTAACAGCCTTCTTCGACTTCTTTTCCTTCTTCTCTTTGGCGGCCATTGCGATTGTTGGAATGATGAACAATGAGTAGGTCCACAGAGCGAGGACAAGCTTTCATTGCGACCAGAATTTTTTTTTCCCTGTACGATAAGTGATGAGAACTAATCGATAAGAGATAACAAACACTAGCTGAGAAAGTGGGGCTGGCATGGTCCCTGCAACTGGGATCGTGGGGACTTACACGGGGCGACGGAGACGGGTTCCGATCGATTCAGCCAACCTTCTAGACTCAGGGATTGCACGCGTATTTCGCATGAGTCTAAACGAAAATACTGGCTTCGTTTCTCCAAAAACACCCATATTTAGTAAAGAATGGGGGTAAGAAAGTCAATGCAAAAAAGAATGGAGGGGCTCTAAATTGAGATGACACAAACTTGAGCTTGAGACTGGGAATTGCCTGGATGAAAATGGTCACGTAGAGGTCGGATCAAAGTCAAAAAGAGTGCTTGGAAACTTTTATGAGCGGTTAAAAAAGAAGTCGAGTATGTATGCAGAAGCAATGGACTAGTTAACCCGGTCCGACGAGCTGGGTAGTATTGTATCAAAGTTCATGCCCCAGGGGGCTGGATTGTGATTGCGATGTCAGATGAAGCTACTGCAACCAACACTTGGGGAGCTAAAAGGAATAGCGTACTGTCATGTAAGGGGAATTGCGGCGAGTTACAATCAGGCCAGGGGAGGAAAAAGTGCCAGAGGCTGTGTCTCGGTCGGGATCGATGTTGATTTTCTTTTCTTTTTTCCCCTTGCAGCCGCGGGCTTTGTTGGTGCCATCCATCAACTGCTGCATCACACGCCAGCTGTCTCTGGTGTGGAGGTGCAGATGCATGCCCAACCAGGAGAGGATGTGGATGCGACAGCGCAGATCGAATGGGCCTAAACGGTGGGCGCCAACCCCACAGAGCAACATTGCAGCGACGCAAGTTGGCGGGTGCTACAAAGGCAGGCCGCCAGAGTTTGACCGGGCTGCGGCGGAAATTTCTTACGCAAAAGTCAAAAAGGGCTGGCTGGCATGTCTTAAGGCGGGAGTCTACGAATGTGTCTTGTCTGGGATGGTGGAGGAGGGTCTGCTAGTCTCACCCACAGGGACGGGTGACCAAATGATGTATGCCCAGGATTGGCCCGAATGATTGCAAGAAGTCAACATCTTGTGGATGGGGGACCGCATGGAGTGTTACGCCACGCCAGATTCGGACAAAGGGGACGAGCGAGAGCTGCAAAACAAGAATGCGCCCTAGCACTACAGCGGGTAATTCGTCCTCCTGTTGCGCCCATGTCACCGTTTCAGCATCCTTTAAAAGGGCCTTGGAACAAAAAGGAAAACCGGACCCTGGAGGCTGTCGGGCTCGTGCCCATGGTTATGGTTGCACAAGGGAAAGAAAGAAAAAAAAAAAAGGCCGGGCCGGGGCCGGGGGCCACAGGAGGAACCCAGGCGCCGCCAACAAGCCGTAACCGGCCGGCCAGACCGAGACGAGAGCCTGACCAGAGCGGCAGCGAAATGGAGGCAATGTTGGCCGTGGCATGCGTTGATTCACTCTGGGTCCAGATGGAACCGGCCAAAAAACCGCTCAGCGTCCAGCGCAAGTGGCCGCGCGCCGAGCACAGATCATGACGCCAACAAAGGGTCACTTGTCGACCAGGAGGGATAACTACATGGGATAGTCGCAGATGTATAAGTGCGCATGTCGTAGAGGGGCAAAGATGACGGCGGCGCCAAAACGGCAATGAATGGCAACAGAGAACAACCGAGCTGAGATGCCCCACTGCCATGCCACCCGTGGCCCACTCCGCAGCGGCGAGGAGGCACCGGCTACCCACTACCACCCACTATGCGGCAGCGCCATGGCTTCCCCACCATGCACCAGCTCTCCCACTAACAGGCGCCCGAGGGCCCGGCGTCACGTGTGGCACCTTGCCTCTGGTGTGCTGGACCGGGTCACGTAACTCGATCCAGGGTCAACGGGGAGGTGGGTGGCCCAGCTGTCGTCTGAGGCGAATCATTGGCTCTGTGGCTGCTGCAACTTCACTGACCAACGCAGCGCAGCGCAAGCCAGCATTCACTAGGTCCCCCCAGAACAGAAGCTCTTGGCCGTCGTCTCGACACCTCTGCCTCCCTCCCTTGTCTCATCAGCTCTGTCTCTGGCGGATCCCGGGGCAAAGTAAAGACGGCAAGAACACGCAATCACAAAAGCGCGGCCCAATCCTTTTGTGATTCGTCTGCCCTTTCCTCCTCAAAACTTCTCTTCTCAATTTCTGTTCCCGCTCGCGCTTGCATCCTCGTACCCTGTTCCTTCGTCCGTCCCAGATCCTGCAGGCCGCTGCAGCGCTGCGGCCCTACGACCTACCAGGTACCGGCGCTACGCTACCCATAACAACGCAATCTTTTTTGGCCCTAGGCTGGTGCGTTTCGCCCGGGCACCCATGCCGCACGCTGTTGACCGCTTTCTACTAAGATTCCCGTACTTGCACTCCCCCGACCTCCCTTCTCCTCCTCCACACCTTCAGGTTTGCTCGTCCGGCGGCAACTCGAGACGCTCACTGCACCTGCCGTCGACGGTTGATTCTTTCATCATAGTCTCTCGGGCGCCTGCGGCCATTCCCGACAGATTTTATCAACTGCGCCTTCCCACGCATGCCCTTTACCTGCTCAATAATCCCCTCAACCAACCTTCGACACCGTTGCCGCTCAGCGCACTCGGGTGTCTCGTTTCATTTTCATCATGAACGTTCTGCTCTCGCCACAGCCTCCCGTATTCCCTCATCAGCACGAGAACCCTCGTCTCTCTCCCCAACGATCTCGTGAGTCCTTCCTCATTCCCTGCCTCGCGCTCTCTGCTTCCTGCTCCCGTCATTTCCGCTCGACGATCCCTTCATCGTTCACTACTCACACCCCCTCAGTATCGCCTTTCCACAACATGAATACCCGAAAGCGAAAAGCCGACGAAGATGGCGATGAGACCATGTCGCCTCAGAGCTCCCCAGCCATCTCCTCTCGACCTCTGGCACGACCATCGAAGAAGGTCCGTTCGAATGAACTAATCGGTCGACCGCTCACCCTCCCTCGCCTCCTCGAGACGCTCGATACCAACCAGCTTCGGACCGTGCTCGAACGCATATGCGAGCGACACCCTGACATCGGCCACGAAGTCGTTTCCGGCGCCCCCCGCCCTACCGTCTCCTCCGCCCTCGACGTTCTGGATGGGTATTTGGAAAAGCTGAAGGACGCCGCCCCCTACGGCCAGTCGAGCGCCGAGTACACCTACTACCGAGTCAAGGACACCCTGGTTGCCTTGATCGATGCTCTCTCAGACTTTACTCCCCAGTTCCTCCCTCCCATCGAGACGCAGCCTACGAAGTCGCTGCAGTTCCTCGATGGCGCCACCAACCTTATCCACAAACTCCCCGACTGGGAGCCCCAGGCCTACCGCCACCACAAGGAGAACGCGTACGAAGAAATCTCCAAGGCCTGGGCTCTGGTTATCAACGAGGCAGCCAAGCGTGGTGGTGGATTTAACTTGCACTCTGGAGGTTGGGACCAAACTCTCTCAAGGCACAACGAGCAATCTGGTGGACGCCTGAGCAGCGCCATCAGTGCTATGGCTAATAATGTCGGTTGGATGGGACATAATGGCAATGGGTCGTCATCTAACCCTGCGGACTCGAACTCCATTCTGAACCAGCTTGTGTCTGGGACATACGGTGCTCCTGTCCGAGTCGGACCTTGGTAAACCAACCCTCCCGAGAGGAAAACAATTGCATAACAACGGCGCTTCGGACGAGTCATCATTGCACATATCACGACGGCATCAGTGTGACGGCTTTCATTTGGCATCAATGGCTAGCATAGACTTTCTCAGACACCTCATTTTCTGTCACGGCTGGGGTTGGGCGGCGTTTTTTTTGTCTGCATTTCTTGATATCCCTTTTCTGCACTCATGAGTAGCAGGGATTAGTAATGTATCTGTATTTCCTTCTCTCGTACTCAAGACGTGGACAGACCACACGACTCATGTATGTAGAACGATTTTTTGCCCGTCATCTCCTTTTGTCTTGGACGTTGGGAGAATGATTTCAATCACAACATGGTTCAAGCGGCATTTATTTTCTCCGTATTCCCCTCATCAACGTGACGTTTGCTCCCCGATTACCTGTGTGATCAGCAGCAGCCTGTAAACCCTTCGCATTTATGATAGCTCTTCTGCTAGTGCAACTCCAGGTAGATTCGGCCGAAAGCTCGCAAACCACCCCCCACGAGTTGATTCCAAAACAGGTTCCAAGTGGGCTCTGCCCTTCCTTCATCTCAACCAAGCAAGGGGGTGGATGTGAGGAGCGATTGAGAGGCCGGGGTCTGACCAGGCTTAGAGCCCGTGCTCCTTTTTACCTCGCTTCCATTGAAGGAGCAGGGACATTGTGGGTTTACGGCGACGGATGCGGCAAGCGGCATTGAACTTGATCTAAACGCTCATACGCCCAAATCCATTGTGCTTTGTTACACAGAAGAGTACAGTGGGTAAGCAAGCGGAGGAAGCAAATAGGACAGTTTATGCTCGGCAAGATTTTCATGTGGGACATATTATTCGCTGGTTGTTTTTGTCTTGCTTTATCTCGTAGATTTTTTCGATTAGGAACTAGTTACCAACGCAGATTAGATCTAACTGCGGCCCACTATATACTGTGCAACATTTTAGTACCCCCTTTCCGTAAAATGGGATGCGATCTGAAAAGCGTCAGTCAACCATCTTTGAGGCTTTGAGAGACTTGAGAATTGACTCTCATCCATGCAATAGCAACATCAGCAATACAGACCAATGGCTGCTTCTTGCGGTGAGTGACGCACCATGCATGTTCAAGACACAAGTACATGGTGAAGAAAGCGCATTCTACAATGAAAAGACGGTATGCCCGATCATACATCGAAATGAAGATCTGCTCGTCCTCAGAGCACTGGAACACCTGCAAATGGTGCAGCAAACACGCACCAGAGTCAGTGTCTCGCATCTGGTTCGAGCAACGACGGCAACGATTGAGTGGGTTTGCTTCTTCGCGGGTTCTCATAGGATGACCAAAAAGCTGTGGCGAAGGCGCCATGGATTGTGGCATTGTTTCACATCGTTTGTACACATCATCAAATTTCCTGTGCTTGATCAATCAAGGCCTTACACGCCAACCACGGCCATGCAAGCTCTGCCACGCCCAGATCATCCCGCGGCCGGCTAAAAGCAACGTAGTAGACGCTGTAGCTTCTCAACTGTTCTCTAGTCGCTCTTTCTCCTGTGGGGAGCTCGCATGTCGGGCACAATTCATAAATTGCTCATAGCATACTAAGGGCCGAGGCTCGTCAGCCCAAGATTAACGGCCTCTAATCAGAGCTCCCTCCTAGTTTAGGCAGTCGCACAAAGCTAGTGGGGCGATGGCGGGGCATCCCGTTGGGACCGCAGGAACGAATTATGGGGCCCGATTTGGAAGCAAGATGCAAGTCACGTGTTCTCCCGTCATGTTAGGCAGAACGCGCGATCGTCGTTCATGAACGCGTCCCGTCATCACAACCCCCAGTCAAGTGCTGCTCCGCCAGAGCAACGCCTTTGTGTCACCGCTGGCCTATTGGTGAAGTAGCAGCTTGTTCCTGTGGATTTGTTCACATCAAGATCCTGTCTGAATGATAATCGACCCGGTGTGAATTAATTTGCTTTCATCATGCCTGCGTACGTCCCACGGTACACAAACGATCCTTTCACTCTTCATGACTCTGACCATTCTCCAGACCAGGCGATCAACACACAACGGTGGCCAACCCGTTCGAGGAGGCTAAGCCCCGAGTCTCCGAATGGACAGCCAAGGAAATCGCCACTATTGCTTCCAGACTTGATAAACAGCTTGGCCCCGAGTACATCTCGGCACGCGCCGGTCCGGGTGGTGCCAAAGTGCATTACCTCACTGCGGAAAAGTGCATTACACTGGCAAACGAGGTATTCGGTTTCAACGGTTGGTCATCGTCGATTCAGAATATCCAGGTCGACTTCGCGGACGAGAACCCTCAAACACAACGTGTGAGCATCGGCTTATCGGTCATTGTTCGTGTCACTCTTCGCGATGGAACATATCATGAAGATATCGGGTATGGGTCGATCGAAAATGCAAAGGGAAAAGCCATGGCCTTTGAAAAAGCCAAGAAGGAGGGTACCACCGACGCGCTGAAGCGAGCTCTGAGGAATTTTGGCAATGTGCTTGGAAACTGCATCTATGACAAGGACTATGTCAAGCAGGTGACCAAGCTCAAGGCTGAGCCTGTCAAGAAGTTCGATCAAGACAACCTGCATCGACACCCAGACTATATCAAGCGAAATACGGAGAGGGCGCTCCCACCCCCGCCAGTAACAGCGCCAGCGACGCGACCAGTGACGACCGCAGCCACAACGATGGCATTCGTGAAGAAGGAGCCTGCTGCTGTGGCAGACTCGTTTGAGGATTTTCTTGGCGGTATGCTATCTTCAGATGGGTTTGATGAGATTGAGGCTGAATGTTTGTAGAGCTTGACGAGGCCGACTTCTGTGTCCCAGAAGACGATGCCTTTGACGAAGTTACGTTATCTACGCACATAAACGAGCAAGCCCCGAGTGAGAAACCCCCGATGAACGGTTCCCGCCCTCCAGTACAGCAACAGAACGCCCAACAACCAGGCAGGTCTTTCTCCGGAGGTCCTCCGCACAGAGCCCCTCAAACGCCAAACCAGCCTCAGTCTCGACCCGGCCTCCACAACCAGGGTCATAATCGACCTCAACCTGGGCCTGTGTCTCGGACAACAACACCAAATCAGGCCACAGGTCCTCGCCCACCTCCTGGTCCTCCCGATGGACAGATGCCCGAGACCGTAGGCTTCTTCTCGGCTCGAGCAGTCAACCAGCTCCCTGAGTCGAGCATTCAGGGCACCTCCAATGCCCGCATATCAATCCCTCAGGCGCAGCAGGCGTTCAACCTCAAAGCAGAAAGCCCTTCAATCCGAAAAACACCTGGCATCGATCATACGTCCTCGAAGCCGGTTTCCAGAAGCGGCCAGCACGTTGCCCCAGCTAACAGTCAATCGTCATCGGCTGCCCCACATGGAAATACCAGCAGCTTTACACCAGTTCGCCCATCCTTTTCCAGTTCACAAAGTGCCCGAGGAAACGTTGTGAATCCCTCGTTGGATCAAACTCGTCGAATAGGCGCTCCTGGCGTAGCAGGTAGCCCGCTCGCAAATAGGGGATCGTACCGGCCGCCCACAATGAAACGGCCCCCGCCAGGTGACAACAACGTCGGAAGGCCACCATTAGCAGATCTGCCTGCGAATGAAAGCTCCACTACCGGCGCATCGACAGCTGCTGGCTTGGACGCGAAGAGACAAAGAATGGCATAGATTACGAACTGGGGCTTTCTTCAGGCACATGGGAAATGGGATAGCGGAGCACGGCGCAAGGGATTGCAAAACGAGTCAGCGGGTTTCTATTGGGAGCTCAGGTACGGGATTAATTTGTTTCAAACATGATAGGAATTGCTATACGGGACTGGCCAACTCACCCCTGATTGGGGAGTGTGGTATCAACTGATTACTATGGAGGTCAAAAAGTCTTGAGAATTTTGACAAGGTATACCTTAGAAACACAATACAATTGTTTCTCGTACATTTTTATCCTAGTCTATATTGATGGTACAAGCTCCTTGCCCACATTGCAGGTAGGTGACAAACATGGCTAGTTCATTGGACGCCAAACATGTATTTGCATAGTGGAGTCTTTTGAGTGATTCTTATATAACAAAAGGGTTGTTGTCCCTTTGGTGACTCGCCCCCAAAGTCGAACAGAGAGCTCGGCTTGATGGGTGGAGGCGAAAGACTGGCGGTACCAATATAATCAATTGATCAGGCAGATGCCGCCTTTAGTTTTTCGAGACCGGCACGAGCCTGCTTGACGCCCTCGGGGAAGTCGAACTTGTTGCTCATCTCGATGCACTGGTTGTACTTCTTGCGGGCGACCTCGGGTTTGCCTATCATGGCGGCAACGTCGCCCCAGTTGCAAAGAGCAACGGCACAGGCCTCGTCGCATTCAGGGGTGCGTTCATCGCCCTTGACGTCCATGGCATGCTGGTAGGCATTCTTGGACCAGTTAAGGGCAGCCTCCAGGCAGTCCTTGCGGGTGGTTGGCATGGCCGGGTCGCGAAGTCCCTGGATGGCAGTGGAGGGCTGATCAGCAAGGGCGGGTGTGAAGATGGGGTGCTGGGCGAACGTTGCGGCAAGGTTGTTCATGATGATGGCACGGTGGCAGGGAGATTCGCAGAGGCGGAGAGCCTGGAAGAAAAGCGGAATAGCAAGATGGAACTGAGACTTTCTCTCGTAGTCGCGGCCAAGGGATTCCATGGTGCTGCCTGTCTCCTCGGGGGAAAGCCAGTCACCCTCACCTTCCTTGACACCATCAGTCTTGCGTCGGCGAAACTCGTTCAGTGTGGTTTCAACAGCCCAGATCAGGTGCTCCTGGGACTTGTCAGGATCGAGAATATGCTCGTCCGAATACAGCTCTCCCAGCTTTGCGGAAACGCCAATGGCTTTGGCAAGGATACGGCGGCGCTTGTGCCAAAGGTTTTCGGGGACAAAATCCTCCTCAGTCTTGTCGGCAGATTCGGCTCCCTCTTCCTTGTCCTGGGCGGGCTGAGGTTTCTCTGAAGCCGGCGTCACGAGTTTACCGGCATTGTCAATCTTGCCTTCACGCACTGACTGCTCCATAACGGCAATCCACTTCTTGAGGTCTCCCAAAATACCCTCGAGAACTTGAAGCGTGCCACTGTAGTTGTTGATCTTCTGCAGCCAGTATGAAGTCTGAATTCGAATGCCGAGAACCTCGTCAGAGAAAGGGTCCAGACCAAACTCGGCGCATTGTTCCATGGCGCGCTTGTAATATTTCAGAGCCAACTCAGCATCTGGTGCAATGTTCGTGTAGTAGAGGGCTCGTCGGAGGGAGTTTGCGATGGGCTTAGGGTACCTCGTGAATTGTGAGTGGTAAAAGTAGGTAAAGTAGAGCTTGACAGTGTAGCCGGCAACGATACCAATGACCACAAGGCTAATTTGAGGTTAGCGATGACCAATTGGAGCAACATGATCCATTCAAACATACACTGCCAGCGCGAGAATGGTTGCGCCGGGGCTTTGGCGAAAGGCCGTCTTGATACCAGCCGGGCTAACAGCAACCAGTAGACTCCGAAGACCGGCGCCGAGGGCACGAGCTGCAAACTTTCGGAAGGTAATCTGCTGCTGAACAGGTTGCTGCTTCTTTGGAAGTTGACTCTGTTTGTTTGCGAGGTCCTTGTTGGCGTCATCCTGAGAGGCACCGGAGCCTGACGTCGACTGGAAACGGCGCTGCACAGCTTCGGGACGGAGGGGTATCACGGCGCGGATGAGGACGGAGGCGGAGCGCGACCTAAGGTGGACGGACAGAACACCAGAGGAGGCATTCCGGAGACATTGGCCGCGGAGGGGCCGCAGCGAGGCGACGGCCGATACCGACATGGCGGGCAGCTGGGGTTGAAGAGGCGCAAAGTCGTGATGGTCCAATCCATGATGCAGCCATTCTCAATCAATGGAGCACGGGCCGTTTCGGGGAATTATGGGTCCAAGCTTGGGGAGAGATGCGAGCCACAGCCCAGGGCCCAGGCGCAAGCGCAGCCGGCGGCGCCTACCAATGGAGTGGCCTGTATTTTAGAGGCTGGCCGAGGCTTTATTAGTTTTTGGCGGGGTGCTGATGTGGGCGAGCCATGACGGAATCCCGAAACAGCACCCGCGTTCCCTCTTGATAAAAACACAATCGCAGCAGCAACAGCAACCCGACGCCATCCCACCACCTCACTCACCATGACCGGAGGAAAGTTCGAGCCCAAAACCCCTGTCCAGCTGGACCCTCCCAAGGACGACCCCATCTCATTGGAGCTGCTCGCCAGGTCCAACGGTGCGCCCCTCGCAGCCCCGCCATCATGGACCCCATTAACAAGAACCTCCAGGAGCCGAGGGTGAAAAGTGCTATGTCGCCATCAAGGTGTGTTCGTCCCTCCCGCTGCCGCCGCCGCAACCATTCACTGACAGCTCCTCCTCGCAGGGCAAGGTCTACGACGTGACGGGCAACAAGGCCTACCAGCCAGGAGGCTCGTACAATGGTAACAACAATCTACCTGCCGCCGCGCGCACCCACGCTCGATTGCTGACCAAACAACCCTCCCACCAGTCTTCGCCGGAAAGGATGCCTCCAGGGCCCTGGGAATGACATCTACCAAGGCCCCCGACGTCCGGCCCGACTGGCAAGATCTCAGCGACAAGGAGAAGGGGGTTCTGAACGATTGGGTCACCTTCTTTTCCAAGCGATACAACGTTGTGGGCGTCGTAGAGGGCGCCACAAACATGGATTGACTAGCCGAGCCATGTCCTACCAACCAAGTCAAATTGTAAACGATGCCTACTGCTGGGATCCTGTCTGATCCGACCCTCCCCGTCTGCCTCCGTGTCCTGTCGGCCATCCGAGTTTGTATTCTCCGCTGTCGTGAAGCTGCGTTGCCATGTCTCCCAGAGGGGTTCGAGCCGTTTTTGCCCTCTCACACTGCCATGATTGTGTCCTCCCCCGGCCTATCTTAATGCTGGGCATCGTATCTCGTAGCACGCGGTCTTGTATTCCTTCTACTTTTGCAGTGGTTGCCTCGAAGAGATGACATCTCTCCGTCCTTTCGGATGCGTCGATCTCATCGTGGGGGGTGCTGCCCCAGACACCCACCCATATGCAGCTAACAGGATGCATGCCGGAAATCGTCCCAAACTATGTATCGGCTCAGATTCGCGTCTGAGGGCTGCAGTGGATCACGGGGATCTCTCGATCGCTCTCCCTGCTAACCAATTGTGTTGTTTTCTCACTTGGATGAATCGTTGCACAGCACAAATCAAGTTGTGTGACCCCATCGCAAGGCATGGATGAGCATTGCCCCGTATTACCAGCAAGTAAAAATGGGTGTGGTAACACCCAGATCACACAGCAAGAGCTGATTGTGTGACTAAAGTGCTATTTGCATGATCCAGGGATCAACAAGTCTACAACCCATCAATATCATAAAGATCCATAAGCTTCACCAACATCTTATACAGATGCAAAGGGATGTTTCATAGCAGTGATATTCGTTAACAAACAAAAGCACATTCCCATGGCAAATTGGATCGGTAAGCTTTTTCCCACGGGCGAAATTCAATTTTATTTTTATCACAGATCGAAAAAATAAATAAAAGAGGCACATTCTGAGTCTGTCGCCAAAAACACACAAGACAACTAAATCCTAAGCCTAACCCAACACAAATCCATATCCACCAAGACGCCTAGCTAAAACTAGTTTACAAAAAGATACCAGAATTTATCACTGGTCTTTTAATGAGCGGCCTGGAGAGCCGTGCCGTCACCATGAGGGGGCGCTGGTGGCACATCTGACATGCCAACCATGGCCCCTTCCCAAGCTACCCACGGGGTAGTCTACTGGTTGTTGAGGGCATTCTCCTGCTGAGCTCTGTTGCAGTCATCGCAAATGCCCGACTGCTTCCACGTGTTTCGCAGGACCTTGACCCCAAAGCATTGATGGTGAGGGTCGTTCCGAGCAAAGTGACAGTACGACTTGAGCCTGACGGCAGAGTGCCCACACAAGAAGAGGAACTCTTCCCAGTCACACATCTTGAATGCTCAGGATAAAGGGGGAAAGGGTTTAAGTGTGTTGAAGTGAGGGTTTGGAGAGTGGCTTAGGGCGGTGTTGGGTACTTGAAGGCGAGCTTGGCCGAGTGCCTTATCGTCTGGAGGAAGTTGTGAGCATATATATAGGGCGATATGGGACCTTGATTGCCTGTACCTGAGGGCGTCACAGCCGTGAATAGGGACTCAGAGAGGAGCAGTGCTGGAATGTCAAGCAGGAGAGATGGAATGATTGATGTTGATGGATATTGAATCAGCCAAAACTACTGCGGGATTCGTCTCCTCTTTTATAGTTGAAGTCCTCCCCCCCTCCTCCCCCTTCGCAAACTCTTCTTGAGAAAGCGACAACAAGACCAACAAATGAGAAAAAACATGATCTCATCCCCCAGTGGCAAACCAGTGATCCAGACAGAAACTCTCGAGCAAGCCATGCCCCATGCCCGATGTCCATGTCCATGTCCATACCCATGCTCGCGTTTACAATAGCCACCCCCTCGAGGCCCGCGCCGAAGCTTTACGGGAACGGCGTGCGAGTTCTCGACAGCCTCCCAGGATTCACAACCCACTGACGGCTTCGCTTTTGCGCCGCTTAGCTCGCCGTGCATTCAGCTTTTGCTCAAAAGGGCCATGTGCAGGGTAGCAAAAGCATGTATCCAAGAGAAGTTGCTGTAGCCGACACAACTGGCGGGGTCTTGGTGTTTTCATGTCTCACAGCACACTGGGAGGAAGCAAGATGGGGTGTACGCGGTGTGGGGGTTCACGAGTCTGGGCCCAGGAGCAATCCTGAGACTCCAGGTGCAGGTCCTGAGCCCGTGCTTGGTTTGCGGGCATGTGAGTTGTCGTGCCGAAGATGAGCAAGGCTCATCGAGAGGGAGGGGGGCCCCTGGAGGTTACACAGCATACGATAGCTTCCCGATCTAAAATGGCAGGCCAGATACGAGTGTGTCAGAGATCAATCGGTTGGGGTTTCTTTCCTGGTGATCAAGCTGAACCCATGAGCATGGGTTGATATTTACCATCATGAGAAGCATAGAAAGTGAGGGCGTCGATGGCCTCCAACTACAGCCTTATTCGTGGTTGAGGCTAATGGCTGTGAGAACAATCAAAGTGTGAAAAACCACGCTAAACATGGCACCAGCTACCCGGTTTTCAAACGATTCTCGGCATTAGTGACATTTCAAAATAAGATCAAGCGGAGTTATGGTTTGGGGCTACATCAGCGGCGCTGAGATGTATCAAGGGCCCTCCTTAATGAACGACACAAGATGGGCGGTCCGGCGGTAAGACAGAGTAGCCGGCCACTCATGCGGCCATCCACATTCGTCTATGTCTCTGATTTCATCAAGCCCTCAAAGGTCCGACTCGCAAAAGAAAACCTGAGACAGAGCACGCCAGCAGCTAGGAAAAGGAAGAGAAGGCCCGTAGTTAGTGCAGCACACCAGACGAGGTAACGAAAACATCAGCCACTCCGAAGCTCCCTGCCTTGGTCTAAAGGAGAGTGTAGGTAGCTGTGTTTATCGAGGGCAGCAAAAATCCCTTTGTCACACACAAGATATTCCCGAACGCTAGACTTGAAGATGATATCGATCGCCTTTGCACCAAGACTTTTTGTATGAGGGCACCACTCACGAGAAACTACGGACCTATGAGCGAGAGATCATCGTCCCACCTGTGGAGTACATCCAACCCAAACGAACGGCCAGTTAAGTTATTGGCATCAGATAAACAAATATTCGAGCCCCCCCCCCCCCCCCCCCCTGCTCTAGTGATTTGTACAGGGCACCCCAACCCCATGATGCGATTCGATGGGGAAAGAAGCATACAACTCCCGGGATCAAAGCAGCAAACCATTTGATGCTCTGCTGCGGACCATACAACATGGAGAACAAAAAGAAACAAGGGGTCAGGTAATTAGCTGGCCATCAAGGTAGGTCAGCGATGCTCACTCGAGGACCGCTGGGCAGCAACATTGCTTTTTGCACCAGCAGCACACTGGTGGTATGCGACTGCACAGGTGCGCAAGCACAGCCCCCTGGTCAACCTACGTCGAGGTGCTGCGGGCATCAAGTCATACGTCGAGTTGAGGCTTGGCCTTGTCGAGTTGGGTTGGACGGGCCGGTGTCTATGAAAGAAAAAAAGTGGGTGTGTCTCGCCGACATATGCACTGCGCGTGCTGGAGAAGATGGCGGTGAGATGGAGGTTGTATCGAATGCGTTTGTGATTAATGCTTTGGAGGGAATCATGTCATTTGGAAAAGCCAGCGTCGAGGGTGGCGGAGGCAGTTCAGGTAGCAAAGCATGGAAGCCACAAATGTATTGAAAGTGCTTCCGTGATGCAAGTGCGTGTGCGCGCTGGCGCGCATGCATGCATGCATATTTGGGCACTACCTATGTAAGTACTTTTCTTACATTGGTGCTCTTTTTTTTCTTTCTTTTTTTTTCTCTTCGGGCGAGTGACAGGAGAGGTGGGAGGGAAAGGGAGAAAAGAGAGGCCAAGGGTGGCCGCACGCATGCTCTTCTCACGTCGCAATTTTGTCGATGCCCAAAGGATGCGTGGTTCGCAATTTTGAAGGCAACTCAGCTAGTGAGCAAGTAAGTGCTTTTGCCTCGGGTGCCTCGTGGTTGCCTCGCGGCTGCCTCGCGGCTGCCTTGGACCTTCCGACATCATGGATGGCTGATCCCGGGCCGTGATTGGTCGGGAGACGTGTATCTGGGGGGAAAAGTGGGCAAAGTGAGGCGGGCCGGGGATGGACGGGGACGACTCTGGCGCAAGCCAAGGTCAAGGTAAAATGTACGACACGACGCCCTCGACGAGAATTCCGTCATGGTCGGTTCGCATTCCCCCTTCTCCTGTTCTTGCACCTGCACCTGCGCTGCGCTGTACCGCGCTGCACTGCCATCGCGTCCCCGTGCCTCCATTTCCTGCGACGTGGCGCGTTCCATGCGCCCGTCTCGCCCTCGATTACTTGTGCCGGCTGCGTCCACGCTGCTGCGAGACCACCAGTGCCCTTGATCGCCCTGCTGCTCTGCGTTTTTGCGAACCACCCTCCACCACCTCAACAGCACCAAAAAAACCCGCCTTCACAAGGCAAACAGACTCCACCAGCGCCGTTTCAACTCTCCACTTCCAGAGCCCCCTTCCATCCCGCCTTCGCACGATAGCTCCGCGTCGCTCACTCTGCCAGGTCGCTCAAATCCTGGCTTGAGGCTCTCTGAGGCGTCTTCAGTCTTCATCCGGCTGCCAGAACCTCCCCCCTTCTTCCCGTCCATCCCCGCACCTGGTCCTCTTGTCATCTTTCTGCCTGATTCATTTTTATCCTCCACTCCCCATCCTTACTTCTTCATTCTCAATTCACGAACGCCTCCCGTCCGCCGCATCCTCGGCGTTTTCTTCGCCACGACTGGCAACGGCTTTTTATCTGCCTTATACTCTAGTTTTACTTCTCTTGTGTTCCGTCGAGTGGGCCAACGACACAGGCCGCCATCACCGCTACTGTCAACCCACATCGCCACACTCCTGGCTCTCTATACCTGTATACTACCTCCAAACCATCCTTCAACAAGACTCTTCCTTCTTGGATCAACCTTGCTCGCATCCAAACCAGCATTGGTTGATGCCCGTCTCCTGCTTGCATCAACACCTGTCAGTTATATTAGATTCAGGTGTAGGTTGCAATTCTATCCTTGTAGTGTTCGGCGTTGCTGATGTTCAGAGCAGCCCATCGCGGCCTTTCTCAAACAAACACACTGTGTTCTACCTTCGTATACGTTCATCTTCCAGTTGGCCACTCAGCAGCAGTCCTTCATATGCCAGTGACTGTTACTCCTCTCGGTTAACAGGACGAGTCGAGCTGTTTGGACCACCGTCCCCTTTCTCTGAATATCTCCTTGTCACCAAAACTAGGATCTGACCATGGATTCTTCCAATTCGGATCAATCTCGCCACCAGGCTTCCGAGCCGCTGGGCCCAAGCCAAGCCTACGACTCAGGCATGCCTACGCCGACTCAGCAGAGCCCTAATTCTGCTCCCCATCCATGGGGCTTGAAACAATTCTACGGCATGGATGGTCCTTGGGTGCCAAAAGGCATCATTCTCCCTGATGCTTCCACCCACACTCATAACTTTGCGCAGGTGGCGAACAATCCAACTTTCGCCCCTACAGGGTCTTCTTTCCAGCACTACAGAACCAGGCCTGCGCTGTCAGAGTGTGACACGGCCAATGATGACTCAGGCTATGGCAGCACCCGCCCACCTTACAGCACCACTGGGGACACCTCAGTATATGAGGATGACAGCAACCCTGACGCATACAACGCTGTACAGCTCATGAGCAGTTGTCGTCTGGACGTCGACAATGTCTCTAACACTCCTACCCCAAACTGGGCCCAAACACGCGCGCCTTCAAGCATTGCTGGCCACGGTGGCAAATTCTTGTGCCAAACTTGCATGCAATGGCTAAAGACAAATTCAGAACTGAAGTGAGTTATCGCAGCCTGTCCCCCCAAAACGACTTAGATCTAACATTATATAGCAAACATCGCCTCAGGCACAACAAGCCTTTCCGCTGTGAAGTGCCGAACTGCACTCGGAAGGACGGCTTTGGCACGAAAAATGACCTCGACAGGCATAAAAAGAGCGTCCACTCAGATAGATCCGTCGCTGGAACTAGATATATATGCCACCTCGACCAATGCGGCACTCAAACCAAGCCGAAGCTCTGGCCAAGAGCTGACAATTTCCGTTCTCACCTTCGTCGCATCCATCAAAAAAACTACTTGGCGGATGACAACCTAGAGGAGTACGTCTATCGGGCTCCTCTGGTTCTCCCTGAGGACACACATCAAACACCCGTCTCCATGTCACGCAGCCAGCCCACGTTGGGCAAAGACCTTGAAGGTGTTGGTGGAAATGCTCTCTTATTTACAGCAGGCTTTCAGAAATCTACCAATCCTTCCTTTGCACAATCTCTCCTTGGCGGCCATACAATGGCTACAGCTCCTGGCCAAATCATCTTGGACGATGAGGAATTCACTTCGATACTCCAGGACACCACCTCTCCAATGGATGAGAAAGATCCTCCAGCCCTTGCAACCCAGGATTCTGGAGGTGTATTGATGCAGTCAGATATCTTGAAAGGTGCAGGACAGGGCTCCATGGAGATTCATCGATCTTTCGGCGAAGAAATGATCTCCCTTACTGACGATGCCTTCTCCTACCAGGATGCAAGCCAGCCGGATTTGGTTGAGGTCGACATCTCACTGGGACAGAGTGATGACTCTGGACCCCTTGAGGATGTCAGCGAATCCCTCGATCACGACAGCGAGGAAATCGGCTCCTTTGAGGCCGGCCTCGCTCAGGGAAGGGATTCAGAGCCGACAAGGAAAACCTCTGAACCGTCAGACATCAAAATTGCAGGCTCCAAGGTCGAGCAGACCGACGCAGAGGCAAAAGCTCCACTCAGCGTCGAAATTTCGGCTTTTCTACAAAGCAAAAATCCAGAGGAAATTTTGGACGTCCTTAAGAGCGTGTCCAGGGATCTCCTCAAAATTGCCCTGGAAGGCGCCGATGCCATTAAATCGTCGGGTCCAAGCCAAGATTCCGCTGGCCAAAAGAATCTTCACAAATGCACAGAGTGCGAAAAGACGTTCAATCGTCAATGCGAGCTCAAGTTAGTCATCCCACACCCCCTCACCGTCTTCACCGCTGACAGCGCTCGCAGGAAACACCTGAAGCGGCATGAAAAACCATACGGGTGCACTTTTGAAAACTGCTCCAAGTCTTTCGGTAGCAAGAATGACTGGAAGAGGCACGAGAGCAGCCAGCACTGGCAGCTCGAGATATGGAAGTGCGAAGAACCAAAGTCATCTCACAAGGAACCCTGTGGGAAGGTCTGCCCTCGCAGAGAAAGCTTCAGAAACCATCTACAGAAGGAGCATTCTCTAAGTGATCAGAAACAGGTCGACGAGAGGATGGATCGATGCCGTATTGGACGTCATTGTGATCCTCGCTTCTGGTGCGGCTTCTGCCGAGAGGTCAAAGAGATTGAGGGCAAAGGCGTCAACGCCTGGACAAAGCGGTGCGACCATATTGATAACCACTTCAGCGGCCGAGAAGGCTATTCCAAGATGAACATCAGCGAGTGGAAGTACCTCGAAAGCGAAGATGACAAAGGTGACAAGAGCCATTTTGATCGGAGCCTTCAGACCATGACCAAAAAATCGAGCTCAAGCCCCGAATCTCTCGCAAAGGCTCAGGTGCCGATCAGTGCCAAGCGCAAGTCGGGGTCGGACTTCGATACTCCTCCCTCAAAGAAGCAAAAGCAAAATGACCTCGCAGACACCCACGACATGTGGACTTGTGTAAGTTAATAGTCACTCAGATTTTCTCAAAATGTCAACTAACACCCAAGACTACCAGTGTAGATGTAGCGAACTCGACATGCTCATCAAAACCTCGGCAGCGTGTCACCAGTGTCAACATCAAAACTGCGACAACTGCAGCATGACAAGGGTGCTTCATCGGGACGAGTATAAAGTTACAGACTGAGCATTGAATGAACATATCAAAATGGTGGATAGAACTAACCAGGGTGTCGTGGGCTGATCTTTTCGGGAGTACCGTCTCCTCTCTATTTTTTTGTATTTTTTAGTTGCTCCTTTTGATTTCCCTATTTTTGGCCTAATGACGATTGGATACGAAAGCGATGATGGGCCTGGGATAGGCTTGGGCAAACAGGAATGAGGCAATGCGGTAATGGGCTCAGTAACTTGTCTAGGATACCCGAGATAGTGGCGTTGGAAGGATTTAGGGGGGGGTGAAATCACAAAACTCTTTGCTGCTTTCAATATGTGTTAGAGTAGACTGCGTGCCCCATTCATCGTCAAGTCAAGTAAACCATGCTGCGGTAGCAGAGCCACCCCTCGAGATGGAGGGGTGGAGTGCGCTGGGTGCCGGGGTTGAAGAAGGGTGTCACGTTGGCTCAGGCTGGGTGACGGCTCATGTGGGTCTTTCTGCTTCGGGTTGACCAGCGCCGGGTGCCTGGTGCCGTGAGTCGTGGGTCGGGCAACTCCAAGACATATCGTTCCCCCCTCCCCGGCATGTGCGCGGATCTTGTCGATCTGCGATGGTAGGATTTTGGGCTCTATCAAAAAGCCGGGGTTTGCGCGCCCTTGAACTGCGGCACAGCCGAGCACAGAGACGAAACTGGCCCGTGAAGGGCCGTGACATGGACCGGAGGACCGGACGGAGCGACGGCGGATTTGGTGGGAGTGGTGGTGTGGGAGCGCCCCTCAGCGCCTCTCAGCGCCTCCCAGCGCCTCTCCAGCTGGGCTAGCTTGCGGAGCAGCTTCCCCCCCAAGCCTGTCGCTCGGAAGACTCAGCGCGCGGTTCACTGGGGGGGCTAGATTGCCGATGCTGAATGAGTGCATGGACATGCCATGATCGCGACCTGGGATGTGGCCCATCACCCAGATTCCCAGCCGTTAGCCGCTGATCGGTCCCACTTCTTTTCCTTTAGCGATGAATACCCGCAAACGCCGCTCGCACGTCAACTCAGCGGAGCCTACCCGATACCAGGCCAGTTGACTTTCCTCCCTGTCTTATAGGTTACTTTTTGCCAACATGACTTACTGTTTGGCAGCTTTAGGGATGTCTAGGAACGGGGGGGCCATATACATAATAGTTACTAAGTGAGCTTTTTTTTTTGTATTGCCCACGCGTCACCACAGCCAAGTAAAGTATATTCAAGAAGGAACCAAGGGTATACAAGCTTTAGGTAACCGAACTTCACCTTGTGAGGGGGCGTACGCGAACAAATGGTCCAAGCAAAAGCACAGTTTTCTAGCCCTCGGGAACGGCTGGGAGGCGCGACAAGGGCCACGGAGTAAAAGAATGTTGCCTAGAATGGTCAAGCTTCGCTGATAAGTGCATGGGCGCCGGTTTCCCGATGGCCAGAGACTGGTGCAGAGTTGACAAGGTGAATTACAAAAAATTATGAAACCATCGACTCGGCCCAAGACTTACTTGCAGGGAAGACTGCACGAGCTAAAACAAAATGGCTTAACTGCACTTGGTCGGCGCGCTTGTCGGCCAAGTGTTTGCTTTTTTGGGGAACGGGAACTCGACATGGGGGTTAAACTACCTACGATCCGAGATGGTCTGTACAGCCCATGTCAAGTCCAAAGCTAGGTTAGCACACGCACGTACAGGCATAGCAAGCTGAGAATAGTTCGTTTCCAGGCCTCGGACCCTGGACAGTGCTCAGCAGGTTATCGATCCGCATCCACAGGGTTGGGCTGTAGGATCGCAGGGTAAGATCATGGGAGCTAAGCCACGGAAGGGATATAGCCCCCGAGACATCGGCATGGTGAGTCTCCCAGCGCCCGGTCGAGTGCCGCCCGCCATTTACCATGCAGGAAAGAGCGAGGGTGGCAGATGGGCACTAAGGTTTGGCTCAGATTGACGGATCCAGTCAAGATTCATCGGCTCTCGACCTGCTTCCGGCTCTGGATGCGAAGGGGGCTGGTGTGTAGTGGGTTGAGCCTTGATGTGATGGTGTTCTGACAAGTGCTAATCCATTCCAATGCATGGAAGACCTAGTCTCCAAATTCATGGACCAGCCCAGCCGCCGCTCATGTAAAGGAGGGAGGGTATGAATTACGAGAGAGAGCACACTCACGGGAGACAACAAAACAACAAGACACCCAGATAATCATGCGCGCGGTTTCGAGTCCGAGTCAGCCCTGGGGTAAAGGTAGAGAAGAAGAGTGTGTGTGTGTGAGTATGCATGTCTGAGTATGTGTGTGGCCCAAGGCGCGGGAGCGCTTCGCCGAGTGGCTGTTCATATTCGTGCAAGACATGGCGAACTCCGAGACTGCAACATCGAAGCCAATACAAACGCGCGACTATGCACGATTTCATTCCTCTCAGGGGTAGCTCGTAAAGATTTGAAAAAAAAAGTGTCACGATGTTTGGGGGCTAGAGGCCCAGACGTGAGAAGGGGATGAAGATACATTGGGCTGGGAAGTAAGTACCTTTCTTCTTGATGCATATTGTGCATGTGTGTGTGTGCGCATTTGTGCAGCGCCTGTCGTATGGGCTTGCTTAGTCTCAAGTGGGAGGCGCGTACACTCGCATCTCAACGGGCCAATGAGCGGCTAGTTTATTAGCCAATCAGAGATCATTTCGCCTTTAAAGGCTGAAGTCATGGTGTAACAGGACCTGGGCGCCTACTGGGTTCGGTCCAAGGATCTTCGCGCTTGGACTGGCCAAGACAGGGAGGGCGTGATGCTGGCTTGACCCTGTGCTATTTAATGTGGTCCGCCCTGTGCTTGGCGACATGCGGGTTTGATGAGGATGGTATTTGTCAACTTCTGCAGAGGGACGTCATGCTTGTTGTCTTTCAATTGTAGCTGAAGCTTGACGGCATAGGATCCTATCCACTCTCATGCCGCATGGCTGCGTGTCAACCAGGACCCTTTACTTTCAGTTTGAACAGTCAGAACCTGTGGTCCGACTGGGAAGAGGATTTGACCTGGGCGTTGCTGGTATGGGCTTGTAGACCCACAGCCGTGGATGACGACAACGTTGTGGCAGTTCCTACCTAGAAAAAGTGCCGAAAAAACAGAGTAAGCTCTAAGGTATGGTTAGACTCACGGAAAAAGAAAAAAAAGAGGAAAATAAAATTAGCAAAGAAACGTGTGACCTGATGGAATCGCTGAACTGAGGCGTGGATCTGAACGGAGACTCCTGCAGGGTGCTGCACAAGGCGATGGGTTGGCGAGCAAATCAAGATGCGGAAGAGTCAGCTCGCTGTAAACCGCAGGCCAGATCCACCAAGACAGATGTGTGGGAGACTTGACAAAAGCTAGCAAGGGGTTCTGGCTTGACAGAGTGGAAAGGGTGGAAATGGGATGCGTATGCGGATGGAGTTGGGGGCTTGTTGGTTGTTGCGAGTGAGACAGAGATTGGCAAGGCAGCCAGTGCTAAGTGATAGGGCAACCGCGTAGGCGCACGCACATGTACGTCCCCCAAGATGACCAGTTGGTCAGAGTGGTATGTTGGCTGGCTCATCTTTGGGTGGGCGTTAGCTTTAGTCGCCTTATGGGCGAACTAAAGGAAGCCCGATTTTTTGAAGGGTCTTGGTGGTGGCCGCGCTGCCGCTATTCCCGGACCTCTACCTGCCCAGTGCTGCTGATATATTTTCGGGGGCTACCGTACACGCCGGCCCTCTTTGCTGGCTCGAACTAAGGGGGTAGCGCCCGTCTCCTGTCGAACTGAGCCTAGCGCTAAAGAGGCAAAGAGCAGAACGGCCAATGGAGATCGACGGATCGCCAAGGTGCCACTAATTGAGGGTCCAGCCGTCATTAGTCTCCATCTCGCAATCCTAAATCGGCCATCTCATCTAGGTGCGGGCACACTGTACCGCGACATAGAATGCTGTTCTGATGCTGCAGAGCTAACGTGCTGCACCTTGGGGCATGCTGCGCGGGAATACTTTCTTTCGGATGCGAAGAAAAAAAGAAAGAAAAAAAGGCCACGAGAAGTGAGCCACCGATGATGAGCAGTGGACGTTATTGGGGGCTTCGGGAGAGTGGATGCGGCGGTTTGGCAACCACTTCTGCCGTTGAAACCTGAAGGGCAGGGCCGTATCCACCAAACGGCGCAAGCGCTCCCTGGTGCTCCTGCCACCGCCGCATCGCCATTTATTGATGCGCCCAGGAACGAGGCGGGGTTCGCGTTTTGGCTGCTGTAGATGGCAGGCGAAATTATTAAACGAATGTACGCAATGATCACATATTAATCTCGGGCGGCAATCTGCGTCGAAGCGGAACTCCAATGACCGCGTGACTGCCCAAGATTTGTCTGATGCATGTCTGTCCATCCGGTGTGTCTGTCTCCCTTCGGTCGCCTAATCTGTCCAGCTTGAACTTGACTTGGGAGGCTCCTGTGCCTGCCTTGGGCAGGCCTCACATGTCCATGTTTTGCTATCTCGCCCCGCACCCCCTCTGCATTTCCCTCTTTTCCCTTTTGACGGTGGGCGGCTAACTTGAGCTGGTAGGTGCTCCAGAGTCTGTGTCATCCTGGACGAGGCAATGGAACTGATGCTCCAAGTATCTCCTCTCTTCGCTCTGCCCTTGGCTCACGTCTGGCATGACCGATGCTGTTCGTCTTGACATGGACACCCCGGACTGTTCATTGTAAGAGGCTTGCTCACCTGCACCGGTGGCGTCGACGTTGTACGGTCCGGAGCCGTGCGAATATTGCATTCCTTGCTTTTCTCTTCCTCAAACATTAACTGCCGAAACTGGGGCTTCTGGCCTCTCGAGTCACCACATTGTACAGACATGGATCAAGGTATCTCTAGATTAAAAAAACAAACATAAAAAGAGGTTGTATTGCTACTACCGTGAGTCCGAGAGCCCGTCTGAGACTTGAGTTGACGGCATCTAAACTTGGTAAACGATGCCGGGCCTCCAGGGGTCGATGGCATCGCCCCGGCTCTAGCTCAGTTATCAGAAATGGCTGCATACGTCCCGTCCGCTGGCTGAATTGACAACGACCGCACTACAGCTCCAGACAACAGATCCCAGGGTGGACCGAACGTATGTACATGGACTCAAGCACGACCGCATGCCTGCGTGCATGGGGGCTTTACCACGGACACGGGCATGGGGAAGCTTGGGCAAGGTGCTCTGCTCCTGCATCGCTCCTCTCACCACCATGTCCTTGTCTCCTCTCTGGAGGGACTACTTGCCAGTTACTTGGCGGCTACTACGCCACATATTCATCCCTCACCCCCCCTGCCGCCCTCTGGGCCGGTCCCAAAGGCAGTGTGTATACTGAGGTGAGGCTCTGCGCTCCAAAGTGGACCTTTTTTTTTTTTCGCTCAGGTATCTCGCGGTTCCCCTCTCAATCGCAGAAGTGTAGGGGGGGGGGGGGGGGGGGGGGGGTTTGCGGGATAATACCAGTGTCCCGCTGCCGTCTCCTGCTGGAGTGGGCGGTTTGTAGTGCACCATGTATGATTTTTTGACAGGTTTGATTGTGGGCAGGGCAGTTGTTGCACGCTACCCGGCGGAGCAATTTTGGAATGACAGGTCTATTTTTGGGAGAGGGAAGGGCAATTTTTGGCTTTCCCGGCGGGAGTTGATGAAGAAAGCGTCCCCGGAGTGACGGAGGAGTGGGAGGCACCTGGAACATGCCATGGTAATATTCGTCCAATATTGCACCCCAATGTAACTGGAAATGAACCCTTGGGACCCCTGCATCCAAACCGCCAGCATGGCAAGGCCCGCTCTGGGGCAACCCCCTGTTACCGACCAAGGGCCAATCAGGAGCGGGCACCGCCTGGCACTCAGATTGGCCGCAGACGGGTCAGTGGCGGACTGGCTGAAGGCGCCTTTCCTCAGAGGGACTACCTTCAGCGGGTTTCAGTGCTGTCAATGGACGGCTGCACAGTGGGCTGCTTCTCTGTGGCCCTTCTGTGGAACCACACCTGTACAGCTGTTCCAAACCTGCAGCCTGTGGGCTACGCCTCTACGCCGACGCCTCCTGGCACATGCTGTCGCGACAGGGGGGTCCCGCTTTTGGGGTTTGGGAGGTCGCGTATCCGTAGTAAACTGGTCCAAGAAGATATCCAAAGTCAACACTCCTTTGTTGGATAATACTCATCTCTTTCAACTCCCTCGCCGCGTGTTCCCTCACCGAACGATATCATCCCCCACGACTTTACTAATCGAATTCTCTCACGCTCCTTAACTCGCGCCGAGCTTCCGTTTGCTTCGTCTACAGCTTTGCCGTCCGCGAGCAGCTCACCGTTTCGAGCTGTCGATCTGATTCTACTCCTGTCCACCCATTTTTTTTGCGTTCCACCTCGAGCCGACGACCCTGGAGATGACTGGCTGCTATTGAGCTCTTCCTCATCTCTCTCTCCTCCTCCGCTGCTTCCTCCGCACGCCATGGAGGTTACCTCTGCCTCGCAGGGCACCGCGGCTAACGGTGTTGCTACCGCGCCCCCATTCCCGACCATCGAGCCTGAACGCTTGGTCGACCATTTGGCTGCCGTCTGCGAGATCGCGCTTGGTGCCTCGCGACCGGACCTTGAGCAGGCGGGAAGTCTCCTGCACGAGGCCCGCTACGACGATACCATTTCGCGCTGCACCCGGTTCGCCAGCGATTCCCAAAATGTCTTGTACATTCAGAAGGATATCGCCAACTTGACAGAAGTGGGAGCTGATGCTGCAGGTGCGCTCCCCCCAACGGCTCGCGCGTGTCCCGAGTCCTCTGCTAATGCTGGATGCACAGTTCCGACGACCTACAACTACACGCTGTCCACCGAAATCTCCTCTTCGCCGACAACTGTGGCCTCGCTTGTGCTTCTGAAGCCCCCGCAACCCATCGACCCGACCCGATCCCTTACTTCTCAAATATTCATTACTAATTTGCCGGGTCCTGCTTCGCTCGCCGCCGTGGGCGAGCAAGGCACGGCTCTTTCTCCTTTCGAAGTCCTTCACTCTCATGTCCACCACGCCTTGGTGCCGTACTTTGACGCCAACACAAAGAGCCAGCAGCTGGCCAACGGGTCGAGGGGCCGAGCCGATGTGGATGCGAAGACGGGTATCCCCGTCACCAAAAAGCGCCTGAACGACCTGGAGCTCAGCTTGCTCCATTTGCAGCAGAACGTCGATATCCCCGAAATATCCCTGACCTTCCACACGATTGTTCAGAGCGTACTCGACGATGCCGAAGCCGACCACTCCCGAGCCTCCATCGAATCGATTCCCGCTAACCTGCTCCAAGACAGCACCTTTCTCAACAGACTGCAGGCAAATGTGAACACTTGGATTAAGTCGATCCAGGGCATCACAAAGTTGACCAAAGACCCCTCCTCGAGTGCGAACCAGGAGTTTAGCACCGCCAGCCAGGAGGTCAATTTCTGGTTGTCCATGGAGTCGGCCCTGGAGGGAATTGAGGGTCAGCTTAGAAGTGAAGGTGTTCTGTTGACGCTTGAGATTCTCAAGCATGCCAAGCGATTCCAAGCCACCGTCAGTTTCACGGCTGATACTGGATTGAAGGAGGCAATGGACAAGGTACAAAAGTACAACCAGCTCATGCGGGATTTCCCCCTAGATGAGCTGTTGTCTGCTACCTCACTTTCGAAAGCCCAGGAGGCTATCGCTCAGATTTTCGGTCATCTGAACAAGAAGCTGAGGATTTGTCCTTACCCTATCCGCAGAGCTCTGCCTCTTGTAGAAGCTATCTCGGCTGATCTTGATGATGTCCTTCATCGTCTCCTCCCTGGAACCGAGTTGGTCAACCTGGACTACCAGCAATTCCAGGGTATCATGGGCACCTGCGATGACATTTTCCGAACCTGGGAGGAGAATGTCAAGGAGTTTACCAATGTAGCCCGTGAAGTGACCCGTCGCCGAAACGAAAAGTTTATCCCCATCAAGATCAACAAGAAGCATTCGGAACTCGAGTCGAGAATCAAGTATGTCAGCACTTTCCGTGACAACCATGAGCAGCTCCAGCGAACCATTGTCAACGTGCTTGGCCCCCAGGCCACCATGCCCGGTGTTACGGAGACCACCGGAACCAATGGCGTTGTGATGGAGGAGATGGGCGATGTTGATGCTGTTGAAGAGGTCAAGCAGGCTTGGGAGGCTCTTCAGAACGTCGACCTTTTGGATGTCACCGACCAGGGCAAGGAGCGATGGGTTCGAGCAGAGAACTTGTACAACGAGCGTACGACCAGAGTCGAGAACTCCATTATTGCAAGACTTCGAGATCGCCTCGCCACAGCTAAGACTGCCAACGAAATGTTCCGGGTCTTCTCCAAGTTCAATGCTCTCTTTGTGCGCCCCAAGATTCGTGGAGCCATCCAGGAGTACCAGAACCAGTTGATGGATCATGTCAAGCAGGCCATTAACGGACTGCATGAGCGATTCAAGCAGCAGTATGGGCATTCGGAGACCCATGCCATGGCTCAGCTGCGCGATCTCCCCCCAGTCTCCGGAGCCATCATCTGGGCGCGCCAGATCGAGTTTCAGCTTGAGGGTTACATGAAGAAGGTGGAAGCTGTCCTTGGCCCAGACTGGACTCTGCACGCCGAAGGTCACAAGCTTCAGGAAGAGAGCGAGCTCTTCAAGCAGAAGTTGGATACTGCCAGAATTTATGAGGCCTGGCTGGCTGATGTCAGTCGACGCAAAATATCCATTTCGGGTCAACTGTTCGAAATCGCCCGTATTCGATCTGCTGGTGGTATCCTTGAGCTGGCTGTCAACTTTGATCCCCAGATTATCACGCTGTTCAAGGAGACACGAAATCTGACCTGGCAGTCGTATTCCGTACCCCACGCCGTTACAACCGTGTCCAAAGATGCCAAGCGAGTGTATCCTTATGCCGTTAGTCTGATGGAGAGCGTCCGAACCCTGTCACAGACTCTTCGACAAATCTCTACCATGGGAGAGGAATCAATTTTGTTGAACGGATATCGAAACGATGTCTACAGGTTGATTAGCGAAGGTGTTCCCTTGCGATGGGAGTCTTTCATCAACTCCCATGAACTCTTCTACTCTGATTCGAGACAGGCCCGGTCCCTACTCCCTAGCGGAACTGACTTTGGACTGGGTAAGAACACTGAGAGTAAGCATGGCATGTTCATCCGAAGCTTCGCTACCGCCGTCTCTTTCCTGCAGACCAAGGCCGTGTCGCTGAGCTATACTCATACTACGATTGAGCATGCTCTCAAGGAGTTGAGCGCCTGCGACTATGAGGAGACCGCTTTCCAATCTCGCCTGGATACTATCCAGGCCTCTGTTGATCATCTGAACCTGGAGCAATACGTCAACCTTGATTTCTGGGTCCGGGGATTGAACGCTGAGATCCAGTCGATCCTCCTTGAGCGACTGCAGAGTGCAGTGCTGGCTTGGATTTCTGCTTTTGAGGATGACACAATCGATGACGAGCGACGTAAGAAGACAACAAACCCTGAGGAAGGGAAGCCTGAAGGCCCCACCATGAAGCGACTTGTCCTTGAACTTGCCATGCGTAACCAGGTCATTTACCTTGATCCCCCAATGGAATATGCCCGGGCTAGCTGGTTCCTCCATCTTCATGAGTGGCTTGGTATTGTCTGCAATCAGCGAAAGATCAAGGCCACTCGGTACCAGATGAGCCTTACTTCCACCGCCAACGACGAGCCGCGCTTCACAGATCTCCCCTCAGAGTGTGCCGATTTGCTCCGTCGCGTGTACGTGTCGGTCGAGAAGAAACTTCAGGAAATTGGTGCCTATGTAGACAAGTGGCTTCAATTCCAGTCCCTCTGGGATCTCCAATCCGAGCAGGTCTATGATGCTCTTGGCGAGCAGCTTCCTCGATGGTTGCAGTTACTCCAAGAGATTCGTAAAACACGATCCACTTTTGACACACAGGAGGTTAGCCGGTCATTTGGTCATCTCACTATTGATTATGACCAAGTTCAGACCAAGGTGAACGCCAAGTACGACCAGTGGCAGCACGAGATTCTGATGAAATTTGCAAGCCGCCTTGGAACGCGCATGCGGGAAGTCAACGCAGAGATTGAAAAGGCCCGAAAGCACCTGGAAGGCCAGAGCTCAGATGCTTCTTCCACTGCCCAGGCTGTCCAGTTTATTACTGTGGTCCAGAGTTGCAAGCGCAACGTCAAGACCTGGGCCCCTGAGATTGACATGTTCCGCCAGGGGCAGTCAACGCTTGTTCGCCAACGCTACCAGTTCCCCAACGATTGGTTGCATATCGAGCAAATCGATAGTCAATGGGAAGCTCTCAAGGAGATTCTGGAGAAGAAGTCTCGAATTGTCGAGGATCAGACTGATGCTCTCCGTGCCAAGATCATTGCCGAGGATAAGCTTGTTAACGAACGCATTGCCGAGATTGCCGCCCAGTGGAACGAAGAAAAGCCTGTCTCTGGTACAATCAAGCCCGATATAGCTTCCAAGACTCTTAGTTCCTTCGAGGAGCGTATTTCTAAACTCCAAGCTGACTCTTTGATGGTTGCCAAGGCGAAGGAGGCTCTTGATATCCCAGTGTCCAATGACAATTCGCTTGAGGCAACTCTTGAGGAAATCCGTGACTTCCAATCCGTTTGGTCCAACCTCTCCACCATTTGGGCCAGCTTGAATGAAACCCGAGACATGCTGTGGACGGCTGTCCAGCCCCGCAAGATTCGGTCCAAGGTTGATGACCTCATCAAGTCTACCAAAGAGATGCCCAGCAGAATGAGACAGTACGCTGCTTTTGAGCACGTCCAGGGTATTCTTCGAGGTCTTCTCAAGATCAACCCCATTCTATCTGACCTCAAATCGGATGCGATTCGCGAAAGACATTGGGTTAAGATTTACAAACAGATCAAGCCACAGAAGCGGTTCTCGCCAAGTGCCATGACTCTCGGCGATGTTTGGGATCTTGACTTGGTGAGGACCGAAGTCGTTGTCAAGGACATTATCGCCCAAGCTCAGGGTGAAATGGCCTTGGAGGAATTCCTCAAGCAAGTGCGTGAAATCTGGCAAAACTACGCCCTGGAGATGGTCGGCTACCAGAACAAGTGTCGACTCATCCGTGGTTGGGATGACCTCTTTGCCAAGTGCAGTGAGAACTTGAACTCTCTCCAAGCCATGAAACACTCTCCCTATTACAAGGAGTTTGAAGAAGAAGCTGTTTCTTGGGAGGACAAGCTTAACCGCGTTCATGTACTCTTCGATGTGTGGATCGACGTGCAGCGCCAATGGGTTTATCTTGAAGGTGTTTTCACTGGAAATGCAGACATCAAGCATCTCCTCCCCATCGAGTCTGGCCGTTTCCAGAATATCAACAGTGAATTCTTGGCCGTGATGAAGAAGGCGAACAAGACCCCTTACGTTCTTGATGTGCTCAACATCCCCAATGTTCAGAAGTCTTTGGAGCGTTTGGCTGAAATGCTCAACAAGATCCAGAAAGCTCTTGGTGAGTATCTGGAGAAGGAACGTGTCTCATTCCCCCGATTCTACTTTGTGGGCGACGAAGACTTGTTGGAAATGATCGGTAACAGCAATGACACCCTGCGTATTGCCAAGCACTTCAAGAAGATGTTCGCTGGTTTGTCAGGGCTGGTCATGGATGATGAGACCGTTATTTCAGGTTTCACGTCCAAGGAGGACGAAGTTGTCCGCCTGAAGAAGGACATTTCATTGGCAAAGACCCCAAGAATCAATGACTGGTTGGCGCTCTTGGAAGGTGGTATGAAGTCGACTCTGGCCGAGCTTCTGGCTGAAGCCATTGACATCTACACTCCAATCTTTGAGTCTGAGAATATCGATCGTGATGCTCTTAACCAGTTTATGGAGGTGTTCCCTAGTCAGATAGTTGTCCTCGCCACGCAGGTTGCCTGGACCACGGCTGTTGAAAACTCGTTGGCGGCTGGTGGTCAGACGCTGAAGACCTTGTTTGAACGCGAAGTTCAGGTCCTCCGCGTCCTTGCCGACACTGTGCTGGGAGACCTTCAAGTCATTCAGCGTAAGAAGTGCGAACAGCTCATCACTGAATGCGTTCATCAACGTGATACAATTGAGAAGCTTCTCAATGCCAATGCTACTTCGACCAGCCATTATCTCTGGCAACTACAGATGCGTTACGTGTATACGCCAGAAGGCGACTTTTTACAACGCCTTCACATCAAAATGGCCAATGCCAAATTAAACTACGGTTTCGAGTATTTGGGTGTTCCCGACCGACTTGTTCGCACTCCCCTTACGGACAGATGTTTCCTTACTCTTACCCAAGCCTTGTGCCAACGTCTTGGTGGTTCGCCTTATGGTCCTGCAGGTACAGGTAAAACAGAATCCGTCAAGGCTCTTGGTGTGCAGTTGGGTAGATTCACACTCGTCTTCTGTTGTGACGACACATTCGATTTCCAGGCCATGGGTCGTATTTTCCTTGGTATTTGCCAAGTCGGTGCTTGGGGTTGTTTTGACGAGTTTAACCGTCTGGAGGAACGTATCTTGTCCGCTGTCTCTCAGCAGATTCAGAACATTCAGCTTGGCCTCAAGCAAGGCGCCGAGGATGACCAGGCTCAGATCGAGCTGGTCGGCCGCCAGCTCCATGTCAACGAGAACACTGGTATCTTCATTACCATGAACCCTGGTTATGCTGGTCGTTCCAATCTCCCCGATAACTTGAAGAAGCTCTTTCGTAGTGTTGCCATGTCCAAACCTGACAAAGAACTTATTGCTGAAGTCATGCTCTACTCCCAGGGTTTCAACCAAGCAAAGCAGCTCTCGAAACAGACTGTACCCTTTTTCGACCAGTGTTCCGGCAAGCTTTCCAAGCAAGCTCACTACGATTTCGGTCTTCGTGCCTTGAAGAGTGTTCTCGTCAGCTCTGGTGGCCTCAAGCGTACTCGCCTGGGTGAAGGCAACCTCGGTGCGGAGGAAGTCGTCGAGCCTGAGATTCTTGTGCAGAGTATTCGCGAGACTATCGCACCCAAGCTCATCAAATCAGATGTTGACATCATGGCTACTATTGAGAATGCATGCTTTCCTGGCGTGCATTATGTTCCCGCCAATCTTGATGCTCTCGAGGAAGCCATTCGAGCTATTGCCGCCGAGAGACACCTGGTTGTCAACGAGCTCTGGATGACCAAGGTCCTCCAGCTGTACCAGATCCAGAAAATCCACCACGGTGTCATGATGGTCGGTAACTCTGGTTCCGGAAAGTCTGCTGCTTGGAGACTTCTGATTGAGGCTTTGCAGCGGGTTGAAAACGTCGAGGGTGTTTCTCATGTCATTGACTCCAAGGTCATGTCCAAGGAGGCACTGTATGGTAACCTTGACTCAACCACGCGTGAATGGACTGACGGTCTTTTCACGAGCATCCTCCGAAAGATTGTCGATAATCTTCGTGGTGAGGATGCCAAGCGTCATTGGATTGTCTTCGACGGTGATGTTGATCCCGAGTGGGTTGAAAACTTGAACAGTGTGCTTGACGACAACAAGCTTCTTACCTTGCCCAACGGTGAGCGTCTCAACTTGCCACCCAATGTTCGAATCATGTTCGAAGTCGAGACCCTCAAGTACGCTACCCTTGCCACTGTCTCCCGTTGTGGTATGGTTTGGTTCAGCGAAGACACCGTCTCACCTCACATGCTGGTTGACAACTACCTCATGACCCTCCGCAGTGTTCCGTTTGAAGATTTGGACGAGGACAGCGTTTCTAGCGGACACACCCCCGCCAAGGCACTCGCCGTCCAAGCCGAATTTGCTGACCACCTCAAGGTCTACCTGACTGAGGAAGATTTCATTCTCCAAGCGCTTGAGAAGGCACGGACTTACAACCACATCATGGAATTTACTGTCGCTCGTGTGCTCAACACGCTGTTTTCATTGCTCAACAAGGCTGCCAGGGACGTGATTGAGTACAATTCTCAGCACTCGGACTTTCCTCTGGAGAGCGAACAGATAGAAGCCTACATTTCCAAAAAGCTTCTGCTTGCGTTGGTTTGGGCACTCACTGGTGACTGTCCCCTCAATGACCGCAAATCATTCGGCGACGACATTTGCGCCTTTGCCAACTTCGGCTCCCCGCCCCTTGATGGCACTAGCTCGCTGATTGATTTCGACGTCACTCTGCCCAAAGCTGAATGGTCACCTTGGCAGAACCAGGTGCCCTCTGTGGAAGTCAACACACACTCCATTACTCAAACCGACGTTGTTATTCCGACACTCGATACTGTCCGACACGAGGATGTGCTCTATTCGTGGCTCGCTGAGCATAAGCCCCTGCTGCTCTGCGGTCCTCCTGGTTCCGGTAAAACAATGACGCTATTCAGTGCACTGCGCAAGCTGCCCAACATGGAAGTCGTCGGTCTGAACTTCTCCAGCGCGACAACTCCTGATCTTCTCATCAAGACATTTGAACAGTATTGCGAATACAAGAAAACTCTCAATGGTGTCATGCTTTCACCAACTCAGATTGGTCGATGGCTGGTGATATTCTGCGATGAAATCAACTTGCCGGCTCCTGACAAGTACGGAACACAACGTGCCATCTCCTTCCTCCGCCAACTCGTAGAACACAATGGATTCTGGCGCACTTCTGATAAGTCGTGGGTTACTCTGGATCGAATCCAGTTTGTTGGAGCTTGCAACCCGCCCACCGATGCTGGTCGTACGCCCATGGGTGACCGATTCCTTCGTCATGCTCCCCTTATCATGGTTGATTACCCTGGTGAGCTCTCCCTTAACCAGATTTATGGCACTTTCAACTCTGCTGTGCTTAAGATTATCCCCTCACTTCGAGGATACGCCGAGCCACTGACGCATGCGATGGTTCGTTTCTATCTTGAATCTCAAAAACGATTCACACCCAAGATTCAACCCCACTATGTCTACAGTCCTCGTGAGTTAACCCGATGGGTTCGCGGTGTGTACGAAGCTATCCGCCCTCTGGAAACCCTGTCTCTTGAGGGTCTCATCCGTATCTGGGCTCATGAAGCCCTTCGTCTCTTCCAAGATCGTCTTGTTGGTGAAGATGAACGCAAGTGGACTGATGACAGCGTGCGACGTATTGCTATGGAATATTTCCCTACAATCGAGGAGGAGAAGGCTCTTGGAGGCCCTATCCTGTTCTCTAACTGGCTTTCTAAGAACTACGTCCCTGTCAACCGAGATCAACTGAGAGACTTTGTCAAGGCCCGATTGAGAACCTTTTGCGAAGAAGAGGTTGACGTGCCATTGATTTTGTTCAACGATGTTCTGGAGCATGTGCTGCGCATTGATCGTGTTTTCCGACAGCCTCAGGGCCACTTGATTCTGATTGGTGTCAGCGGTAGTGGAAAGACTACGCTTTCTCGCTTTGTGGCATGGATGAACGGTCTCAAGGTGTTCCAGATCAAGGTACACGGAAAATACTCTGCTGAAGACTTTGACGATGATCTTCGTGATGTCCTTCGCCGATGTGGTTGCAAGGGCGAGAAGATTTGCTTCATCATGGACGAGTCCAACGTTCTTGACTCAGGCTTCTTGGAGAGAATGAACACACTCTTGGCTAACGCTGAAGTTCCTGGTCTGTTCGAGGGCGATGAGTACGCTGCTCTTATGACAGCTTGCAAGGAAGGTGCTCAGCGACAAAACTTGCACCTCGACTCGCCTGAAGAGCTGTATAAGTGGTTCACCCAACAGATTGTCAAGAATCTCCACGTTGTTTTTACCATGAACCCCCCCGAGGATGGCCTTGGTTCCAAGGCCGCCACCAGTCCTGCGTTGTTCAACCGTTGCGTGCTGAACTGGTTCGGTGATTGGTCCGATCAAGCTCTCTTCCAAGTTGGCCACGAACTCACACAGAAGATCGATTTGGAGAGACCCAATTTCAACTCTCCTGATACCATCCCAGTCGCCTACCGTGGTCTTCAACTACCTCCTAGCCACCGAGAGACGGTTGTTAATTCAATGGTTTACGTGCATTATTCTCTTCAACGGTACAATGAGAAGCTGCTGAAACAGCAAGGCAAGGTCACCTTCCTTACGCCCCGCCACTTCCTTGACTTTGTTGCACAGTTTGTGAAACTGTACAACGAGAAGCGCGAGGATCTTGAGGAACAGCAGCGCCATCTGAACGTCGGTCTCGAGAAGCTGAGGGACACTGTGGATAAGGTGTCGGATCTCCGTAAGAGTCTTGCTGAGAAGAAGGCCCAGCTAGAGCAAAAGGATGCTGAAGCCAATGAGAAGCTGCAGCGCATGGTTGCCGACCAGCGCGAGGCAGAACAGAGGAAGAATACATCGTTGGAGATTCAAGCTGCCCTTGAGATCCAAGAGGCAGAGGTAGCCTCGCGAAAGAAGGTTGTGCTGGAGGATCTTGCCAAGGCTGAGCCTGCTGTCGAAGAAGCTAAGGCAAGTGTTAGTAACATCAAGCGTCAGCACTTGACAGAAGTCAGGTCCATGGGTAACCCCCCTCAGGGTGTCCGTCTCGCTCTGGACGCTGTCTGCACCCTTCTTGGTCACAAGATCAACGACTGGAAGGCTGTGCAGGCTGTGGTTCGAAAGGATGACTTCATTGCCAGCATCATCATGTTTGACAACGCCAAGCAGATGACCAAGGTTTTGAGGAACAAGATGCGCAACGATTTCCTCTCCAACCCTGAATTCACTTTTGAGAAGGTCAACCGAGCATCCAAGGCTTGTGGTCCTTTGGTTCAATGGGTCACCGCACAAGTCAACTACTCTGACATCCTGGATCGTGTTGGTCCTCTGAAGATTGAGGTCACTCAACTTGAGGAGCAAGCTTTGGAGACCAAGGCCAACGCCAAAGCAGTCGAAAACAACATCACAGAGCTGGAGGCTAGCATCAACACGTACAAGACTGAATACGCTGCACTCATCAGCGAGACACAAGCAATCAAGGCTGAGATGTCCAAGGTCCAGTTCAAGGTCGACCGAAGTGTTCGGCTCTTGGACAGTCTCTCATCCGAAAGAGTTCGTTGGGAGGATGGAAGCAAGTCTTTCGAGACACAAATCAGCACCTTGGTCGGAGATACTCTTGTTGGTGCCGCATTCCTGGCATACAGTGGTCTTTATGATCAGACGTTCCGAAAGTCCATGATCGATGACTGGTTCCATCAGCTTCACCTTTCTGGAATACAGTACAAGTCACCCAACCCTATCACGGAGTACCTCTCTTCCGCAGACGAGCGCCTTGGTTGGCAAGAAAACACACTCCCTGTGGATGATCTGTGCACCGAGAATGCCATCATTCTCAAGCGCTTCACTCGATACCCGCTTATCATCGACCCATCAGGAAGAATTACTGAGTTCTTGCAGAGGGAGTGTAAGGATCGTCGCCTGACGGTTACTAGCTTCTTGGATGATACATTTACCAAACAACTCGAAAGTTCTCTCCGATTCGGAAACCCGATCCTCATCCAAGACGCCGAACATTTGGATCCTATCCTCAACCATGTTCTCAACAAAGAATACCAAAAGACTGGAGGACGTACTCTTATCCAGCTTGGAAAGCAGGAAATTGATTTCTCGCCCGCCTTTAAGCTGTATTTGTCAACCCGGGATCCTTCGGCTACATTCGCACCCGATATTTGCAGTCGAACTACATTTGTCAACTTTACAGTTACTCAGAGCAGTCTTCAGACTCAGTCCCTTAATGACGTGCTCAAGTCGGAGCGCCCTGACGTTGATGAAAGACGCTCCAACCTCATCAAGCTCCAAGGAGAATTCAAGGTCCATCTTCGCCAGCTCGAGAAGCGACTTCTTCAGGCCCTCAACGAGTCTCGTGGCAACATCCTGGACGATGACAATGTCATTGAGACCCTTGAGACCCTGAAGACCGAAGCAGCCGAAATCTCCGTCAAGATGAACAACACCGAGGGCGTGATGGCTGAAGTTGAAGAGATTACACAACAGTACAGCGTTATTGCTCGATCTTGTAGTGCTGTTTTCGCTGTCCTGGAGCAGCTTCACTATCTCAACCACTTCTACCAATTCTCGCTGCAGTACTTCCTTGACATTTTCCACTCTGTGTTGCATGGCAACAAGAATCTGGCCAACGAGACCAATCACAACGTTCGTCGCGATGTGATCGTGAAGGATCTCTTTGTCAATACCTTCCAGCGAACTGCACTCGGTCTCCTGCAGAAGGACCGCATCACGCTCGGTATGCTGCTTGCGCAGGCTTCTCCTTATAAGATGGACAAGACTTTGATCGATGTCATTCTTGATAACCGAGTGGAAGGCAAGGACTTATCCTCTCATCCTGACATGAGGGATGAAGCGTTTGTGCAAGCCCAGAAGATGAGCGTAATCAAAGACAAGCTTGATGCCGTCGCGACAGAAGACTGGGACACATTCTTCACTGAGGAACTGGCCGAGAACGCCGTGCCAAAGCTCTGGGATGAGAAGACAGAACCTACCGACCAAGCACTGCTCTCCCTGTTGCTTGTTAAGCTCTTCCGCATGGATCGGTTCGTGCCTGCAGCAGAGCGGTTTGTGGTTCAAGTCTTTGGTCCCGAGATGTTCCAGATCGTTGAGGATCTCAAGGAGACGGTGACGCAAGTATCTGCCACGCTGCCAATTTCGCTGGTTTCGAGCCCTGGGTTTGACGCCAGTTACAAGGTCGACAACTTGGTTGAGAGAATGCGCGTCAAATGCACCAACATTGCCATGGGTTCCAACGAAGGTCTTGCCAGTGCTGACAAGGCCATCAGCAATGCCGCGCAGACAGGCTCATGGGTCCTGGTCAAAAACGTGCATTTGGCTCCTACTTGGCTCCAGAGTCTGGAGAAGCGCATGGAATCGCTCAACCCTCATGCCGACTTCCGCATCTTCCTGTCCATGGAGTCGAGTCCCAAGATCCCTGTGAACCTCCTCCGAGCCTCTCGCGTGCTCATGTACGAGCAACCTGCGGGTGTGAGGGCGAACATGAAAGACTCGATGTCATCCCTGTCCAACAGGGGCACCAAGAACCCCGTAGAGAGAGCCAGGCTGTACCTGCTCCTTTCTTTCCTCCATGCCGTGGTACAGGAGCGACTGCGATACGCACCAAACCTGGGTTGGAAGGGTTTCTGGGAATTCAACGACAGCGATGTAAGTGTATACTAATTGTATCCGACTTGAATTTTAGCGCTAACCTGTTTCAGTACGAATGTTCAGCTTTCATTGTTGATACCTGGATTGACAACGTGGCGGGTAACCGAACCAACCTTGCTCCCCAGAACATTCCTTGGGAGATGGTGCGCTACCTGGTGACGGAGACATATGGTGGCAAGATCGATGATGAGGGAGACTTTAAGCTTCTCTCCCAGTTGGTCACGAGCTTCCTCACACCCGCCGCGTACGAGGTTGACCATAAACTGGTTGACGGGCCTGACGGCGGACTCGTTGTTCCATCGGGCACCAGCCTGCAGGACTTCAACGCCTGGATTCACAAGCTGCCTGAGCGTGAGCCTCCCACCTACCTTGGTCTGCCTGCCAATGCCGAGAAGCTACTTCTCGGCGGCCTTGGCCGCAGCCTTATTGCCAACTTGCGCAAGGTGACAGATTTGTTGGATGAAGGAGAGCAGTTGGTGACGGAGGTTTAATGCGGGACGCAAGGGGAACGGCGAGAGTTGCGTGACACTAGAGACATATACCTCGTCTTGAATTTGTGTGTTATTGGCATGCCTAGCGGTGGCGTAACGGAGCAGAAGAAGCAGCGATATCTTGCGGGACATTACATTGGTTGATACCCCTTACATTAAAGACTGACTATGTAGTTTCTTTATATTTGTATGTACCTTTTTCAATCGCTTTTCATATGGCAACAACAACTTGATATGTCAAACGTACAAACTTCGTGGTGATTCTGGGAGAAGCGCGTGCAATTAGCAATCTGAGACGCCAGTGTTTATGTGGCGAGGACATCAATGCGAACGTCTGGATGGATTGCTCAAAAGAAGGAAAACTCATCAAGCAGTTTACAAAGTCTCCTGACCAATCTGGCTTAAAAACTAAATCATCAATTCATTGTTCCATCATTCCATCATGGCGGCATGTCCGCATTCCACTGTCATCATTCATCACGCAGTGTTGTCAAAGCGGTTGGTCCCCCTGCTAAAGCTCTATCTCATAGCCTAAAAGGTAATCCCATTCCGTGCCTGGGTCGGCCGGCTCGTCGGCGGGAAAGGGCAGCTTCGTGTTGAGAGTAGCAGAGATGAAGCGGCGCGTGTGCTGGAGAATGACGGCCTCAAACGCCTTGTCCTCATCTCCCAGGTCAACCAGCTCGTTCATCCAGATGAACCTCCTCAGAAACACGATCCAAAGGCGGGGCTCGTCCCACCGGCTGATGGTCTCGACGGCCTTGGAAGCGCGCTGGAGAAGCTCGGTTTCCGATCCCTCCTCAACCTCGGCGCCAATCACCCAGCACACGGTGACGAGGAGCTCGGAGGGAGATATGCCGAGGGCAGCCTCGCAGGGGGAATACCAGGGCGGCGGAGTGTCGTTCTGGACTGCCATCAGCATGCAGTGCCACAGCGTGCAGTACAGCTGGACATCATCCCGCCAAGCACCTTGGTCGGGTTGGAAAGGGATGGAGGCAATCTCGATGGGGATCTTGTGGTGGTTGAGCTTGAGTTGCCTGACACACCAGTTGACACAGATGCGCAGCACGGAGGATTCCTTTTGCTGAAGTGTATCGGCAAATGGTTGGCCCAAGACATACTGATAGACCAGATCCTCAGCAGCCACCCTTGGAGTTTCCCCCCCGTCCAAAGTGGGCGTCTTCTCGTAGATGCCGAGGGCTGAGGAGAGCAGGCTGTAGGTAACGAGGTCTATGGCCAAGAAGTGGTGGTCGATATCGCGAAGTTTAGTGTCGTTAACGAGGGCTTCGCGCATGGCGTCACAGACTCGGCTGTGGGATGCTTCCTTTCTCGCAGGATCCTCCTGCTCCTCCATGAAAGCGTCCAAGATCGAGAACATAAATGTTCGGCTTTGCATGTTTGGGTGTAGCAGTCCCGAGCTCAAGAGAAGCTCCCGTGCGCGCTTGGCATTTCCAGGCTGGTTGGCGACACGTGCAGAATATGTTGCAATCATAGCCTTGGCTGCCTTGGAGCAGGAATCGTCTGGGATATATCCAACGAGGTCTGAGTAGAGGGAGAATGAATTTTCCTCATCAGACATGGAGGAGCAGAAGTCGGCAATGAGCTTCATTGTGTCTTCTGCTGGTCCCCAGCTGTAACGTATTCGCGGTATCGGCGTCGGTGGTGGCGAGACGTAGTCTCCCGCATCCGTATCGTCATCGTCAAGGCTTATGGCCTGGTCGGAGGCAGTGTATCTTGAGGAGGCGATACTTCCGGGCCGGTGTGGTTGCCCGCCGTCAGGCACACCGAGGAAGGGACTGGAGCGGTTCGTCATCAGACCGAGATATTGCGGCATAGTCGCAGCAAGATCCGTCTCTATTTGCTCGTAAGGCGTTTCCTCATTGCTGGAAGGGCTCCTGGCCGAACCCTGCCTTTCAATGGAACGGTATTTCTTTACCCTCCACTTCTCAAAACGGTAGCCATATTGGCGTTTTCTATTTAAGAGAAGCCGAGTCAGTCGTGCAAGCCAGACATGGCTGTTGGTGGGGGTGGCTGTCAACTTACGTCGGGGCAAACTCGAACTTCCTTTGCATATATTTCATAACAACTTGAAGCGTGTAGGTCTTATACAGATGAACTAGCAATGGTTTGTATCGATTCCATTTTTCATCCGTGATGCGAGACGAGCGCCGATGTCTGTCTGCCTGTGAAATGAACCTCGCTCTTGGGAAGCTTCCACTCCCCATCGCGATTGTCTGTGAGGAAGAACCAGATGCGTCTTAGAGGCACCCAATGTTGGTGGGCTCGGAGGAAACGGCAAAGATCTAGAAAAACGACAGCCCACCGTGGCGGAGACGCGGGTCAACTTATGAAGACTGCCCCAGCCAGCAAAGGATTCCGCGGGTGTGCACTGTCTTGGACACAGAAAGCCCCAGCATGTTGCAGGATGAGCCCTCCCAACAGGCGCCTCGTAAGGCGAACCCCGTAGAGCGGATTTACTTAGTCGAAAAGGGGAATTGGAATTTAAATGCTCGTCTGTTCAGTGGCCAATAAGAGCAACAGCCGGATTCGACCCCCGCAAGGGTCGACCGGCTGAGCGTCTTGGAATTTGTGACTTTGTCAGCTGTGTTGGTACTTGTTTTGGGAATTTACAATAGGGTCTTGCTTCTTTCCATCTCATTGCATGGTTCCGTTCTGTCCTCTGTCTGGGTGTGGCCCGCGACTAATCGCAGCGCCGTTGCTTCGCCATATATGTAGGCGCGTGATGCCGCACAAGATGCAGCCGGCGAACATTTGTGTGCACCAGAGATGGCTGTGTCAATTATAATTTCCCACAGAGCCCACATCGACATCGCAAGGCGTCTTCCTCATAGCTGCTGTGTTCATCCTCGGTATCCCATCCGCTGTCAGAAATGAACACCCATATCGCCCGGTATGACTTGATCGAATCGCAGCTTATGGAGATCAACCGTGCCCGCTTGCAGCTTGACCCAGGACAAAGGCCCCTGATACCGAACGTTTACGAGCCCATTGAGCTGAATGAGCCCAGTCGTGCCCGAAGTGCAAGCCCGAGGCTCGAGGGTCAACAACCCGAATCGGACAAGACAGAGGCCAAATCTCGGTCTCAACCTTGCGAACATGACCAAATCTTGAGATTAATGACACTGGAGAGATCTAAAGCATCTTCTAAACACCTTGTGAACGGCCTTGGTGAAGCTTGCGTGCACTATCGTTTGAATGAGGGAAGAGGGACTAGTGGTCAGGCACAAATGCCACCACCAATTCAAAGGGAAACAAGCAGCCTAGATCAACCGAAATTTGATGACCGGAGAGAGACGAAGTATTCCAGCTTCGAAGTTTGGAAAAATGCAGGAGATAAGCTCTTTGGGTCATCCCGAAGCCGACAACGATGATGAACTGGGCAACGTAGTCAGCAAAACTGGAATACTAGAAACCGACTATCTTCCAGATTTCTTTTTTAAAGATAAAATTGCAAAAAACCCTGGGTTCGAGTAGTTAGGCAGATGTGAGGAATAGCTACATCAGGAGATGCACAGATTCAAAGCAACATGAGTTTCATAGATACGCCAATAGAGGGTTCAGACGTCATATCAGTGGGAATGAAGTTATTCTATATCGCATCATTCAACAAGGCACAAGATAACCGTGGCGCATAAGTGAACCGTGTGTGATAGACTGGCGTAGTGTTGCTCGCTGGTATTCTTTTTTTAAGGTAATCCTTACCACAATTTTACCATTATGATGATCCCTGGCGACTTTCATCGGCTCAAGCCGGTTGAGGATTTCCCTGGGGCAATCAACGGCGTAAAAAAAAATCCAGGCCCTATCAAGGATGATTGGAGGGAAGGGTCTCCAGAGTCGGGTGATAGTGGTAGATGTTACGCATTTTGCTGCAAGCAACAGCCGTGATTGAGTAAAGACCAGGGCAGCATCGACGGGAGGGTGGAGTCGGTGGGCAAGTGGGTGAGGGTGTGAGGAGAGTAAAGCAGGCAGGGCTATCTCGAATTGAGCGACAACAGCGGCTGGCCCTGCGGCTAGGCTTCCTCGGTGACATTGTAAGAGGTGGGACGGGAAGCCTTGTTCCAAGCATAGCCAACCAGGTGCATATGAACATGTTGAACAATGTTATCGAAGTAGGCATCAAGTAATACATCATTGATGCTAGGTGGGAGAGACCAAGAGTTGAAAGTGCAAGAGGCTGTGTTGAAAGCTCACTGTGGCGTAAGCAAAGAAACCAAATCACAACTAGGAACACGATTCGGAGCGAGGCGGTGTGGTTCACCCAAGCCGTCATTTCTCACCTCACGTTAGGTGCTCAAGAACTTAACATCTGGTCCGCTCAGGGAAGCACAGGACTTGTCTTGGCAGGTTACTAAATCTCGATGATGGCGGCAGGTTGGACGGGCTGAGACAACGGGCGACGACGACCGATTGGTCACGTCTGCTGCCGTGTCTCAGCATAAAAACCTCGTGTGATGCAACCTGCATGGCAACAAGCTTGCTTCCAAGAAGCCAGGTCAAAACTAAGAGGCAGCTAAGTCTCGAGTCGAGGTCCAGGAGTGAGCTGGGCGGATGCTCAATGAAAACGTGGCGCGGGGCTCATTCTGCTTCGCTACTCGTACTGAGACACAACTCGCTGGCCTGGGGGACCTCCCCGTTGGCGCCGACCATGCCAAAATGGTTGCAGTCTCAGGGTCACAAGCTTCATCGGGCATCTTTCCCAGCCTACCCGTATTTCCTCTAAGGCCCTACTCCATTCAGTAGTCGCGGGAAAGGTGGGAAGGCGCCAGCCCGCCGTGAGCTGATGTTGGTGCAACTCGGAGCAGAGCGTCACTTGAGGGGGGGCAGCCAAAGTCGTAGTCGTCATAGCGGATCACCCACAGCCAATCGCCTAGGCCCTGTGACGCCCCTTCCCTGCGACGACCTAAGGACGGGTTGGCGCATGCACCACGCGTTCTCCTCCACCCGAGGGGGAGGTACGAGGGTACAGCGGCCAAACCGATACCGTAAAGTAAGCCGCTGTTTTTTTTTCTTTCAATAGTGTATGAATGCAAGCTGGAAACCTGCATGTATTAGTCCGCAATCCTCAAAGGAGCCACATTACGTATCCGCAACCAACTTTGTGCTCTGATTTATCAACAGAATCGTGATGGCACCTTTCTTTCCATACTTTTGTTCGTGCTTGCAGGGAATTGGCAAAGCCAAAAATCCCCATAGCCGCAACCAGCATCTGGTCCCACCGCCACTGCACACCATCTGCTGGCCACGGACCTACGCCAGCTTCAATCAATGGACAGCTTCGCAGCCCGGGGTAAAACCGTCCTTCTCCATCTATCCCTGCGTGCCCACCATCACAAATCTTCAAGACCATTCCACCCAAGTAAATTCTCCGGCCAAGCCATGGCCCTTCATTTCCCAATCCCGCATTAAAGCGGTCTCGCTCGGCTTGCTAGAAATAAGTCATCTGGTCTGCCACCATGTTTGAATGGGGAGGTAGCTTTTGGAGCTTTGGAGCTTGACTTCCCAGCTGAGCACGCACAGGTACCCTGCGCACACCATTTGCAGCCACTACAGCACTAGAGATGAAGTAAGCTCTTCCCCGCCGCCAGGTACCTCAACGACTACCTGCCTTAGTAGCTAAACATCCGGACTAGCACATCGAGGGCGTCATGTGCGTCACCATGTCCATTCCTCGCTTGCCGCTCTGGTGCTCCCTGTTTTACCTTGACCTTCCTCCCCCTTCGTGGTGTGACATTGGCCATGCCGACCTCCCACCACGATCCATTTTCTGAGCACACCCCTCCCCCTCTCATAGGCCCCTTTCCCATCGCTGCTTCCCCGCAAATACCGACCATGGAGGTAGACATTTAAATACTGTCCCTCTCGCGGTCGCGTTCAATTGCGACACCATCTTCCTACTGACCCCTCCCTCGTGTAGACATCGTTCTATAGGGCTCTAGACAGGCACAATTCATTCGACACTACTTCAAGCAAAAAACAGCTTCACCTCCGATTCTGGTTTACTGCCCAAAAAGTACTGTTAGACCCCGTCATCTGCACTCACCATGGCGGATTGGAGTCATTGTACGATCCCCTCGCTGTTGCTATGTGATTTCTCTCTTTGCTCTAACTCAAGCCGCCACAGTGAATCCCTTCAGCAAGAGGGAGTCGCACTCCTCCGGAGCTATCCTCACCTACAAGCTCTTGACCCTCCTCACTTGGTTGCTCTCTGTTGTCGTCTCTATCTACTACACCACCTACGAGCCTACTGATGGCGAGACCATTCGCAAGCGCATTTGGGACCAGAATTACCTCTACCCTACCGCCTTCACTCTTAATGCCACCATTGTTGACATTTACTGGTGCGTCATCGGCTATGTCACTCTCTGGTGACCATGTTGAGTGCTAACATCTTCAATCAGGATTGTTCTCTTCATCCTCCAAGTTGGCTACGTCGGTCACCTTTTCTCGAGCAATACCGACATTGTCCATGCTGCAGCAAGTGTTGGCAGCCACTTTATTTTCAACAACCTCTTCCACTTTGCCTTCGTTATGCTCTTTGTCAGATCTCACTTTCACTGGGCCGAGGTGATTCTGGTGCTCAACTTCTTCAACCTGTCGTCCCTCTACTTCCGCCACAACACTTACCCTCGATTCATCCATGCCCCTGTGGTCTCTGGTCCTCTAGCATGGACTTTTGTGGCCATTTACTGGAACGGTGCTCTGATGATTCCTCACCCCGATCACTTGGTGCCCCGCATCTTTGGAAACATTTTCGTTTGGGCAATTCTTGTTTACGGACTCTTTTTCATCTTCATTTACAAGGTGAGCTTACTCTCTGATCCTCAAGTGGACTTACTAATGCAATTGCAGGATTACACTATGGGCTTCTCCCTCAGCGTGCTCTCTGCCTCCTTGGGTGTCGCTCAGTTCCTTCGCCAAGTTATTGCCTTCCAGTGGATCTTTGCCTTCATCATCATGTCAATTCTTTTCATTTTCACTCTGCTTGTGGCGGTTCCTGCTTGGACTGGAAAGGATTTCTCTTGGAGGCGAACTCAATCAGCCGATCAGGAGCGCGCGCCTCTTCTCAACGAGTAAACTGTGGCCCTCTTGCCTCAAAAGATGCCCCGCACGGGGATGTTCGACCTGTTCCAATGCTTTATCCTCAGTCACAACCATACGACAGCGGAGGGAGTAATGATTTGATCAGAAATAGGATTTGATCGTGTGCCCTAACATGTTTTTTTTCGCACTCAATCGGTCCATTTGCCATGTGGAACATGGCCGGGATGGCGTCGCTGGAATTCTGGGATGTAATTTGTCATGCTTCTTACAATCATTTGCCTAGCACTCCTCAACTCAACCAAATCGTATCATCAGTCATCATTCCCGTGTTCCGTAGAGGGCAACTTGATGTGCAGCCGTGAAACTTGTATAGTCGTCATCCATGACGTTGTCTGGCGAATTCGGAGCCCCACTTGACACAAGATCCGCTCCCGTATCGATAAGTTCCCGGCATTTGAACACCTTACCCAAGAACCAATGCATGTCTATCGCAGAAGTGGGTGGGTGGATGATCAGAGCGATCTTGTGACTCCCTTTTTTTGGCCAAACACTTTCCCCAAGGAACTACATGAAGCATAGGTGATGAAGCCTCTACGCTCTTTTCCATTTCCATTGAACATTGGGACGGATATTTGCCAGATATCGCGTATCTACCGCATCTTGGCCAGCCCGCGTGCGACCCGCTTCGTCAACCGGGTTCTTGCCCCTGAGGAGCTTTTAAGCAACAATGTACGACTTCAGGTCCTGAAGCGATGTCGAGGCACATCAAGTATCCAGAATTCAGAAGATGCATTTTCAAGGGCTGCGTCCGCGAGAGCAGATCAACCAGTCCATGAGAGTCTGGCATCTCAAGACCCCGAGCTGTGGAAGTGTGCCACGTTTGTCGCTGGGAGGTATGCTCCGGGTCGACTTATCTGTGGTAGTCGATCAGAGCATTGCAGCTGACGATACTGATTAGGTTTGCGGCTAAGGAGGCTGCTATCAAGGCCCATCCGTTCCGAAGGGTATCGCTTCACGATGTGGTGATTGAAAGACGGGCATTCAAGGGCGAACGCCTGGGCAGTGGACCACCAGTGGCAAGGATCAAAAGCAGCGACCAGACCTCTGAAACGGATGAAAGTGCAATGATTTCGATCAGCCATGATGGTGATTACGCGATGGCGGTATGCCTGGGGCATGATCCAAGTGGAAGTGAGAGTAAAAGATAGGTCAGGTATTATTAGGTATATACATCGTGATCAACAGTTGCAGACGACCTTGTGCAGCCCAAGACATCTCCAAATATCGCTAAGAAACGGAGTCTCACGGCTGGAACATCAGGACGACAGCTTCATTCAAGGGGCGATATATCCAGAGCATCACACCGCGACGGAAAAAATTGCACAACAAATAATACACTTACTTGGCAGTGTTTAATATAATGAAATGCCAATAAGAAGAAGCCCAACCATGTGATGTGGCTTTATTAGCTTAGTCAATCCTCGGTTCCAAGTAAACCAGGGATAGATGAATTGACGTGCAAAAAAGTTGCTCCCAAGCTTGACGTGAATGAGCCCCTCTGCCACATAACCTTGAGGTGCTGACTGAAAAGGCAAAAAGGGAAACCCAAGATGGGCCGGTACACCAGGGACTCGAACCCTGAGCCTTAGTCTTAGGAGGACTACGCGCTACCATTGCGCCAGCGCACCGTGGTCGTTGCTGCTGACCAGTGATGATTGGTCATGCCAGAGGGTGACTAACGATAACTTATATACGCATGTGTAGTGTGGAGATGATGGAGCTGATCTGACACCATCATTGCCTTTGCACTTCCATGAATTCCCAAATGGCGGGGTGGGTGGGGTTTGCGGCTACGGAGGTTTTCTTAGGTTGCGACCAGTGATCCTTGTTAGTTACAACTGGCAGACGGATGTCTCCAGCTGGGCATCTGCACTGTAAATTAGGAATCAGGTGTCATCGGGGTGGGTCCTGACTGATAACAGGTCGTTTACATTCTTTCAAACGCAGTCGCAAATGTCACAAATTAAACTGGGAATGGCAGGGTGATGCAAGTCCCGAGAGCGTGGATTCCAATAACATCACCGCTACTACTGCAATAGTAGCATCTACTAATTGGCGGGTGTTCGTCGCAGCGGTCCGCTAGTTGCCGCCTCATCCCACATGACTACTTCTTACAAATACGGCATTAATTTAACGAGGCCACCTCAAGCCATGTCATTCTCTGGTCGTGAACTTTGTAGAGCTGGACCTTCTCCCAATCATATTAGGTGCAGCTTATCAAATAAATAATGTCGTCGTTGGCCCACTCCATATGAGCAACGATACAGTGGTGCATTGCACGCTCCTCTGAAGATCTCCAAACCCCCACATTATCCCGATTTGATGTGCAGCCCCACGCCACCCAGTCACACCTCCTCCATTGCGACAGAACACCCAAGCCATGTCGCAACGCGTAAACCCGGCAGGTCAGGCCAGAATCGCACGCATTCGGGAAGCGGCAGGCGAATGGGACAAAGTGAAGAAGAAGCATATTTTATCGGGTCAAGCTCGTAAAGCCGAGCCCAGCAACAGAGATTCACCCATCCCAACCTGCAACCTTCCCAATCAGGATTGCGTCGACGGTTCTCACCACACCATGTAGACGGGCAGACATGGGCATCGGCATCGCTCCCGACGGCCCCTTGTGGATGTTATCTTGCTTCCAAACTGGAGGTGAGAAAAGAGGCGACTTTAACCTTGGCTCTTGGCTTCAGACTAGACACGCCGGCGGCACACCGAGGCCGGCGAACGGAGTCCGGAGCGAGGCGGTCAGAGCCAGCAAATTACCAGTCGCCGTGTCCTGGAGCCGAGTCGGTGCTGTCCTGCGTCGCTCACTGCTCTGGTTGGCGAGGCTGGCGTGCCGTGCTTTGAGGCCCCGGCCCGGCACTGCGATGCCGCTAGCCCGCCACGCCAGCCCCGCCAGGCTCGGCCACTCGGGGGCTGGCTACCCACTAGAGGCCCTGTGTTTGGGCTGTAAGCGGAAGTGATGGGAGCTCCCGCTGGGGCTAGGCAGCCTCTCCCATGCCCGGCGCCCGCTGATGCCGGACCTGCTTGCAACTGAGGCTGCTGGGAAGCCTGTGTCACAGGGCATGCGACCGGCTCTGGGTCCGCTATCGCCTGCACAATGCCACGGGGAATATCCACACTCCCCAGGTCTGAGACGTTCAGACGCCCAAGCAAGCGCGTCCGAGAGACTTCAAGAGCTGCACAATCACTGATCCTTGGGGATAATCCTGGCATGGGGGGCTGCACAAGGCGGTTTACTCGCCCTTCCCTTGCCTCGATAACTCGTGAGTGTGTCACATCTTGCATACGGATTCGTCTCTTTATCGTTCCTAATTCACCCTCGCTTTTCCTCCTCTCCTCTCCTCTCCTCTCTTGTCCCGCTCCTCCCTCCTCCCTCCTCTCTCCTTTTTTTCTTTTTCCTCTTTCTTTCCCTCCCTTTTTTCTCTTTTCCTTTTTTGCCTTTTCCCTTTTTCTGTCGCTCTTCCTTCATGCTTTCCCTCGCCTCCTGAGTTCGTCCCATTGATTCCCGTCTGAGTCTTCATGTCGCCATCATGGACGTCATAATACATCGCTTTGGCGATTATGAGTTCTCCCCCTACAATAAAACCCAATCCACTCAAACCCCGCTCCTTGCAAGGTCCGTAACAGTTCCATCAGTGTCGCTGCCCGCTCGCCCGCCCGCCACGCCCAAACCGTGCCTCGACATTCAAAAACTAATTCCCAGTCCCTCTTCAGTCTCTACCAAGTGCCGTTGCAGTTTTCAAAAATACAATGGATCAATGATGTGACCGAATTCGCCGAAGCCGGCACCCCCCAATCAATCGCCCTCATTGTCTCATTGGTATGGATTGCAATCCGTCTGTTCCAATTGCGCCGGTGCATCTTCCTCCGCCAAGCCAAGGCTGCCAAAATCCGCTGGTCTTATGAATTACTCTCGCAGGCCGCAAGGGTCGCCTCCATCTCCTTCATCGCCATCTCCTACGTCGAGGGCCGTGTTCACCTGCTCAATCTAGTCCTCCCCGCTTACGGCTTCCTACTTGGTCTGTTGCGCCTCTTGAACGATGTTCACTGGCGTCATGTCGCCCTTCACCAGGTCAACTTTGTCTTCACAGTCATGCTGGCGCTGCATCTCATCGTCCACTGTCTCCCATGCATCCAGGTGGGATCTCAGTGCATGCAAGAGGCCTCTGTCGTTGGGAACACCGTATCGCTTACGCTAACCTTCATCGTGGCTTTAACTACCCCAAGAGAATGGGTGCAGCCCAACATTGACATGGACATCCCAGGCCGTAGTCCCGGAGACGAGCCTTCTCCGGAAGAAACCTGCAGCTGGCTTACGTACTATCTCACCTACCAGTGGCTGTCCCCCATCATCTGGAAAGGTGCCAAGGGCAAGCTTGGGATGAAAGACATCCCCAAGATTGCCTGGTACGACGAACCCAAGTACCTGCTTCGCCAAGTGCAAAAGGCCCGTTTGATTTCGAAAAAGACTCTGCCAACAGCTCTCAGGTTCCAGCGCTCTGAGCTCTTTCGCATGGCTATGTGGGTTGCCTCCGCATATGCGGTGGAGAATGTCGCCGCCTTTGGCATGTTCAAGCTTCTCGACTACCTTGCTAACCCAAGCGGTGCCACGTACAGCCCGTGGCTGTGGCTTCTGCTCATGTTCTTTGGTCCCCTGTCTCGTTCCATCTGCTTCCAGCAGTATGTATTCACATCCACCAGGCTCGTTGTGCGTATAAAGTCTGCCTTTACTCAAGAATTGTACTGCACTGCCCTTGATTCCATGGAGCTAGAAGAGGACCCATTTGAGATACAATCTGGCCCCAAAGCCCAGGACGGGAGCAGCAGGACCGCCTCCAAGAGCACATCGGCCGGTCGTCTCGCCAACCTCATGGCTTCAGACGTGGATGCTATTTACAGGGCCCGGGATATGATTATGGCCCTGGTTGGTGTTCCCCTTGGTACCTGCCTCTCCCTAATTGGCATGTACAGCATGCTCGGTTGGGCTTCCCTAGTCGGAACCGCTATTCTCGCTCTGGCGACTCCCGTGTCTATTTGGATTGGACAGCGCATGTTTCTCTCTCAGAGGCGGGTTCGGAAGGCCCAGGACTCTCGAATGTCGTTAGTGACAGAATACCTAGCCTCTCTTCGCGCCATTAAATACTTTGCTTGGGAAACCCCAATCACAGAAAGGATTATTGAAGCTCGCGCTGCTGAGCAGAAAGAGCTGTGGCGCGTTTCCGTCCTCCAGGCCGTTTTAAACCAAGTCACACAAATCTTCCCATATTTCTCCTTGCTGGTGATGTTTGCGCTTCACGTTGGCCTCAATAAGAGTCGTCTTGATGCCGCCACGGCCTTCACTACCATCTTCCTTATCAAAAATATCCGCAGGAACATCATGCAAGCCAGTGCTTTCGGTCGAAACTTTGCCGGAGCAATGGTGTCCGTTTCCCGGCTAGACAGGTACTTTAACAGCACAGTCCCCCTCGCACGTTTTCCCGTAGGTCCGCTCCGGATCCATGACGCATCTTTCCGGCGCAATAAGCAAGCCACCTTCACCCTCAACAATATCTCGCTAGACTTCGCCCAAGGAGGTTTGAACGTTATCAGCGGGCCCAGCGGCAGTGGAAAGTCTACCCTGTTGTTAGCCATCCTCGGTGAGACGTACATTGAGAGCGGGTCTGTGACGAGGCCAGGTGATGTTGCATTTGCCTCACAATCTGCTTGGCTTCAAAATGATAGTATCGAGGCGAACATTCTCTTTGGTAGTCCTGTGGAGAAGACCCGATACGATCGCGTCATCCAAGCCTGCTGTTTATGGGATGACTTCAAAGAGCTGCCCGATCGTGACATGACAGTCGTCGGCGAGAACGGCACCTCTCTATCCGGAGGTCAAAGAGCCCGTGTCGCCTTGGCAAGAGCACTATACTCCAAGGCGCCCCTCCTTCTCCTAGACGACATCTTCGCAGCTCTAGATGCAAAGACGGCCGCAGGCGTCTGGAAGCACTGCTTCTGCAGCGATCTCCTGAGTGGGAGAACAACCGTCCTTGTGACTAACATGCCTTGGATTTCGGAGCAGGCCGACTTTTCTGTCTCACTAGACAAGGGACAGGTTGGCCTCGCAGAGGCCCAGATTGGCGTGGTGCGAAAGCCCATTGCTCTGGCCCAGGTTTTGGGAGGTGACATTGAAGATCCTATAACTCCAAGCAGTGAGGGATCAGAAGAACAAGAACGGTCTGATGGAGATGCACTGAATGACCCAACCAAGTGTGCAGAAGAAAAGATGAGCAAAGATGTTGTCAACCAAGAAATGATGGATTCTGGAAAGGCTGGTCGCCTAACCGGTACGATAACCCCTTGCAACTCTTTTTCTTTTCTTTTTTGGAATACACCAACTAACAAACAATGCAGCGCTAGAGTACATGGGATACTTTGGACATCCGGTATTTGTAATAGTATGCTTGGCCTTCCTGCTTCTCACTCACACATTCACCTTTGCCGGATCTCTTTGGTTGTCTGTTTGGGTAGAGGCATACAACCACAAGGCGCATGTTGACATTGCTTACTACCTCGGCATCTTTGCGGGAATCACGCTTTTGGACATCTTTTCTTATTCAGTCGTCATCATCATGTTCGAGTGGGGCGCATGGCGAGCTGGGAGGCGCCTGCACAATGACTTTATCCGAGCTGTCATGCGTGTGTCGTTGTCGTGGTTCAAGCACATCCCCATCGGGCGGATCACTAACCGGTTCTCAAGCGACATGGCTTCCATTGACGGTGTTCTAGGCGGTATGCTCCGAACTACTCTCGATTCTATTCTCATGATGCTCTTTCGCCTCGGCGCCGTGAGCAGCATTATGCCCGTCTTCATGGTCCCGGCATTCTTCACGTGCATCTTTGGAGTCGTCATTGGCGAAATGTATACGCGCACCGCAGTTGTCATAAAGAGGCTCTCTTCTTCCTCCCAGTCTCCTATCTTCTCCCAATTCGCCGACACGCTTGCCGGCTTGTCCGTTATCCGAGCCAGGGAGGGCATGTCAGAAACATTCCGGGACGAATTGGCGGCCAAGCTGCGCACCTGGTCTGCCGCAGCTGAGGCGCAGTTCAACACGAACAGATGGGTGGCAGTTCGCATCGACTTTGTCACGGCCCTCGTAGCTCTGTGCGCGGGCATCATCGCTATCTCTCAGGCTGGTGTAGTCGCCGCAGGGTTGGTTGGTTTCTCGCTGAGCAATGCCAACGGGCTGAGCCAGACGATTTTGATGCTGGTCAGAGCCATGAACGATCTGGAAGTCGAAATGCAAAGCGTATGTTCAAAGGCTTTCTTTAATAATTCGCTTCAAGCTAACACAGTGCTTAGTTTCATCGTGTGAAAGAATACGTCAAGCTAGAACCAGAGGGAAAAGGCGACGAGACATATCCTAATGAGGGCGAGTACACGGATGACCTGACCCATGTCATTCCCAAAAACTGGCCTCGGTCAGGAGATATTGAGTTCCGAAACGTCACAATTCGATATGATCCTGAAGGGCCTGATATTTTGACCAACGTAAACCTCAAGTTCAGGGCTGGCGAGAGAGTGGCCGTTGTGGGTCGTACCGGCTCAGGGAAAAGCACAGTAAGCATAAGAAACCATTCCTCGACGATGGCACTGAAAACTAACAGCATAACCACCCTAGCTGGTGCTCTCGCTTCTGCGCTTTACCCACGTTGTTTCGGGCCAAATCCTCTATGATGGCGTCGACATTACAAAAGTATCTCGTCACCGCCTCCGTGAGGGCCTCACCATTATCCCACAAGAGGCTGTCCTCTTCAACGGTACCGTGGAATCCAACCTTGACCCAGGTGGCAGTGTTTCTGCCGAGGTGTTAGACAAGGCCCTTGAAAACTGCAAGGGAATCGCTTCCTTTTCTGCACACAGCTCCGACGACGAAGATGAGAACCGCTCCGATGACGACAGCGATGCCGTATACGGCAACGCAATCTCGCTGGATACGGGCGTTGATGCCCGTGGCGAAAACTTTTCTCACGGCCAGCGACAGGTGCTCTCCCTGTGCCGTGCTCTGATCCGGCAGAGCAAGCTGATGCTGCTCGACGAGGCGACGGCCAGCATGGACTATGAAACAGACCGGGGCATCCAGAGCGTGCTGCGAAGAGAGCTTGAGGAAGCGGGAGGCGACCGCACGCTCGTTACGATTGCGCACCGGCTCCGAACCATCATCGATTACGACACCATCGTCGTTATGAGCGCCGGGCGAGTAGTGGAATGCGGCTCGCCCCGCGACCTGTACCAAGCAGGAGGGCAATTTTACGACATGGTATATCACAGCGGAGAACTAGAAGATTTACAGGCCATGTTGGAAGAAGAGAACAAATAGTGAGAAATCAGCAGTTAATAATTTGAAAAGAGAAAAAAAAAAGTTTAACTCTTCAATTTAACTCACAAGTTCACGTGCCGCTTACATATTGTGAATCAAGTGAAGGGGGTTGAAAGGCTGGTGTCTTTTTTTGACTGGCTGGCCCCGATTGAACAAAACAAGGCATTCCTCTATTGCGATTCTGAAACTCTCTATGCCTACCAGCCATTTAAACACAACCCAACCAGAAAGAAAAAGAAAAAGGAAAAAGAAGAAAAAAAAGAGTTCAACCTTCGCCCGGTCAGCCGAGAGATTGGGGATCCCATCAACAGATCATAAGGTGAATAAAATAAGAAGCCATTGGAATAGGATATCTCATCCCCATACACGGATAAAAAAAGGAAACAACGCTATTGCACGAGCAAAGACGGCAAGTCCAAAAAAGAATAGGAAACAACAAAAGTCATAATCCCCACGGCGTCGTTCGTATATTTTTGTGCCCCGTTGCATCATGAAGGGAAAAAAAAAAAGGAAACCTTACAGAAAACGTATAACTAACAAAAAACAAGAGAAACCCCACCAGTCCACCTTCTGTCTCCCCAACGCCAGACGTGCGTTTGTGTTTGAACGTGCATGTTTTTTTTTTGAGTCATGTATCTTTTGAGAGATTCCGTGGGAACTCGGCTTCTCTGTTAACCGCGCGCAAGAGCCAATGTGTACGAGCGCGCGTTGCGGTGTGTTCTGTGTGAGATTTCGTGGTATCATTTACTCTTCCTCTTGTATGCCCCTGATCATCCTCCTCCTCGTGGGAAACGCCCTCCGTCTATTGTCCGTTGAACTGTGCCTGTTGCTGTTCGTCCATGGGCACGCTGGAGTCGACATTGTGGTAATCAAGTATCTCCGAGTACCTGAAACAGCGGTTAGCTTACGGTGGATCCAAGTGGCACAGCAAGGACGTCTCGAATGCTCACATCATGATCTTCCAGGTATCAACGGGAAGGTCTGCGTCGTTGAAGCTCCAGTCGAACTTCTCGTCGGCCACAGGCTCATCGGTGGGGTCGTGGTATGGGGCAAGGTAGTCATGCGCCAGAGCCTCTGTGGCGGTTATTCGCTTCTTAGGATCAAACACGAGCATGCGCTCAAGGAGATCGATGGCTGTGTGGGCATGTCCTTGTTAGCGCCTCATACTGGAATCGCCAGGCTGGACCAAATCAACTCACCCGGGGCATCCGCATTCTTGAACTTGTTCACAAGAGGCTGGCGCTCTCGCTTGGGCAGCGACTTGACGAACCGCAGTGTCTGGCATAACAGTCAATGACATGTCCGGGAGTTTCACCGGCCGCTGGGATTCGGGTCGACTCACATTCTCGCTGGCAATTGTGTTGATGACATCGTCGGGGGGAGTGCCCAACAGCTCGGTGATGATGGAGAACTGGTTCACATGATCCTTGCCCGGGAACAGAGGCTTGCCCTCGAGCATCTCGGCGAAGATGCAGCCGGCGCTCCAGATATCAACCTCGACGTCGTATTTTTGCCACGTGAGCATGATCTCGGGGGCTCGGTAGTATCGAGTGGAGACGTAGCCGGTCATCTGAGGGTCCTGGATTCGAGCGAGCCCGAAGTCGCAAATCTTGAGATCGCAGTTCTCGTTGACGAGAATGTTGCTGGGCTTCAGGTCGCGATGGACGACGCCAGCCGAGTGCACGTACTTGAGACCCCGCTGTGAGGCGGGTTAGCGGGGTTTTGTCTCATCACCGGAGCACGCAGGCCCGGGTGACGGGGATGTGTGCAACATACCATGATCTGATAGAGGAAGTATTGGATAAACTGCTTCTCGAGAGGCCGAGAAGTGAGTAATCTGTGGAGGTCGGTACCGAGAAGCTCTGTCACAAAGTAGCTGTGAGATGCGATTAGTACTCGATGGTCGGCTGAGCTGGGTTCCGGAGCGCATACATGTCTTCGAGAGGAGAGATGAAAATATCGCTAAGTGAAATGACCTAGCATCGAGAAGATGAGTTAGCGGCGGGACCTGGTACAGCGAAGAAGGATGCCGGGGAGAGCGCTCACATTCTCGTGCCTGAGGTGCTTGAGGAGCTTGAGCTCACGGTATGTTCGCTTGGCCAGGACAGGAGTGCTGAAGGGCTTCATGATCTTCTTGACGGCCACATTTTGATTGGTGAGCTGGTCTCTAGCAGAGCTGGAGAGGAAACCCGGTCAGCGGATCAGATGCAGGAGATAGAGCGGGTTGCGTGGCTGGGATATAAGATGGCGATATAGTAGCGATGGCGACGGTGCAGCAGTGACCATGGACGGGGCGGGACAGTATGAACCTACCAGACAAGACCAAAAGCTCCCATACCCACGGGCTGGAGATCCGAGTACCTGGAGACGACATCAGCGATGGGCGCGCGCGGGCGAGGAATGGATGGGGCGGGCCGTACCTCGAGGTAATCTCGAATGTGGTGCCAAAGATCTGGGCGCGGACGAACTCGGCCATGGTGAAGGCGGGGTCGAAGGTGGGATGCTGATGCGGGAGGGGTGAGCGCTGGAGTCGAGATGGGGAGATGAGGAGATGGGTTCGAAGCAGAGGGAGCAGGCGGGTGCGCGCGAGAAGGGGGGTTAGCTGCTAATGTATCGATCGCGACGGGCTGAGAAGTCGCAGGAAGTTGAAGAGAGGAGATGTTGTTTGGAGCGGAGGCGCCGGTCGGTGAAAATGCAATCGTCGATTTGCGAGGTGGAGATGTGGATAAGGTAGGTATTTGGGGTGGGTGGTCTCGCTTTTTTTTGGGGGGTGTGGAACGTTGGTTGCAGTGCTGTGATTGCTCGTCTAGAGTGCGGACACAGATGCCAATAGTCGTCGCCTCTTTTTTTTTTTTCTTTAGGAAATATACCCTCCTTCTTGTCTGTTTCTTACCCGTGGCTGTTTTTTTTGTTTTGTTTTTTCTTATTCGTTTTTGATAGGCCACTGGAAAGTTACCCCTGTCTCGCTTCTTGCTTTTGCTTTCCTTCCCCTCTGATTCTCTTCTTTGAAACCTCTCTTTTCTCCTTCTTGTATGCGGGCGGGCTTAGCTGGGTGTAATAGTGCTAGATGCGCTGGCGTAAAATGGCGGTAGGGGGGCCAGCAGCAGGGACCAGCGCGGCGAGCGAGGTGGCGGGGCCGATAGATTGCGGGACAGTAGCGATGGATGCCAATATTGACTTGATGACCGACGACTATTTTGCTCGTTAGTCTGCGTTTCGATGTCCCCGCCCCGAGAAATCACACGAGGGTGTAAAATGGTAGTTTCTAGAAGATGTATTGCCAACATTAAAAAGAAGGGAAGAAAAAAAATCCCAAAATCAAGAGCGAGGTCACGCGCGGGAAGGAAGAAATGTTTCTACCCCCATCGCCAATGTCCCGCGGAAGACATCTGAGCGATGGGTATGGGTAGCGCGCCCGCCAGCGCTTGTTCCGTTTCAGCCAGGCGCCTCTACAAAACCCGGCCGGTACTTTCGGACACATCACGCAGCCAATCTTGGCTCATGGGTGCTGAGCGTTGGCTTTTGCATCATGGCGACGGCGCCCAGCATGGGAAAGTTGGCGCTGCTGACTTTTCGCTCTAGCGAGCGGGCCCATCTGCCCTCTCTTTGGTCGCCTGCTTCCTTCCCCCAACCCTCATAGGTAATGATAATGAAAAGGAAACCGGTGGGGGGAACCAGTGTCGCCTGCAGCTTTTTTTTCTTCTTTGTTTTTTTTTTCGGGAAGGGGAAGGGGAGGGGTGGTTGCGTGGCGTATGAAGCTAGCCACTCGCGACTCGCCAAGTAGGTGTATAAGGGCCAACTTACCCTGGTTATTGTCTTGTCCAGTGGCGGATGTAACGATTGCACGTCAAGGAGGCAACAGGATGCTCAAAACCCTGTAGGGACCGAGGATGTGGTCGAGTTCAAAAGGACCCAAGGGACAGGCGGTGGCGGCGGGCTTGCGAGAGCAACTGTTCGGGATATGAAAGCTCGACCGGTTTCCCGTTGATGTGATAGCCAGTGATCAGGTGTGGGTTCTTCTTTTCCAGTCACGCTTTATCTTAACACCGTTATGGATCTGGTCAATGCTCGCCTGGTCGTTCGGCTTGATCGATATACGGGTCCTCCTGCGCAGGCGATCGAGATTTGCGGTGCGATATCTGGGGCTGTCGCTGTGAGACCGTCTTCTGTTGGAGATGAAGAGAAGGAAGACGTGAGGAAAGCAGAGGCGGGAAGTGACGCGGTTTTACGGGACTATTAACACCACCGGAATCAGGGTCCTAGACAATGAAATCTCCAGCTTATGCATGTAGGTTGTCATGCCATTCCATGTTTGGGGAGAGGGGGATGGGAAAGCCATGCAATGCAACAACGACGACATGCCTCCTCTTTCTTTTGGCCCCTCCCTTCCTGGCCCCCCCTCCTCCAGCCATGCATGTTGTTTTCGGGCACGAAGTCGGTGAGGAGGGCGAAGAGGGTGAGGCGCGAAATATCACACGGTCGTGCAATCTCCAATTGGAACTTGTTGGAGACAACGCTGGTGTCAGTGGCCGTGTCAAGACTTCCATGCTCCGGCCTCATTCCGTCCCTCCTCCACCTAACCGGCCATGGCTGGGGGGGAGGGGGACAAACCAAGGCTGAGCCAGCCTCGCAAACCAATTCCACTCGCCCACCCCTTCGCCATGCAGCCATCGCGCAGCCGCAAAACCTGGAAGACGCCCCCCCCAAACGCGGAGTGTGCCTCATCACCACATTCTGCACTCTGGCTCCAGCTTGATCTCTCTATGACGTCACCGAGCGAAGAGAAGCCCAAAACGGCCCGCCCCTGTCGGAGCTGGCAGGCCCTTAGCGTTGACAGGTACCGGCTGGGTGCCGCGCTCGGCGAGGCGATACACGCTGCCTTTTAGCCATGCTCGACCATGGCCCCCCCTTCACAAGACTTATCTCGGGCATCGGGGCCGGAGTGAGGAATCGGGGAACAAGCGTAGTCGGTAGCGTGAGGCGTGGGGCTGCCGCTCTCTGTTTTTTTTTTTTGGCTTAATCCCCAAACTTCAATGCCAACATAGGAATTCTCCTTAACGGGGGCACAGACAGCACACACACCGACAAGCCCGGTCCGACGACATGGGGATTGCAAAAAGCAGCAGGCTAACTCGATGCCAGAGTCACTTTTGACCATGTCCCCGTCCCATGCATGCACAAATGAGCGCTTTTTCCTTCCTTTTGACCCCCGCCTTTGCTTCGTTTCCAACCTAAATGTGGCTGTCATCCATCCTTCGCGCCGACCCCGCCGACGTCACCCTGCATCAAGACCCCTAGGCCCCATCCCGAAGACGTCATTGTCATGTTTCTGCCCATTCCGAGTCCCCCAGCTCGCCCAGGTCGTTGTTGTTGAACCGTCCGGGAGGGTATCATCGCCCCGGTGCCGCATTCGCCCACACCCGTATTCGATTGCTGTGCCAGGTCAAGAGAAGAAGGGGGGGATTTTTCCCCTTGACGTTTTACTGTAATTCTCAAGCTCCGTCGTTACCCTCCTTGCCTTGTCCTGACTCGCAACCCACTGCGGCCGCTTGGTTGCATGCACCGACCAGGCGGCGCTTTCAAATCTCAAAACACAACCCACAACACTTGCAATTTCGATCCCGGTAAAAAGAAGAAAAAAAGGATGTCCCAAATTAAAGATGCAACCTTCTAGAATAACTATCCCCTTTATCCACTACACCGGAACGCCGTTTCGGTTCGCCCTGTCGATCAGCCAACCCGTCCCCATCCATCAACAACTCGCCCAACCCCCTTGAAAGGGAATAAAAAAAAAAGTAACAAAGGCGGCTTCCCCCATGAAACTTAGAGATCCCTCAGGAGGTCCTCTGATCGGCACCACTAGCCCTGCTGTCATGGGCACCTTTCGGGGGTGGCAAACCTGTCTTGCTTCTTTCCCGCTCCCATGGTTCCTCTTTATTTAGCATCCCGTGTCCGCCGTGCCGGCGCAGGCACCCCTCATCCTCGGACTGCAGAGTGCAGAATGTACCACCGAGTCAACTCCTGTCCATGTGGACTGCGAGAAGCAGCATATCCCATCTGCGAGAGAAATGAGGACGAGCCTTGCTGCAATGCCTTCCCCCCCTTGCCTCCCGTTCCGGGACTTCCCTGTGGCATCAAACTCCACCCAGCATGAGCACCTCTCATCCTTAATTTCGCAAACTAATATACATATATATAAAGAGAGAAATAAATAAAGCCGTTGACTCGAGGCATAGATGGATCCCTGTAGCGCATGGATGTTGTGTTGCACCTCGTTGCTGTCAAGGGGGCTTGCAGTTTCCCGCCCCCCCTATGCCGTGCAGATCAACCCATTCAAGAACGCAGCCAAGAACCATCGAACCTGGTTAGTTACCTGCAAGACAGGGGCTTATTTCAACGCTGGAGGCGTGCGGATCAGCACATTGCTCGCCTTTGGTCTGGCGTGTAGGTGCGGTTGGCGCGCATCCCGCCGGCCAAGCACCCATACACTTCTTACTTAATCGCCAGCTACCCTTGCCCACGCAACCCATTTCTCAAAATCAGACCAATTCTAAAGATCCAATCAGGTTTATCTGATCAGTTGGATTTGAACGCTCTTGGCTTGGTGCAGACGGACATGCCCTATACACGTTCACAATGTCGGCTGTTAATAACGTTCTACTAGGAATTTAAAGCAAACGTTTGGTAAATGAAACAAATTCAATTGATATGTGTGTTGTGCTTGCTTCGTGACAAGGTAAATCGAATTCTTCCATAAAGCACTGCTAGAAATGGGGACCAGTCTTTACACATGGCCTTTGCATCAAACTGCCAAGGTCCGACTCTTGTGCTGCTCTCAACGCTCATTTATGTATGAGTCTATTCCTTGTTTCTCTCACAGCATAGACTCCTAATCTTGAATAACGAGCGGTTCGACATTCCAGATCATGTCAGCATACTCGTTGATGCAGCGGTCGCTGCTGAAAAAGCCCATGCGAGCCACGGAGATGATGGACTTCTTGAGCCATTCCTCTTGGTTGCGGTACGCCTCATCCACCAGGTGGTGGGTCTCAATGTAGCTGTGGAAATCATCCGAGACCAAGTAGTAGTCACCGTGGTTGCGCACGGCGGCAATCATGGCACTGAAATCGTTGGGGGTGCCAAAGGTACCCTTCTCAATTTCGGCAAACACCTTTGCCAGATCTGGGTCAATTGTGTGGTCCCCATAGTTGTGCGCGTGGCGCAGGTCCTCGACATCCTCGGCGAGGTTGCCGAAAAGGAAGATGTTATTCTCGCCGATCTCCCGAGTGATTTCGATCTAAGTCTTGTTAGTAAAAGCGACACAGGCCAGGATTCTCAGCCACGCACGTTAGCACCATCGCATGTGCCAATGATGAGACCTCCGTTGAGGACAAACTTCATGTTGCTGGTGCCAGATGCCCTAAATCCGCGTGAGCCAATCATGTGCGGTTCATTGCTGGGAGTTGGACAACTTACTCGGTTCCAGCAGTGGAAATGTGCTCGCTGAGATCCGAGGCCGGGCAAATAATCTCGGCCTTGCTCACGTTGTAGTCGGCTACAAATATGACCTTGAGAAGATCGCCAATGTCCTCGTCATTGTTGACAACGGCGCCGACGCTGTTGATGAGATGGATGATTTGCTTGGCCATCCAGTATCCCGGCGCAGCCTTGCCACCAAAGATGGAGACGCGCGGCAGCTGCTTCTTCCTCTCCTCTGGCTTCATGGCCTTGAGAGTCAAATAGCGGTGAATAACGCCGAAAATGTTGAGCTGCTGGCGCTTGTATTCATGGATACGCTTGACCTGTACATCGAAAAGAGAAGAGGGGTTGACGGTCACGCCCGTGGTCGCCTTGATGTGCTTGGCCAGGCGGACCTTGTTGGCGTACTTGATCTCGTGCCACTCCTTGCGGAAGTCCTTGTCCTCGGCGTATTGCTCAAGGCGGTTGAGCAGAGTCAGGTCCTTGAGGAAATCGTTGGAGCCGACCTTGGATGCAATGAGCTCGGACAGCCGAGGGTTGGCCTGGTGCAACCAGCGGCGGGGGGTGATGCCGTTGGTCACGTTTGTGAACTTGTCGGGGCCGTAAATCTCGACAAAGTCCTTGAAGATGGTCGTCTTGATGAGATCAGAGTGCAACTCAGCAACACCGTTGACCTTGTGCGATCCCACAATAGCAAGGAACGCCATTCTGACCATCTTGGGCTGAGACTCCTCAATGATGGATACGCGTCGAAGCATGTCACGGTCGTTGGGGAATGCCTTTTCCACCTTCTGGAGGAAAAAGAGGTTGATGTCGTAAATGATCTGCAGGTGTCTAGGAAGCAGATGCTGGAGCAAACCAACAGGCCACTTCTCAAGAGCCTCGGGAAGCACTGTGTGGTTGGTGTAGCCAAACTAAGCACGTTAGACAAGCCGCTTTACTGTGAGAGGGCATGAGGATTACTTACAGTGCTGACGACAATATCCCAGGCCAGGTCCCATTCCAGGCCTTCGCTATCGAGGAGAATTCTCTGGAGCTCAACAATAGCTAGCGTGGGGTGGGTGTCATTGAGCTGGATAGCAACCTGGTCTGGGAACTCAGTCCAGGGGCGTCGGGATTTCTTGAATCGACGAACGATGTCGTAGAGAGAAGCGGCGACCCAGAAGTATTGCTGCTTGAGTCGAAGCTCTTTGCCACGCTCAAGATTGTCATTAGGGTACAAGACAGCACTGATCGTCTCAGCTCGCTGCTGGTCAGCGACAGAGCTTTCATAGTCTCCGCTGTTGAACTTTTGGAAGTCAAACTCTCCGCCGGAGGCCTTGCTAGACCAGAGACGCAGGTTGTTGGTTGTGGGGGTGTCGTATCCAGGAATAGGCACATCATAGGCCACAGCTTGGACGATTTCACCACCCTCCCAAACGGCAACAGACTTGCCCTCAGCATTGGTTGTTTTGTTGACGTGTCCAAAGAATTGAATCTGCAGTTCTGCGTTAGTCTTGTTCGTGGTTTCTGCCGCACCGATTGGCTATTCTTACGTCGACTGTCACATCATGGCGAGGAAACTCCCAAGGGTTAAAATCAAGCCAGTAGTCGGGAACTTCGACTTGGTACCCGTCAATGATTTCTTGCTTGAAAATTCCGTATCGGTATCGAAGACCGTAACCCCAAGCAGGGAAGTCGAGGGAAGCCAAACTGTCCAAGAAGCAAGCAGCAAGGCGTCCCAGGCCACCGTTACCCAAAGCAGCATCGTGTTCCTGCTGGATGATGTCTTCAATGCGGAATCCGAGGTCGGAAAGACCAGCTTACGATTTGGTTAGCAACTGACAATTGGGATGGTTCAAGTATAGGGTAGCTCACATTTGGCCGTATCCTTGAGTCCGACGTTGAGCATGGCATTGTCAAGAGCTCGACCCATCAGGAACTCAAGACTCAGATAGTAGACACGTTTGGTGTCGCGGTATGTTTGTCGCTGCTGAGTCTTGTTCCAGTCAAGGATCAGGTGATCGCGGAAGGCTAAGCTGGTGGCCGAATAGGCGGCGTTCTCGTCGCAATTGAACATGCTTCGGGCGAGGCTGGTTTCGACATGACGGACGACCTCTTTCGAGAAGGAATCCTTGTCATTGAAACCAGTAGTCTGGTTTTTCTTCCAGGCCTCGCGCTGGGGTTCGGGAATCGAAGCTATTCGCGGCGGTCAGCACCCCGGGCAGTCAGGAAACGCCACTTACACGATGATGGTGGGGTTGTGTGTGTTTGCTGCTGAGTGAGATGGGGACGAGGAACGATACCCGCCATTGACGCAGCCTAATGGCAGATCAAAGCAGGAAAAGGGAAAAGAAACAATAAAAAAAAAGCAAGCCAATGGAACCTACCTTCAACGCTCTTGATCTCGCCTGCACCGAAACCGGTGGCGGTTCTCGTATGTTTGGGGCGAGAGATGCCAGCAGGGCCTACAGCTCCCTGAATGTCGACAATTGGAGCACCCATGGAGGGGCGCCTCTCACGGGTAGGCAAACGCTGCGGCTGCTCGGAAGCCATTTTGCCGGTCTGATATTTCTGGTCAATTGGTGGTCAGCTAAGAATGTGAGAAAGTAGCTGGGAGCCGAGAGAGTATTGAAGGAGACGGAGGAGCAAGAAAACGGCAAGCTTTGGAAAGCTTCCATCCGGGAGTTTTAGCGGCACCCTGGTAGCTCTCTCTCGTCTAGGTGACGGCGAGGATCAGATCAGATCATCTCAGATCAGGTTACCTACCAAAGGTTCGTACAAGATAGGCCGTGTACGTCAGATAAGGCGACTCGCCGGGGACAGGACGAGCCGAACAAAACGAGACGCAGCTCAGGTGGGGGAGCGGGGTTTGCGCAATCGAGGAGTTGCAGGTTTGGATTGCGACGCAAGGTAAACTTGCAGTAGCTTTTGTTAGCGTAATGGATGGCCCTGGTTGATGGATTGCCCGGGAGGAGAAGGATGATGATGTGATGTGATTGATGAGCGGAGCAAGGCGAGGAAACTGTGGATAATGAATATGTTTAGTTTTTTTGCCCCCTTATTTCCAGAGCGTATGTTCAAAGACAACTCGACTAGAAAGCCTGGACGCCGGAAGCAGCTGGGGAAAGCTATGAGGAGAGGTACGAGATATGTTGGTGGGTGAGACAGGCAGGCAGGCCGGGGTAGCTAGGCCCGGCGGATCCAGCACTGTGGGAAGCTGAGAGACAAGACCAGAGCTATCAAACAAGACGAAGAATGCGAGCAAGAAGAGCGGAATAAAAGAGGAGGAAGATGACGGATTGGTAGCTAACGATGCTGGCGACTGCGACGGTTTTGAAGAGCAGCAAGACGTTAGCTCGGGTTACCCCAGAGGTAGCTTTGACCTTGAGCGGGAGGGGCTAGAGAGGCACGCGGTCTCGTCGCCTACTTCCATCATGACATGTGTGCGGGCAGCACGTCGCATCCAGAACCGCCCGCCGTGCCATTGCTTTGCCCTGCGTCTCTTCTTTGGCCGTCATGACGCCCATCCCCCAGCTGCTGCTACCTGACTATGCCTATTCCCTCCCTGCTGCTACACCTCGTGCTTCCCCATCCCAGCCTTTACTGACACCCCGCGCATGCATGTCTGAGAAACCAGAAACCGGTGTGTCTCGCCGTCTGCGAGCTGCACATCGTCCTCTGCGGACGAGCTGTTTGCCAACGCCGGGCCACCTCCCCCGCTGTGGCATGACGACATTGTCGAAACATGCATCTTGTGCTTCTTGTTGACGGCACGGCCTGTTTACAACAAGGCATGACATGGTGTGGTGTGGCATCCTGTCGTATATCACCACTTACTTGCTGGCCAGCCAGCTCTGCTGCTTGGAGCTGTCATGCCATGCCATCGTACCCTTTGCAGCTCCTCCTCCTATTCCTCTCCCTGTCCACCCTCCCCCCTCTCCACACTCCAAAAAAGCAGCAGCCTCTTACCAAGTGTTTCCCCTCATTCCTCGGTGAGTGGTCGCATTGTACCTCTTCCGATGCATCTCCTGCTTCCCCCTTCCCCACCCGGCAGCCCAGACCCAGCTAGTCCTGCACATAGCTCCATCCCAGCAAGCCCACCTTTTTTTCTCTCTCTTTTCAATCCTCGTTCTCGCCCACGGATTGCGGGGCCGCGGCGTCCGGCCGGTCTCTCGCTCTGCCCGTGAACCCCAGCGCCGAGATCGAGGTGCTCGTTGACTTGGAGGGTCCGAACCACCCGGCAGTCACTCAATCGAACATGAATGAGAGAGAAAAAAAAACATTTCCAGCCCATCGTCGCCGTGGGGCAAAAGTGGTCACCTCCACACTGGCTAAAATCTCAAGGATCTTGCCGAGACTGTCCATGGTTTCCCGGTCGGTCCGGTAGATGGGGTCCGTCAGCCCTCCTCACGCAGCCAGAGCGGTGGTAGTAGTGGTGGCCGTGGTGGTGGCCTGATGCACCATAGCGAAAGGCGCTTGTCGCCCGTGGTGGTGTCGCAGCCCTCCAGCAACCAGCATTGTTCACGACGGCCAATCCTGGGAGGATTACATGGATGCGCACACCCCTCGCTGTCGCCGGCCGAAGCCCGCATCTAACTGGCGGATGCAGGCTTCCCAAAGCATCCTCTTGCTAATTATTTATCAAACAAAGCAATGCCCCCCCCTCCTCCTCCCCGACTCCTTGCAGTTGAGACATCTTTATTTTCCCTCCAGGGGTCCAAGCTCCAAGCCACGCCCAAACGCAACACAGGACCCATTGAACGACATGCGCCTGGGTGAGGTGATGGGGCTAATATGACGACTTCCCAAAGTAAGGTTTCACAGATCTTGAAGCCCACGAACTCTGGCCACCAGCCTGAATCTTCATCATCTCCCCCCCATTTCAAACCGCCCCGCACTACTCGCTCATCAGCTTGCCTACAGCCACCTGCAAAACCTTGCTGTATTCAGCCCTTGAATCCCGTGTCGCATCCGGAAAGTGGCTTGCCTGGGCAGCTTGCGCCATGCCGTGCCAGAATACCATCTAATTTTCAGCATTAACTTCAATCGGCTCTTGACCCGAGCTAGTGTGCTCTCGCCTGTCGCGTCTCCATCCGTATCCTCGCGTGAAGCGCAACGGGAAAAAAACAAGTACACCCCCGTTTCTAGTTTAGGGATTGAGCTTCGAGTCGCTGAAATCTTCTTTTCAATCATTCAATCCTCTCGGCTGGGCTGAGCTACTTGAAATACACCAATGCGCATGCCAACTGTCCTGCCCCCCTCGCCCCCCCCCCTGTGGACATCTCTTCACCCCGCAAAGGCTTCCAATAATAACAAAACAACCCCTGAAACCGTGCTCTCCCCCTACCTAGTACATCATTTCGGCAATCCTCATAGGAATGTGAATCCAACGTGACATTTTTCGCTTCTGTTCACCATGTCTCCTCCACCTGGCCTCAAAAAGCATCACCTAGTTGCCGTCTGATGTGGCTGCCAACTTCAGCGCTCGTCTCGAGGAGCATAATGCTACCTTCCATGTCGTTTCAATCAAAGCTGCCTTCCCATAGTCCACCATGCCCAAGTAAGCAAAAATCCAAGCTGTAGTCTTGTGATCCACCACGCGTCTATTGGCCAAACGGGCCCATATAACGGAATCAGAAGAGAAAAAGAAATATAAACATAACGGTCGTCGTACTGAATGCGTCTCTCGTCCGGGCGTCGTCGTTCGAGGTGTCGATCAGTCGTCTGTGAGCTGGAAGCCCCCAAAATTGCCGAATCGCTGTCTTGGCCCGGAATATACAAGACCGGCCGTACGTAGGAGAGTGAGAGTGTGTTAATGAGCGTAGAATCAAGAAACGCCGCGGCGAAAACAATAAAACAAAAAAAAAAATTAGTCGTCCTCCCTCCCATCCCTATAACTCCAATGAATGCTCTCGACGCCAGCCCGTACAGTTCCCTATATTTCACATCATTTGTCGAAGAGAATACGGCGATTTTCCCATCAAAGAATGCCAGAATCCTTAAGCGCGTTATTCAAGATGGTCTCTTTGACCGCTGCGAAGACGAGCCGGATGTTCGACGTATCGGTTGCTTGTGTCAAACTGCCGTGGCTATTAGCTCCTGTCACTAGACGCTGGGGACCTATCCATCCCTGGGATACGTACTGAGGGTACAGGTTGAGGTGTGCTCGGTTGACTTGATTGAAACGCCATAGCAAGTACTTGGCCGCCTTGTTGACATCATTCCCTCCTGAGTAATCAGGGAAATAGTTGCCGAGTGGTGATCTTCCGAGCTTCATCTTGAAAATGTCCACCTTGTTTAGGAATAGAATAATACTTGTTCGCATAAACCAACGTGAGTTGACGACAGAGTCAAACAACAGGAGACTTTCCATCATTCGGTTCTAGCCGTTTGTCAATAAGGATGTTCTGTCATCAGTGATCCTGACGCAGAAATCACTCACCTGGCTGCTTTCTTCAAGTAGGACCTGATCGTATTCACTTAGAGCTACGCAGAAAATGATCGAGGTCACGTTCTCAAAGCAATGAATCCACTTTTTTCGTTCACTTCGTTGGCCCCCCACATCGAACATGCTATTCTCATCGTTAATATCGCGATCTTGAGCCTGGCGCTATCAGGAAGGAAAAGGGGAGGCTCACTGGATGCTTAGCTGGCCCATTTGGAATCTCGTCTCGTAAATGCCCGTCGTCTTCGTTCGTGCTCGGAGGACGTCCATCTCGTTGGGTAGGTAGCCGGGATCGACTATTCGCATCACTTCTTGGAAGAAACTGGGGGGGAACTCTGTTAGATGTTGCTGCGTCAGACGCGACATCGCCCAAAAACTCACTACTCGGCGGAGTCCATCAGATAAAATTCAGTTTGGTGTTCCATCAGTTGTTCCTTGGCAGGGTCATCCCACAAAGCTTGAATGGCGACACCAACTTGAGGGTCAATATCCGCCTGGGGGCCCGATTCGGTCTGGTATTCCATCAGGTACGCTGCGTGGGCTTTATTCTCCTCGCTTTGTGGCTCAATATTGAACTGCTGCATGGCCGTAATGACGGCCTTGGCACACTCGACGAGGTTCTTGAAGACAGTAGATCGGTAGTTGAAAAGCTCATCGTCTGAATATCCCTTAAGGTGAATGATTTTCATCTGTTTGACTATTGTCGACTTTCCACTTTCGCCGGAACCTGAAGTCTGGGTCAGTCACAGGGGTCGTCGGGATAAAGCGCGTCGTTGTAGTCTAGCCCCTACCTAGAAGCAGGATCTTGCATTCTTTCCGTAACCTCTTGGAATCTTCTTCGAGGACCTTGTCGATGGCCTGGCTCTTCTTCTTCTGCTCTACCTCCTCATTGCTAGAACTCATACACGCGCCCATGTTGGCGAGTCTGCGGGGATGCGCAGCGCTGTTCTCGGAAAAAGACCAAGCTGCTCTGGCTTTGGCTGGGATCAATTCGGTCTGGGTGATTCGCGATCAGGGAAATCAATGGCGCATGGCTGTCAGGGGCGATTTCGGTTGGAATGCAGCGACGTATGAGGAAGAACGGCTGGGGCGGAGCGACAGCGGCTAATGGTGTGTCGGATAGAGAGCGGTCGTGATCCTGGAGAATTCACCTTTACGCGGCGGTTTGGGATCGGTAGAAGGTGAGGGCGGAGAAGTGGAGGACAAGGCGGAAGGAACGGACTGGGGTTAAGGGTGGTGTCGAGCCGAGGAAGGTCCGTTGCGAAGGCGAAAGGTCAACGGGATCGAGGCGTGGCGAGAGGAGAGGATGAGGGCTTTCGAGGGAGAAGAAAAGAAGTAGAGAAGAGGTCGGATTGGGTGGAAGGGGACAAAAAAAGGTCAGGATGCTGAAGCTAGGAACAAGGCCTGGCGGTGGGAGACAAGAGGAAGATGGTATGGACCTTGTCGCCTGCAAATGCAAATGGTCGGCCTTACCCGCTAAGTTACCTGGAGCTGTTGCAGGCGTGCCGGGCTTACCAGACAGGACAGTCCGTAAAAGCAGAAGGGAGTGGACAGGGCGCTGGGCAGCGCACAAGGACCTCGACAATGACGAGACAGAGGCGGCGAAGAGTGGCACCAATTGGCGTGGGCGGCAGTAGCCTGTGGGGAACGGGGGAGCGAGGGGAGCAGGGGGCGTGGGAGGCGAGAGAATGGGAGTGTGGATTAGTGAGATGCTGTATCGGTCTTGGTCGGCGCCTTGAGGGGGCGCGCGCGCCTGAAGGGGGGCGGCAGAACCAACGAGGTCGAGTCGGGACTTTCTTTTTCGTTCTCTGGAGCGTTCTTTGACGGCCAGCAACCTTGCTTTTGCTGGAACCTGCAAGACGCGGCAGTGGAAATGGGAGTGGAGATGAGAGGAAGCAATTGACGGGCGGCAGCCGAGTCTTGTTTTGTTTCTTGCAGATGAATGGGATGGATGTAAAAATGGGCAAGGGAGCGAGCGAGGAATGGTTGACAGGTGGTGGTTAGCTTTGGTGGCAGGCTGTGAGCGTCAGCGTGAGTGTCAGCCTGACTTTGAGCCTTGGACAGCCTTGGACAAATGCAGACAGTAAGTGGCCTGGCGTAGGCGGGACTCTGTACACTACTGGCGCAGCCTTTCGTTTGGTGTCTCGTCTGGCGAGCTGTTTCTGTTTTTCTGGCGTGGTCTGGGCTGAGGTGCAGCAGCGAAAGAGTCAGCAACGCACGCTTGGTCTAGCCGGGCCGGGTATTCTTGCCACCAGCAACCGGGACGAGATGCAGCGGTGGACGAACGCAATGGCTGTGGATGATGGCTGCTTCTGCTTCTGCTGATGGTTGCGCTGGCTGTGGAGGAGGGAACCTTACCGACCAGCCGCCCTACCTAGTGGAGGTAGCCATTGAAGTGCGGGGCGTATTCCGCAAGAAGGTACCCAACTAAGTATCTGCCTACATACTGTCTGTGACCAGGAAGCTCTCGTCACCCACACATCCATCTCGCCGTGATCACTCCCTGTGTCGCGCTTGACCAGGAAGATACCTGGAGAGCTCCAGCTAACATGCACAGATATCTACGTACCCGCCTTCCCCTTACTAGTAACTCGCCTGATGCATTCGCCGCTGGCACCATCTGTGTCGACCCCGATCCCTGGGTTCGAGAAGCTTTTTCGGCTCCCAACTGGCATTCGCATCTGGTTGCAAAAGGTCGATACCGGCTAGCCGCTTTGCAGCATCAGCTGGATGGCGCCGATGGACAGACAGATCAACCCACTCGCTTGGGACCACTGACCATTGTTGATCCTCGCCATTGCCCTCGTCCTGCGCTTGTACTTGTGCTGCAGCCGTAGCCTCCGCCCAATACGACCCTCCCTGGCAAAGGCACCAAAAAGACACAGCTACGGGTCGCGCCTCAGCCCGGTTTTGGCAACCTGCCACTGCCAGTCAGTTAATGGCCAACAAGCGGCCTGGTGGTGCGAGGCCTTCTTTGTTTTTTTTGTTCCTTATTTACCTCAACCGAGTCTGGGCCCGGACCCTGAGGGGGGCCTCTTGGCCCTTCCTTCGGGGCCTCGATGAACCTAGTCCATGCATCCCACTGGTCATCGTGGCCCTGTGAGGACTCGACTCGTCACCAGCCCGGCTCTGAACCTGGCCTGGGGTCCCGATCATTGACAAGAAGCAGCCACGCCATGACCAAGTGCCACCATGGTGGCTTTCTAAACATTTACCTTTGAGTTTCCCAGTCGCCGCTCCGCATAGCATTTTTCGGCTGAAAGGCTTCTCCTTTCCGGGCGATAGCAGAGCCACCTTGCGAAGTCTCTCCTTGTCAAAAAAAAACCAACTTTGATCAACCACCGCCGGCATGTCTCACTTTTTTCTTTCTTTCACATGGCTAGGCGTAGGGGCTGTAAATTGCGCCGGGCTGTCGCAGCAGCCCTGGTCCCATTATCATACTCTTACCCCAAAGTAGTAAGCGAACCAAAACGGCACTGCAGCGATACCCAGCCGTGAGCGTGGCACAGTAATAGTGAACAATAAAGTTGAAAGGCCCGCCTCATCTGCGGAGAACAGCAGCGAAAATGGACCTCGAACAATATTGGCAAAATGCATGAACAACTGGGTAGCCCACGGCAGGCTCTGGACTGACAGTCAGGTCATGTGCAACTTTGTACATGTGGTACTCCACCAGGGGATCCATCATTCATTCCATCAAGAGACATGCTGCCCCAGATCCATTGGAAGGCAGTTTTGCTTGGTGGCACTTGGTTTGACCCAAGACGTGCTGCTCAGGGCGCTGGTCCCGGCGGTGGAGCGTGGGGTGGGTGGTACCCCGACGGTTTGTTCCACGTTTTGCGCTGGGGGATTCAGACTGGGATGGCCCACCTAGAGAAGGAAAAAAGTGACAGAAATCCATGAACCCAAAAAGGAACCTCAAGGAGATGAGAGGCCGAGAGATGAACATGACGGTGCGACACTGCTCTACCCGTCCCAGGTATCGCGGGTGCGAATGAGTCGCCAACCGACCCTGCAAACCTTAGCAGGACTAGGGACCCAGGGCCACTTGCGCGAAACAAGGAGCGAGTTCTCCCATGTGCTGAGGGTGGGGGCATGCCTTAGCTTCAGTGAGCATGCCTTCTGCGGTTGCACCTGGCGCTATGCTTCGTTTGGTCTCACTCGCAGGCTCCCTGGCCCACCTGCAATGGATGCAATTGTGCCTCCCAGGCATCCATATTACCGCAATGTGCAATGCTAGGCTCGTCAAGGCGGCCAGCAACTGTGCCTTGGGGTTTCTCATAAGTTTACATCAACTCTCATTGGGCATGGCACGGTGTTGTACCTTGAGGCAGATCATGTTCTGGAGGCATGCTCTGCCTGCCAATGGCCATTTTGAGCTGTTTCTACCTTGGCATGAAATTCAAGCGGTGCAAGACAAAATGATACTTCAACATAATTCCAATACAACAAGATCTTGCATTTATACATTTATTGATACTTCTTCACAACAAACAGGAGCAAGAAGTCGGCTATTTGATGTTGAAGAAGTGCCACCGACCGAGGTGCTGACCAGCAGGGTGTCTGCAGTAAGCCACCGAATTCATTGGATGCTGGGCACTCCCCCAGGCTCTCGGTGACCAGGAAAGACTGGTCCAACAGTTCATCCCTATGCAAATTCCCGAACCATCTCTTAGCTTGATTCATATTGAATTCTCTTGGCGGAAAAGAGGCCAACGGATACACGAGGGTGCTGCTTCGCTGTCTCCCCTGACTCCCACGTCAAGACGATCGTCTCGATGCAGCAAGGGGGTCGCGCACATTCCCCTGGTTCCGAGCGCCCCGACCCTGGTATACGGTCTGTGGCACAGTACCGGATGCTATTTGCAGGTCCTGTCTAAATCTTCGCTAAGATGGCTAATGCTTTGTCTGCTGAAGAGTTGGACATGGAACCCTTTTTTTCTCCCTTCTTTCTTTCAGTCACCAAGGACCTGGGACTTTTCCTTATGAAACAGGACCGTCCGATAGCGTACCTCAATTTGGAGAGGGATGCCCGACAGCCAATTCGCACGATAGTTCGTCTTATGGACGTGAAAGATACCGAATCCATGGCAAGCTAGTTTATCTGGAATTAAGGACGGCCCCAATCAGAGTAGGTCGTGCTGACGATTGCCCCCTCCCGGTCCCTTCAAACATGACACGACCGGGACGACACGTGGGCGCCGGCTCTGGACCTGACAACCGCGAAAAAGAAAAAGCAAAAAAAAAAAGAGGAATGGAGGCGAGGAAAAAAGGAAGAAAAAAAGCCTGAGACGTATAAGGCACCCGGCCGCAGGGCAGCCCATCCTCCCTGCCGTGTCTTGAAACATCTGCCCCGTGAGTGTTGGCTATTGCAGCCCCCTGGGACCAGTGCGCGCCCAACGCCCATCCAACGGGTGATTGTCGAAATGGGACAGCACAATGATCTGATCCTTGGTGGCGGCTCCCGATATTTGTTTACTTATGGGAGTAGGGAAATTAGCAGCCCGACATAGGTTCCACACGAGCTGAACAAACACCCACCACCCTGGCCGCTGAATGCAACAACCCATCTTGCAGCCAGGTGTGATGAGATTTTCCAGCACATGAGGATCACCGACGTTCACCGGGGGTGCCCTCCCTACGGCACAGCTCGGTAACAGTGGCCTCTCGTCACGTCTCGCTTCTCGCTTGCCCACCCCTTGGGGCATTGGGGCATTGGAAGCCCATCTTCCCTGTACCTCGACACTCCCTGGCCTCCCGAAGCGGAAACCTTACCCCGCCGCAGTCAGCATGCAGGGCCGGATTGTATTATCGACGATCCCGATTTTTTGGATTTTTTGGATTTTACTTCCCTTCCCCAGTGGTTCCCGTTCACCTCGCCCTACCAAGGACGCATTGTGAACTGGCAAAGCTCCTCCCGCACGTGTCGAGCTCGGACGCTAAGACACGACTCGCATCCAATGCGGGTTGACGTGTCTGGGCGCCCGAGAAGTGTTCCAGAAGGCAGCTAACGAGCAACCCTTCCTGTTGCATGAGGGCGCTAGGCTGGAAGGGTAGCCGGGCCATGACGGTCATGATGGCCGGGGACTCCACAATAGCTTCGTTGTTCAGGCACCTTGCGCACCTCGCGAGCGCCACACAGGCGCTGCCGGTCAATGCGCCTAGCTGCAACATCTTGCAGCCTCCATCCGCTAGGAGCAGCGCACATTGCGAGCTAGTCTCAGTCATATCCGCGAGCCGCTTGCCTCATATTGAGGAAACCATCTTGGTGGCCGGTGAGAGGAGCGGCACAGGCGTGCCTGCCGTGCCAGGTCACACGTCTCACCACTTCTAATGGGCCGCCTCTATCTCTTCTTCGTTGACTGTGATGTGCACCGAGTGACTAGCTCTCCAGGGGGGGTGTCTAGTTTGCGCTTTTCTTGAACAATGCATCTGTACTCATTGACGGGGTCGACCGATATCACCTGGAAAAGGCCAAGGCCAGCATCATTTTCGGAATTAGCCTCGCCAGCCTTTGATTCACATCTCCCGTGGCTTAGATGCTGTGCAACGCAAGCTCTGCTAAGCCTCCCAATAGCCCCCTTTTCGCCAACGCTGTTCGCAACCGTTGGTATCCGCGATTCTCTGATGCGCGAATGCTTTGCGTTGTCTGCCTCGTTTTAGTGTCCAATCTTGGTAAATACCACGACCATGCTATATTCTCCCCTCGCGTCTCACTAGCGATCGGCGCGATGGACAAGCTCTGTTGAGATATACCTGTGCATAGCGTTTGGGCGAATACTTCCGAAGCAGGCTCCCGACCGCCCACGCTGGGCGGGCGGATTTTGTCTCAGTCACACGGCTTGTTGGTTCTAGAGCTTCGTTGGATCGGACGTCATGACTTCGGGCTAGGCATGCGAATCTCGTCGAGTAGTCCACCTTCAACTGCGTGGCCGGTATACAAATGCGGCAGCTGCGGAGACAAGGTTTCAACACTAAACATTGAGGATACCCTTTTCGCCTTGGTTTGAAGAGAGGGATGTGCGTGATCTTCGTCATGGCCTATGACGCTCCGGAAACGGAATGTCTGATCTGGTCGAACGCTTTGGTTGTCCAGCACATTCCTCGGCTGGAAGTGATCGTCAAAAAAAAAGACTAGCCTCGATTCTGACGCGCGCCCTGGAGCAGAACCACAAGTTAATTTTTTTTTTGGTGAGGCTGCATGTGGACCAGCCGTGGCACACGCCCAATTTGTCTGATGTGCGGAATGGGGTCAATTTTCTCGACACATTGATGACGAAAGGCCCTCCTAGCCCCTGTTAAACAGCAATAGCATGTGGGATGATGCAGGCTCGGAAGAAACACTTGAAGGACTCAGCCCTGAATTCTAATGAACACGCACGCCACACCAGGACCCATACTCACGTTCCGTCCCAGATACAATAGAGGCACTTGCCTCGACTAGACTTTGGGGGTGGATCTTTAATTGTGGAAGAATCTTTCGGCCGATATTGGGTAAACCTTATTTGCCACATATTGTGTAGTGAGCTCAAGCTCTCGGGAGGCTTGTTTAAGCTGGCTTTGATCGGCGTTAGTGAGGTGGTGGTGGCGACCAAGACCATGAACTTGGCATATGAGCTGGACCAGTTCCGACTCTGACGACTTTGGCTCATGCATCACGGATTAGAAGAAGATGTTGGAGGAGGTTCGGATCAATTTGTTCGGTCACTAGTTTGTTGAACTGTCACCCCGCCACCGTTGTTGCTCAGTCCCATGTGGCGTCTTCTTTGCCTACAAGGCGCAGTGAACCATCTCGTTTTCTTACCACTCAGGATTCAGGATCATTACCAAGTCGTCGAATTTACCTTTGGCTCTGGCATTGGCTCATCCCCGCATCTGGGAAGCTGGTAAAACCTCCAAGCTGAATATCACTCAACAGCGGAATGAACTCGTTATCACACTAAGCAACCGCGGGCATGGCTTAGTGACGGAAGTCTCTTTGTGGACGCTGAATGCTTATTTTAAATTCTATTGTGCAAGTGGCATAGTTAAAAGAAACACATTGGCGACAGGTTCCGAAAAAGGATAGTGTGGATCATTGGGATCACGGTTTTGCAGAACAGATATACAAATATATGTGAATGAGGGTGCACTTTAGTGACGACAGTTTCGAGCTCTTCGTAGACAATTTAATTGCTCACGATCTTATTGTACTCGCGGCTTGGCGTGATAGAGATGATAATCGAAAACAAGTAGCAACCTTTGCTTTTTTTTCTTTTCTGTGCCATGAAGGTGCAGGGTTAGCAGATGAACAAAGCCAAGAGGATTGATGCTTTGGTCTCCTGGCATACAAAAACGAGTGCGAATTGTTTTGGCCTGTACATCGGGGTGCAGGTATTGATTGGAAGGAGCAGAAGCAAGTCTCCCTTGGATAGCATTAGCCTATTTTATTGACTCTCTGGATAAGGCTTGGACATTCAGCCCTTGCCGACAGATGATCTAAGACATGCGTCGGCCAGGAAGAAGCATGTATCAGGATGATATTTTAAGAGTACAAAGGTCTTTGCTGCGGTCGAGAACGAGCCGACCTGGCACTCGTTCGCCTCTACCCGACCGAGCTGGGGATCGGTGTCGGTCCAATGGGAAACCGTGACATTCATGCAAGACACGTCGGCAGGCAGGAGTCGTGTGGTGCGTACTCGCATGCGATGCAACCCTGAGCTGGCGACTAGGTCCAATGATGGGCAGGCTGATGAGGGATCAGTGTCGAATGGTGAGCGCACACGGAGTTTTGTCTCCTGTCAAAAAAAAAAAAAAAAAAGTGGTCGTCATACATGCTGGAGGCGAGGGGCGCGTAGATGAGGGGATGCGGCGAGGATAGTACGCGGATAGAAGTGGGTTTCTTTGTTTGGTTGATTAATTCTTTTTGCCCTTTCTTTCCCCTGTCCCCTTTACGCTTCTTGTTTATTCATTTTAGGATGACATGTTAGAGAAAGGGAAAACGCTAAGTTGAATAGAGTCTGTGACTGGACGGATGGCTACACGGATGGTGGAAAAGGAGCCTCATGGACCAGGGTAGCCAGCGTATACTAGGTGACGTGGATTGCCGCAGAGCCACACGGGCTCGGGAAGGGGATCACCGTGGAACCCTAGGAACCGTGGGGGAAGGGAGGGGGAGGGGGGATACGAGAGTGCAACCGTGTATGGGAGCATGAACTGTGCGAACTGTGCAGCAATTGATTGAATGAATGAATGATGCATCCCACCTGTCCTCGCTGCTTGCGCCGATGCAAAATGCACACACACATGCGTGCATGGCACGGCACAAAGCACACGGCACGCACACAGTAAACATACACACATGCGCACGTACACATATACACACACACACACGCACACCAACTCGCAAATGCTGACCCGTGACGTGACGTGACGTCTGTGGGTGCTCTGTGTGTGTCCTTTTGCCCATGGCCATGATCCATGCTCGCAAGTATAGCAGTCCTATTCCTTCGTTGAGTGGGCCGAGAAGCGCACTGACAGTGCCGACGCTAGTAGAACAAATGACGGGTTCCCATATGGCGGGGTACCAGTGGCACTAATAAGAATAAGATGAAGTGTGAATGCACTGAAAGGCAGGCCCCTTGCTCTCAATTCATCCAATGCTTGTCTAGGCCTTGGACTCTAATCTAAAGCACTCGATAATTTCCTCGTACCCTGCCAAACCTTACTTACTCCGATCATCCTTTGTTGCTCGCCATCTTTGACAACAACTGCCTGCTCTCGCGTTTGGCCTCGCGCTGTCCATTGCTTCTTTTCCCCTGCCTTCTCCTGCCGTCTTTCTCTAGCGCTTCGGCGCATCATCCATCCGTCGATCCCCCTCGTCCAGTGCTCGCCTCGCCTGCTGTGCCACCAACGTTCCAGCTACCTGGTCCTCTTCTTCTTCTGGCCCCGAGCCTCACCACAGCTGCATCTTGACCGCCTTCTGTGCACTCTTCACCATCCCACCGCGGGGGTTGATGTCACTTGCCGACTCTCTACGACCTTGATCATCGCATACGTCCGTTTTCTCTTGCTTATCGATTCTTTGGAATACCGCTTCCACGCCTGCACGACGCCGCGCGCCACCACGTTTTTGGCAGCCACGCCTGAAAAAAAAAAACAAGATTAATTACAACACACAAACCGCGACTCCCATCTTCGATAGCCACCGATCCCTTCTGGGCCGACCACTGCATGTACATGGCAGCATTACAAGGACGCTGAACGAGAGCAATCTAGCAATCCTCCGCTGGCGGCCACATCAGCCGCCCCTCCTCATCAGGTCGCAATGAGTTCCGACGAGTCCAGCCCTGCGCCCGAGGTGCGCGATTCCACCGACGATTTGAAGTCCGTCCTGTCGCCTATCATCCCTCCGTCACCGGCTTCTCTGGCGAAGCTCGATTTTACACCTCTCGTCACCGTTGTCGGCTTCCACCACGCGCGAGGCCCTGAGGTCGAGACATGGTTTGGTGCTGATGAGGGGCAGGATCCCGCCGTCGACTACAACTGGACATTGCTGCCGTTCATGGCTCTCAGTGACGGTGCACATGCGTGAGTCCGAGCTGCGACTCTTGGCTGAGACATGAGAGAGCCGTCCCCGATGAAAGCAGTCTACTGACCCTGTTGCGTAGCTCCGAGGAGGACTTTTCGTACTTTACCCTGCTTAGACCAGAATCAGAGACAGCCCCCGCCACATCCCTGTTTGGAATATCGTGCACGAGACAACTGGATTCGTCTCAGCTGATAAATCGCCCGGCAGATGTCACTCGTTCGACTGTCCAGAAGGCCGTCGTCGTGATTGCCGACAGCCCCCAATTCTTTGGCATGCTGCGCCAGCGACTCAGCGTTGTCACACAGGCATGGTTTGCCCAGCGCGAGTTTACCGATGTGGAGATTCTTCGCAAATTCCAGGAGAGCCTGGCCGACGAGAAGAAGAGGGGCCTGCTTAATGAGCAAGTGGACCGTGACCAGTACCTGGGAATGAGCTTGCGGGAGTTGATTCACGAATTCAAGTGGCAAACGCTTGTTCTTCTCAAATGCTGTCTCCTCCAGCCCAAGGTGAGTGAAATCGGGAGGAAGGGGGAGCTTCAAGGTGCCTGGTGCTAATTGACCATGACAGATGCTCTTCTTCGGAACCAAGTGTGATCGGTTGTGCATGATGCAATTTTCCCTTTTGTCTTTGATACCCGGCCTCATTCGCAACCTCCAGGACTGCGCCGATCCTGACTTGAACAATTACGAAAAGAACCTCACTAAACCCACGAGTTTGCGAACCAGCGAACGCAACTCTCTTCTGACCTACATGGGTTTGCCCCTCCAGCTCTTTGGCAAGGTACGTGCTCGAGACATATCTGGCAACAATGACATCTAACCCATTGACACTTTGTTCAGGGAAGTCTATTCGGCCCCTACACGCCTCTCCAGCAGCTCGATATTCTCGCCGACTTTGGAACGAAATCATACATTGTCGGAAGCACAAACTCGCTCCTTCTTCAGCAGAAGGACCGATACAGCGACATTCTTATCAACCTCGACGAAGACACCATCAACATTACGTCCCCCTCCCTGAGGGCTGCTCTGACCCTCACTGCCGCCGATCGTCGATGGATCGATTACCTCACGCAGGAGATTTACGAGACCTGGGACGAGTCCAATCCCAGCCGTCCGAAAACGCTTAAATATGTAGGAAGCGAGGAGTTTATCCGGCTCCAGTTTGAGGAGTACATCCTTGCGCTGATCTCATCAGTCAAATACCACAACTACCTCACGGCAAACCCCAACAACCCCAAAGCCATCCTACCGGAAGTCGAGGGCGACCCCATTGGCGACTTTGGCTACGACTGGGTTGAAGCCTGGCAGCGTACCGAAAATTACCGCATCTGGAACGCCAATACCGACTCCCACCTGTTCGATATTGTCGACCCACGGCACCCCTGCGCAGGTGGTTTGACCATTGACGATGTCCAACGCCGCATTGCAGAGCAGGTCAAGGAACTGCATCTCGATGAACGGTTTGCGCAAGGCCGCGAGGCCCTGGGCCGCAACTTCGCCGCAGGCCGCGAGAAGGCATCGTTTGTCCTGAACAAGCTCTACGCCGACATGGAAGCTCTCCGCGAAGCCCAGCGAAAACGCGCCGAGGAGGCCCGCGCAGCCAACCCCAACGGGAAGCCGTCGGGTGACCAGACGCAACAGGCCGGCTACGGCGTCGACATGAACAAGGCGCAGCAGTCTGTGCAGTCGGCCGGTGCCAGAGCCGGTGCATACATGTCTAGCTGGGCAGCGTGGGCAGGCGAGAAACGTCGCACGGGCGGATGGGGCGGGGGTTGGGGCCGAAAGCCCACACCGAAGTCTGAGAAGCCGCTCGAGTCTTCGCGGTCCACCAGTCCGATTGATAACGACTATCAGATCATCAGTCCCCCGGATACTCGCTCAGGCTCCACAGATGACACTGCCATCGGCAGACCTTCCACCGGCGTCAGCTTCAGCGAGAGCATTCTGTCGGGCGTCAGCGACTCGCCCAGGAAACCGAGGAGCGAGGCGCAGCCCTCTAAGGCTGACGAGGAGGACCCCTTCCCCAAGAACAATGGCGTACCCAAGGACGCAAAGGATGACGGCTTTCAAAAGGAGGACGTTGTTGGGTCGTCAGATAAGCTACCCGCGGCGTAACTAGCCAGAAAGACGGAGCGGATTCGCCCTTGAGTCGAAAGCCGAACGTTCAAAGGGATTGAATGATGATAACCGAGGCCACTATGCTACATTCACAACATGACCATGAAGAATCTGAAAAAAAGGATGATTTAATTATTATTTATTTATTCTACCATCATGATTATTATTAGATAGAACGGGGAATAGCGACATTTTTGCATGTAATGGAACAAACCACCACCACCACCAAACCAAATGAAAAAAAAATTGCTGACGGTTTGGACCTTGGAATGCAACATACGATGGTTGGTGTCTCCGGTACAGGGAATCGAACCCTGGGCTCCGCGGATCGAGATGATATATCCCTCAAGTTATGAGAGCGCGAAATGTTAGCCACTACACCATACCGGATATCATTGTTGAAGTGGCCGCTCTCTAATTGCGCACATGCAGAGCTGGGCTCGCAGCGGAAACCGCTGTTGATACCAATACCAGCCTGGGTTTCCTTGCCTGGAGGAGGAAGAGCTGCGAAGGGGAACAGATCACGAAGCTGAATGGAACTGCTGGCGGCAAGCGGCCTTAGTGCCCCAAGCTGGTTTGTTGATGTTTTTCCGCTGTAACAAAACACGCATGTATCAATCAACGATCATCTATCAAAGCCTAAAAAGCTGAAAATCAAGATGCCGTGTGGCCTGCCCATAATAAAAGGTCACGACTATATCTCATGCTTTCTTAAAGGGGGGTTGGCCCAAGTTCAATAACATGCCAGCTCCTGTATGTGTAGATGTGTGTAATCATGTCCTGCACCTATTTCTCCCAAGCTTTTGCAGCGTGCCGCTCCCTGCTCCCACGACCCAACCAAGCCCATTTCCGATTACCTAACCTCTTCAAAGCACGTCATCCATCATAAGACAAGAAACCAAGAACACATAGCGGGATTAGGGAATATAAGAGGCTTCAAACGGGGAAATGGTTCCTTGGCAACGAGAGCCTCATGTTGCACATCACCATGTTGACCATCCAGACAAACCCCATCCTTCCACATGGTCACCGCCGCAGCCCCAGTCCGCGAAAGAGTAATTCATCAGTGCTCACCAACGACGACTCATGTACAAGACGAGCTTGCACAGGCACCAGAAGGTGTCGCATGAAAGTAGACCAAGAATGCCTCGCAAAATTTATCGATTTTGGGTCATATGACAGCCGACAAGAATATTCATTAAGCGAGGTATCCTAGCTCGTCATCTCCGACACGCTCCAAGTATTCCTTGTCGAGGAGAATCTCGATGCACTTCTTGATGTCGCTAACCTTTGGCATGAACCGAGAGCGGATCTGGTTGATAGTCTCGCTGACAAGCTGTGTGTGCTTCATCTTCTTGCGTGCCTTCATGATACGAACAATCGCGGACTGGTCAAAAATGTTAGTAAACAGAGCGGCTTCAATATACGGGGTAGAAAAACACATACCTGGAGCACCAGCTTGCGGTCTTCTTCAATCGTCTTGTTCGTCTCTGCCTCCTCTTGCTTCGCTTCTTTGACACCACCAAGGTTCAAGTTGACACGGATCTTCTTGCTCTTGAAGTCATAGTTTAGACGGAACGTCTTTCCGGGGCCTGGCTTTTCGCCTGCAGCCCCCAGTGTGAGCACCTTGGCCTTGAGAATGACAGCCAAGGCTTGGTCCAGTACCTCGGAGCTGAGTTGGGTTGCGCTGAGCATATCCTCATAAGTATATGTGTCCTTCTCGTTGAAGAGGAGGAGGATGGCCATTTGGTAAATGGATACCTGGAAGGTGTAGGGGGTCTTGCTGTTCTTGCAGTAGCCGGCCTTGATCTCACCCTTGCAGAGGTGCCACAGCCATGTCAGCTTGCGGCCGTCGTGCTTGTGCCTGTAGAAGCGGATGAACCGCTCGATTTCTGCGGCAATCTCGGCCGGAGGGTTGAAATCGGTGCTGGGCGCCGTCAAGGGCCAGAAGCCCGTACCGAGAATGGAGAAGTTGGAATCAACACCCTTGGCGTACTCAACGCCCTCCAAGTGGTCTCGGAACTCCTTGTTAAGATCCTTGGAGATCTGCATATCCTGGAACATGCGCTGTAGTTTATTGGTGTACTCAAAACCGCACGCCTCCTTCAGCTTGCTGATCATGCTGGTCTCGGCATCATCTGATGACGAGTTGCTGTGAACCAAGCGTCGTGCTAGCATACGGGAGTAAAATTTCTGGAAGACATCCTTGTCCTCGATGTACTTGAAGACGGTCATGATCTGCGTGAGCGTGCGCTCCAGCTCAGCCTCCTCAATGCTGGTGCTGCTCTTTCGCAACAACACATCGGTGTACTTGGCCAACAGCTCTGGTGACTTGTTAGAGCCAGCCTTGCAAACTTCGTTTCGGTTCACGAATTCTCTGCAAGCATTGTCCAAGGAACGAGTAAACTCGGGCTCGTCGTTAAAGGCCCTCTTGACCAATCCTTGGTACTGGGTGTGGATCTCCAAGAGAGCATCTACATATACCTTGGGTTCAAGCTTATCGCCCTCGGATGACTGCACCTTCTGAACAGCGGCGAGACCTGCCTTCCTAACGTGGGTCTCAAATCGGGTCCGCAGAGGCTCCAACCCGTCAGGGATACGAGACAGGAGGTTGTACATTCTCGCCATGTCCTCCTCACGATCATTGTCGAGAAGAACCTGAAACTCTTCCCGCAAAAGGGACGAGTGGTCGGCAATCAGGGCCTGGTTGCAGCATTTCTTAAGCGGGATTGCAATGTCCTGGTGAAGGTACATGCGAACACGCTCCTCTTCCTCAGCTAGACGGGTCTCGGCCTTCTTCATATACTCGACAACGCTGTTCTCCGCAACGAACTGCTTAGATTCGGCAAGGTAGAATTCCTTGGTCGCGGTGAGGAAGGGGCGCTCGAAGTGGAATCGGTACACATCAAGGGTCGACTTGGAGGGATCGGCCTCGTCCAGACCCAAAGAAACAAATGAGTCGACAACTTGCTTGATCTGCCCATGCTCGATAGTTTCACCGTTCCTCTGCTTCTCAACCAGCTTCAGCACGGCATCCATGACCTTGGTGGACACCTGCTCGAAGAGGACGCGGCGCCATTGTACCAGATGTAGTGTGTAGACGTCGTAGATGTTCTTTTTGCCTTCGTCGATCTCCCTCTTCACCCAGTGACGGTTCAGGTAACGAAAAAGATGGTGGATGTACTTGGCGGCGACTGTGTACCTGCCCCATTCTTTGATATAAAACGCAAGCAAGCCTTCGTCGGTATGTGCTCTGGACTTGGCGACAAGTTCCTCGAGGTGTTGCTTGAGATAATCGATCAGCTTGTTGTAAAGCTCCTCGCCGAGAAGATGCGCTAGAACATGTCAGAAGGCTTTCAGCTATGATGCAGAGTGAAAAGAAAAAAACAAATGTACCTCCTCGATGGTTGGAGTGCATGGCTGGGCCACCCAAGCCAACTGCTTTTTGTGATGTGCAGAAGTTGTGAACAGCTCTGAGTCTAAGTCAGCACCAAAAAGAGCAACAAAGGGATGGAATTGCTTGCAAACGTACGTGTAGACACCCATGTACATTTGCATGTCGATGCCTTGCTCGAGGTCATTCATGATACGTGAGATTCCGGCTTGCAGGTAGGTCCATCTATATCGGGTCAGCGAGGCTAGCACGCGCGCGCAGGCAACTCACGTTGCTCCGATATCCTCCCGGTTCGGCACCGGGGGCATCTGGCTCGGGGCGGCCATCTTGGCGGCCATGTTCGGCGTCTGTCTGCGGACAGAGGGAGGAACAGCGGCTCAGCGGAGGCGATGGAGGCGGGGTCGAGATCGAGGGGTGATGATGGGAGGTTGTCGTTGAAGTGGTGGTGGGGGGGCAACACCAAGATTGAAATACGGGAGTCCTCGGCAATAAAAAAAAATATGGCTGAGCAGGCAGCAGAGCGGTCCACAAAGGTAGATGCGTTCAGCAGGGTCGTGTCTGACTCGTCGCGGCTGTGTTGGGATTGCTCGGACGAGCTTTGATGAGGGTAGCGGTAGAGCCCGGACACTGGCTGATCGGTGGAGAGGGAGGACCAGGACCCCTTCGCTGCTGAGGAACGAGGAGAGAGAGGCGACGGCGGGGGGAAGATATAATTCACCCTCTTGTACACCAGGCCGGCTGAGTCACTGGAGAAGAAGAAAGGAAAAGGACGGTGTAACTGAGGAAGAGGAGGTGTCTAAGAGCTGGAGTGTTGTTGGTCCAGCAAGGTCAATCAGGCAGTCAAGTCAAGTCTGACCCAGCTGGTCTCATCCATGAAGCAGGGCCGCTGGTGAAAGCGGGCCTGGGGCGAAAAGGGCTTAGCTTCGGCTTCTGCCGCCCCCCACCGCCCAGCTGAGGCATTGGTCTAGGGGAGTCTGGTTGACTGCTTGCACTGGCACAAGCGCTGTGCTCTAGGCTGGGGCACCCTGTGGAATGGCGCCTCCCCCCCCACTATCCACGCCCACTGCCCGCCAACTACCCGCGATTGATCGGGAGTCAATCCCGTCGTCTGCCTACCTACGCGCTGAGGTTGTGTTTCACAGCCTGCTCGTAGCCCCACGCGACATGGCTGCCTTCTCTCGCCCAGCAAGCGACAGATCAGATTCATGAATACGCGTATCAATCAGTTCGCGAACCACGTATAACGGCACACGATTACAATAGGATCGATGCATCGACAAGCATGCACCCCTTTGGTATTGCTGCTGGAAGCTAACGGCTTTTCTCTTTATCCGTGAACCCTATGAGACTTGAAAAATAAAAGTACAAGGAACGGTATACACACCCAGTGCATGTCACGCCGAGGCTCTAACCCAGCAAAACAAAAGAAACTCAAATGAAGGCAGACAGGGAAAAGGAAAGGAACAAGTAAGATGAAGAAAAGAAAAGAAACCAAGGCACCCTGATAACCAACCAGGGGAGGGGTATTGTGGTCAACATTGCAGCGTTCTCCCGCCGCGTACGATCCATATACAACGGGTTATTCCTCTTCTCCTCCACCCAGTCGTTCAACTGTCCGAAATATGTTCACGGCAAAATTCAGCGTCCAAAGAATCAACCCAATCACCATGAAAGCTGCCAGCGCCTTTGACAAGTCACGTACTGCGACATGCTGCAAATTGTGGTAGACCAAACTCTCAAACGCCAGTGCTGTACTTGCCGATTTGAATATGATGAAAAAAAGATCTAGCAACATTAACGAAATCTTGGAGACGGCAGAGCGCAAGCCCAGCGGCTTGCCCGTGTATTCGTCCCATATCATGTATGCGAGGTACGGGATAGCGACGCAGTCCACCGACACTGCCACTATTGACTGGGCTTCCTCAGCCGTGTCATCAGAGTCGACTTCCTCGATCTTGTTGATTTTCGCGGCAATTCCTAGTGCAACTATTGATGTGACCATGGCGGATAGGCGGAACAGCAGCGGTGCGAGGGAGTGCCGGACCATCATATTCCATACCCTTTGGTAAGGAGCGAGAGCCCTCTTCCTTCGCGGGGTTCTTGAATCCAGGACGCTGTACGGTTCCAGTGCCGGACTGGCAAAGTTTGGCTGAAGCTTTTCCATGACCTCATAGTCCACTACGGCCGAGTTTTCGTGGGTCGCGTGTCCGTAGGTCGAAGATTGGACAAAGTCGTGCCACGCTACGCTGGGCTCGTTGGACTTGACGAGGGGCTTGAAACCTGAGATGATGACGGGTTCGGCCGATCTGAGATGGTCCCATTTCCTCCCACGCATGGATGCACGCCCGTATCTCAAGACGTGAGGAATCCTTTTCCGGTTGCCCTTGGCCTGACCCTGAAGCGGGTCGTCCAATTCTACGAAGCCATCGACGGAGACTCGGCGTTGCGGATCGCTCGGGGACGAGTTGTGTTGCGGCTGCACAGCGCGGGTTGGAGGGTTCAAAAGTCGAAATTGATCTTCGGTAGCAGAGCCATATTTCTCGTCGTAGGAATCAATCCAGGCTGGCGGAAAGTTAGTGTTAGTGGGGGGCGCAACCGTAGAAGGGGTCGGCAACGGTGCGCTTACGAGGAAGGGATCTTGGAGGACGGTGTCTCGGGGTTCTGTTGTTGACGGCGGTGGTCAGAGTCTTGACGGAATCGCGGGTCGCATGTGTTGTGGGCGTGTCGATATTTCTCGGGGGAGAAGAGGACGTCATGGCCTCAGGAGGCCTCTGCTACCGGGTGACGGAGCGTCAAGCCAGATTCAGTCTGTCGGAGCAGGCGAGTATGTTGGTGTAGCATAGTCGGGACACGCTCGCATGGCAGACGAGAGGAAAGATGCACAGCAGGCAGCGCACGAGTGCGCGGGCATGTGCTGGGCTGAGCAGTGCTGAGCTGAGCTGAGCTGAGCAGCGCAGTGCAGTTGGGTCGAGATGGACCTGTTGGGCGGGCGAGTGAGTTTAGTCTGGGATGGACGACTCGGTTTGGTGTGCAGCGTTCTCAACGCTGGCGCAGGGGCACGCACGCACTTGGTCTTGGTTTTGGACTTGGGTTCCCGGTTTCTGTGGCGGCGGCTTCGCTCGTCTGATCCGTGCGCGCGCGTAACGGCCTCCAATGGGCCCAAGAAGATCCGACAAGCCCGAGCAGGCCCTGTCGAATCCCCTCTGCAATTACCGGCTCGGGCAACCCCATGTAAGCTTAAACCCCCGATGCGCTGCATTCAATTCATATCTGGACGGCCAAGACCTTGCATTCAAAATCCAGAGTTCGGAGCTCCTTGGCACTTTGCACTTGCACTCGCCCTCGCCCTCGTATCCAATGCACCCAACAAAAATAACGCTCCAAGCTGCCCACCCCGTGATCTCATCTGCAATCCAGTAGCATAGCCGCATCCACCACACACCTTGTCTATTCACTACGGGTCATCAATGCTGACAGTTAATTACACTGAGGGATGAAAACGACGCCCATCACGCGAGCTGGGCCTGTGTCGTATGGCTCCACCTGCGGAGCCACCGTCAGGCCTGCTTACAGGGCCTGAACTCAATAACAAGAGCAACCCTTCCCTCCGTCCAGTTCTCTCGTCTGCGGTCCCATAGACCATAGCCGTCTCGAGTAAATGCAAATACGCGGTTATGTGTGGAATTTATCTCTGTGCTCCGTGCAAGCATGTCTCATGGTGCTGTTTATAGACGCGCTGAAGAATGTCATGCACCCTAGTCGGAACCGATCGAGGGGGAAAAAACCGACAAGGGGCAAACAAAAAGCCAAGACATCCAATTCGTTGTGCCCCGGTCGTCGTTAGTACGTGCTATGAAACATCTTGAGAACGCACTCATGTCTCCGATGCTGCAAGTATTCAAAACTACCTCCGATGGGATTATCCCAAATCCGTCATCTGCTCTTCCCAATTAATACGTACACAGCGCCGCACCGCCTTCAACCATGTGGCTTTCGGATGGCGCGAACCGCGTCAATCCAATTTGAGATGATCGGGACACATCGGAGCCAATTGCAACCAACGCTATTTTTACTTGGTTCATAGATAAAGGTTACAATAAAAGCACATGTCTAATAGAATGTCGATCCTTCAAGCCAATCGAGGCGCCACGACGGGCAGATTTGGCGAACTTGACCTGTGCTCAACCCATGAGAGCATCCATCTCTTTGATTCGTATCATTTATATTTTATGCATCGTCCCCAGCGATCCATGAATCCAATAAATAATTCATAACCTCGGTTCATGCCCCGATGATAGTTTGTGAGAATCGTTCGACACCTCCCGTTCAAGCCGGATCAATCCAGCAACACGTCTATCCATCTAACAGTCAAATCACAAGAGCCAGGGTATCGCAGGAGTTGGTTCTCGTTGTGTGCTCGTGTTGGTACCGCGCATTGGGATATCGCACGTCTCGTCTATCGGCCGTGCTCGCTGTCGTCTTTGTGGAAGCCCAGCCACTCTCCCAGCATGCCTCCAGGCTTGGGCACCGGGCACTCCCGGCGAGCCCTTTGGCTTGCTTCATCCAGTTCCTCGGGAGTTGTGTTATTAAACTGCACAATGCCGTCCTTCACTTCAGGGCTCGTGTCCTTCCTCTTCCAACGCATGCGCCGGCCGTTCTCGTCAACCATGATATCTCCATCGGCGAATCGAGCCCGTGGCACAGGACACGGAAGCAGGTGAGGAAGCGTAACGACAAAAAAGCAGGCGGCGACGGTTGTGGCAAACAGCGACGAAGTCATCCGCGACTTGGGGTGGAAGATTGGTGGCATGATGCCGCGAGTATTAGGGTGTTGGAGGGGCTCTAGTAATCTCAATTGGGCATCAGTGGGCGTTTTTGCACGTCATAAATGCCATTGAACTCACATAATGGCCGTAGCATCGTCCTTCCGTGGCTTAGGGACCGGTTCGACGTGGTCGAGGGATTTCGATGTGTTCCGTGGGCCCGAGACCTGATTTCTCAAAAGCAGCTCATCCGACTTTGAGGTGGGAGCTGCATGATTGTTTTACTCTTCTCTGATTGGCTAATTCCATTTTGCCAGGGTCCTTCGGTCACGGCCGTATGTAAATCCGGCCGCCCCAGTTTTTGGCTCTGCCCGCGCCGCGGGGTACGTACCTACCAGCCATGCCCGCCATTACGGTGCGCGGTCGGCGACTCGAGAAGCGTCAAACTACATAGATTTTCCAGCACCTAACAAGCCCGCCATCATCCCGCCCTTCCTCTCTTTTTCGCGTCGTGGCAGAGAGCGCATCTTTCTATTCCGACATGTTATAATCCCCCCTCTCTGCCCCCCTCCAAAGATTCCTTGCGACCAGCGCAACTCACCTGCAACCGTCCCACGGCCTCTCCCATCATGAGCGACCTCGACAAGTAAGACCCCTTCCACTCGAACCTCTCATTCTCGCCAGCCGAAGCTAACCCCGCCCACAGGGCAATTGCGCAGTTGCGCGCATGCCGTCCGATTCCGGAGGCCCAGGTTCGCGAGCTCTGCCACAAGGCGCGAGAGCTATTGATCGAGGAGGGCAACGTTGTCACCGTATCGGCCCCAGTCACGATATGTGGTGATATTCACGGCCAGTTCCACGATCTTATGGAGCTATTCAGAGTCGGCGGCGATGTTCCAGACACGAATTATCTTTTCATGGGTACATCCCCGAAATATTCCGCCTCCAACATGGTCATTATATCCTAACTCTCGTTGTCTCTAGGCGACTTCGTCGATCGTGGATTCTACTCCCTCGAGTCCTTCCTCCTCCTGCTCTGCCTCAAGGTTCGGTATCCCGACCGCATGACCCTCATCAGAGGCAACCACGAATCTCGCCAAATTACCACCGTCTACGGCTTTTACGATGAATGTCTACGCAAATACGGAAGCGCAAATGTCTGGCGGTATTGCTGCGATGTATTCGACTATCTCGCCCTCGGCGCAATTGTCCTGGGTGCCTCAAACACGCTGTCGCCTGGGGCCGAACCCGTCGATGAAGAAACTGAAATCGAGGTCTGCGACCAAAATGGGTCCATAATGAGTCGCTTCGCCCGCCGCCGGCACCAGGATAATTCGCAGGAGCAGCCAGCTTCGAGCCCTGCTGGTGGAGATAAGACAGGCCCGCCAGGTTCTGGCGCCTCGGGGTCAAGTGGTGGTACTGTTGGGAACCCGGCTGGAGCCGTCCTCTGCGTCCACGGCGGCCTGAGTCCTCTCATCGATACAGTTGATAAGATTCGACTGATAGATCGAAAGCAAGAGGTGCCACATGAAGGCGCCATGTGTGATCTACTTTGGTCCGATCCCGACGAAATCGACGGATGGGGTCTCTCTCCTCGTGGCGCGGGCTTCCTCTTCGGCGCCGATATTGTCAAAGTCTTTAACCACCGCAACGATCTCAGCCTCATTGCCCGCGCACACCAGCTTGTCATGGAAGGCTTCAAGGAAATGTTTGACGCATCCATCGTCACCGTCTGGTCAGCCCCCAACTACTGCTACCGCTGCGGCAACGTTGCCGCCGTCCTGGAGTTGTCCGAGGATGAGTCCGGCACCGGTCTCTTCGCCCGCAGCAACGGCGACGTGGGACGAAGCGACGGAGGTGTCATGATGGAAGGGGACGGTGCCCCTGGGAGTGGCCCCGCCCGCCGGTACCGCGTCTTTCAGGCTGCGCCGCAGGATTCCCGGGGCATGCCGGCCAAAAAACCAGTGGCCGACTACTTTTTGTGAAATGGTTGTTTTATTGTCGTTACTGTACAGTACATGGCAGGTTTTTGTATCATGAGACGAACACCTTGGGCTTGGGGTCACGGATAAGCATGGAGTTTTTATGAAATACAGATTCATTTTTTTTTTCATTAATATGGTCGTACTCGCACTTGATTGTTCATAACACTACCGCTCGTGCTGGAGAAACAACTCTGAACCACTTCCATAGCACCGAGGTAACAACACTGAGAATCAAATATCTAGTATTTGCTTTACTTGCACAATATAAGTCCAAAAAGAGACCTCGGTTTCTGACCTTGTTAAGCTCCTGTTCCTATCAACGGAATGGCCTTTACAAATTACTTCAAAATAAGTCCAAAAAGATACTCTGGCCCTTCAAGCCAAACTGTGCATTGCGCGAATCCCATCCTTGCTTCAAACATTTGCTCCAACTTAGTGACACCTCCATTCAATACCGCCTCCCGCAAAGTGAGCCACGCCTGATTCCTGCAGTATCGCCTTCCCAGAAGCCATTGCTGATGTCCGAGTCAGGCGAACTTCGTAACATGACAACACAGGATCACCTGTACATAATGCTCCAGCCTGATGTTGTATTGTCAAAATTCGCAATCAATAAGTGGCGCTCTGGTTATGATCGCGTGCTTGTTGTAAAACTCGACCGTGGTGTCGGCACCTTTCTTCGCCCTTTCTTTAAAAACAGTCTCTATCAGATCTTCGTTCCATACATATAGTGTTGCAAAACTGAAGTCGTTCGCTTCTTGAATATCTTCCAGCCAATGTTGCCCCAATATTCAGCCACAGGAGTGCTGTCTCAAGACAGTTCTGGTTATTTCGGTTCGGCACGATTGGGGTCTGCAAAACAAACCTCCTCAACATTAACCGGCCTTGAGAGTGCAACACAGACCGTTGGTGATGGTATTTTAGCCCAGGTTATGATAAATGGGGTTGCAATCTGTGGACTGAAACTTTTACTTTTTTTTTTTTTCGCATCAAAGCCAGTCAATAATCTCAACTCGAAAGACGTGGGTTATTTTGTTGGCTCTCCAGGGCTCGCACTTGGTTAAAATTGGTCTCTGGACCCTTGCACACGACACATACTTTATGGACTTGGCTTAAATTGTGACTTCTTTTTTTTTTGTATATTTCGTGATGCCCTGGTTGTCGAGGTTGTATTCCGAACAAAGAATAGATCTTGGTCAATGGGGAATAGCACTTGGTCCCAGTACCCGTTGGTTTGTGCGCGGGAGCGTGATCTTTTGAGACACAATATCAGTTGCCAAAGCAGATACCAGTGTTGTCCTCCTTTCTTTCCCGCGATCTGTGCCAAACGCATGAACCCAGCATGGCTAGTTTGCTGCTCACTTTGTCTTTCTTTTTGCCATTCCAGCGCGTGGTCTTCTATCGTGGCATCGCAACCACGATGTTCATTCCCATAATTCACTACCTTGGCGGCAAAGGCAAGGCGGGGGGAAGGAGGATTTTCCCAGTGCCTTTGACGAGGCCTATGTCGTATTCATTCGAGGGTCCATTTCGGGCTCGCTTGATTGGTAGATCTTTGGAAGTCAGCATCGGGCGGTTCGCTCCAGCTCACCAGGGAATTGCTTGAAACTGTATCAAGGGTTTCGAGGGCATCCAAAGGTTATGAAAGCGTACAGGATGTGCATAGAGGTCCAAAAAGGCTGTGTCCCAACCTGTATTGGCCCCATCTGCCTGTCAGCAAGGTGCTGGAGGACCAGAATCCGAGTTAGGGTCCGGGCCCATGGGATCTTGGGCGCCTGTATTCTGGAACGAGTGCATAGGGATAGCGTAATGCATGGTCGTCTGGGTGTCTTCCTGCAAAGGCGTCACCGAGTAGCTGTGTCGTCTAGGATCCTCCAATATCGACCCGGGGGTCGAAGGCGTATGGTAGGCTTCCGTCCGCGACACCGGCGGTCCAGGAAACATAGAAGTTGGGTACTGATGGGAATGGACCTGAGGAGGAATTGTCGAACGTGCCAGAGGCGGTGGAACACTCGGAGCAAGAGGATTGGAAGCCAGCGCAGCAGAGGGTGGTAGTGGAGCGTGAGATAGCAGAGGGCGAGGGAAAGAGTGTCCCGAGTGAACCGGTTGGGTTGGTTGCCAAAGCGAGTTGGTAGATGTCGTCGGCACGCTGGTAATGGGCGGTTCTCGACCTGGATGTGGGGGGATTGGGTATGGTACACCGTGGTCCATTGCCACTGGCCTCCGTGGTGCCATGGCTTGCTGCAGCGTCTGTACCGCCTCGCCTGGCGTCCCTGTTGTGAAGTGTGATATGGGGCCGGGCTCTTGTTGCGCGACTACCCCGGTCTGGAGGAAGCTCATAATGTATTCATCACTGAATCCGTGTCTGTTTATTAGAGTTCGAAGCTGCCGGTTCTCTTCAGCAACTCTCCTTGCGGCCTGTTGGACCTCGGCCGAGGCTTCCACACCCTGGAGCTCATAGCTTCGAATCCTTTGCTCAAGCTCTAGCAGATGCTCTCTTCTTCGCGCGCGAGACCTCCTCTGGTTGTCTCTCACCCGCTCGAGATTCTTTGTCTAAACACGAAGGGGAAAAAACGGCATTAGAAAAAAAGGGTCAAGCGGCAGACGGGGGAAAGAAGGGGGGGCGGGTTTGTGTGGGCCACATACATCCTTCGTTTGTCGTGACATTTAGCCGTTACGTGACTTGCTAGGACAAAACTCAGACGCGCAGGCGCAGTTGAGGGCATCTAGGCCAGGTCGCAGCAGGTGGGACAGATGCTCGAAAGCGTGTTCTAGACGGGACCCTTGTACTTTGCTAGGCGCGAGTGCTGGGGCTGAGCTGGCTAGAGATTTTCAAGACGGGATATGGATAAGTGAAGAGGCATTTTACCTTTTTATTTGTCTAAGGAAACGGCAGGGGAGCGCCATCCAATACCAGGAAGCCGGGTCGCTTGTTCACGAGCAAGTCCACCGCCATCAATCAGTTGAGACACCACCCGCAAACCCGGAGTGTTTTTTTTTTCGAAGAGATGGCAAAAGGAGAGATGGCCAATGCTGAAGGATGTAACAGATACCTCTCCCACCTTCCGCGATCATCAATTGATTGATTGAGATAGCTGCGACCAATGCGGTATCAAGGATCAAGTATTGTGGTAGAAGAGCCCTGGAGTCGCCACGACCGAGCCTCCGGCGGGGATGGATGCTCGACCGTCAATCAAGCCATGAGCTACTGTGCGGTCTCTATTGAAGCTGCAGGTGTCTATGAAGCACACTTGCACATACCCCGGCCCTTGACAACGGACGGGAAGCTATCGACCCCAGCCAGTCAGTCAGGAGCCACCGTTCAGTAGGTGAAGCTAACTGACGGCGCACCACCACCCCAAAGCTCGTTAGGGACCGCATGTATAGATAGTCAAGCCACTCGGCACCTTAACCGCTCGTCCCTAGGGTATCAATTGGGGGAGGCAAGGAGTGGGTGTAGTGGGTGTATGGGTGTGCGTGCCAGGGGGGGGGGGGGGGGCGCAGGCGTCTGTTTAGAAACGAGATGGTCGGTCAGGGCTGGTTTGACCACCAATTTTGAGATGAGTCCGGCTTCCAAACTTTAAAACATGATTTGCCGCGAGTATCACAATTGCAAGTTGGGTGAGAACCGGGGGATTGGGAGCCAGGTGCCAAGCAAACGTGCACATCTCAAAGGTGGGTTTTGGCGTAAAACGTGGCTGAGAGCTTCGGTCTGCCCTACGAAGGGCTGGCACAGTGCAGGCGAAGGCCCAGGGGTTGGTGAGTCTATAATCCATAGCCACATGCCGCAGACAGTTTTGGGAAACGGCGGCATGTGGACTCTTCTGCCAGAGTCCGACAAGTTGCGGTATAGGAGTTAGGAGCAGGGCCTACAAAATATGCATACCACACCACTGGTCTTTTTGTGCCGCAGAGGTGTGGCGCATGAAGGTTGCATGGGAACTTGTTGATGCGCTGTCTCTGCCAAACATATAAGTTGGATGCCTTGGTTTGTCCATTGATTACATACAGTGCATACCAACAAGCCGTCCAGACGAATTCAGAGTTTGGGTCCGCCAAACCCTCCCATGTCCTATGCCAGGCGAGGAGCGGTTGAGGGAGAGCTTCGATGAACACAACGGCGATCCGCCTCTCGTCATCGGCTGTCAGGCGCGGCTGGCAGCTTTGGCTAGTCTCCAGTCGTTTCCGTCCACTGGAAATGCTCGGGCTCTCCTGGTGACACAATTGCCCCACGCTTCCAGGCAGAGCTAAGCTCGCCTCGGACATTTTGGCGGACGCCCATTGTTTTCTTTTTCTGGTTTTTCTTTCTCCCCAGCTGCTTGGAGGAAATCAGAGAGGGTGAGTACGAATGCACACTAGCAATGCAATGCAAGACCATGTTGGGGGTGTAAGATGGAATGAAACCACATTTGGTATTCAAAGAATTCAGAGACACTAGCGCGCTTTGTTGTTTCTGACATGAGACTGGCTTCTCTCGGGTCCGCTGGGCTCGCCGGCTACCATGTCAAGGCTCTTGAGCCGTTCTGAGATTAGCAATCGCTGGCCTCAAAAGAGGTCGACAGTGGAGGCAGGCCATGCTACAGAAGGAGGCGAAATTCAATATCGGACGAGTTCAATGAGGGCCCAAGACAAGACCAGAGTCTGGACCAGCAGCGAGGACCCGATGCATTGTGGTGCTGACGCAAGGCAATGCAGGAAAAGAGCGGGAGATGCCAGGAGAGACGTGGGACTGACTAAGGCAAAGCAACACAGCCAAACGGGTTGAATAATGCGGCTATGTGTAAGATGGAATAAGATGGGCTCCGATCCGGTGAAGGGGGCGCCGCAGGTATGGATCATGGACGTGCAGTTTGAAGAAGCAACGAAGGGGATGGGCTGCCGCAGCTTCCATCACATGGAATTGGTTGGCACCCGAAACCCAGTCCATGCTCATGCTGCCTGTGTTACCTTGCTCACCTCGGCAGGTGCGCCCTTGTGCAGTACCTGAGTACCCAGGTAGCTTCCCTGTTCCAGCAGTGCCAGCGCTTTAGCAGATGGGGAAGGTCCAGTGATCCGTGCAAGCTAACGGACGCGAGGTTGGTCCCTTGCTGCTGAATCAAGGTGGGTGTGGCCTGAGCCGCCCGGGGTATGGAGATGGGCTTTGGTCCCATTGTAGCCCACAGGTCAAAAATAAGTGATGGCGGTAGCTATAGTGCAAATTTTCTAGTCCATTGGCGCCCAGTTTCCCGCAGACCGTCCCGGCTGGCTGGTCCAGGCTGTTGGCCTCCCGATGTGGCGTTTTTGTGGGCAGATATGGGAATCTGGATGCTTCGACGGCTGTGTACACACACCCACAGGCCTTTACTGACCTCCACTTGTTTCCACGATTTGGTTATTGTTTTTTTTTTTTTTTCGGGTGTGGGAGGGTTCCATTGAATGCTTTGCCATGCGTATTTCGGAACAAGCGCAATGAGAAATTTTCGTCAGAGCGAAAGTCGGTGGAGAAAAGCGGTGTCGGGAGCAGGTATGGCCTCCAAGTTTTTGATAGCGGTGTTCCATCTCTGCCGAGGGCAGACGAAAGCTATGACGGCTGTTTCGACGGTCGGATCCGAGCTTGACGGTCAGTGCCTGCCTCTGGTCTGTATGTGCGCGCCCAGCTTCAGTGACTACATGGATGAGAGTGCTGGCATCATTCGTCTGAGTCCTCTTCCGTGTCGCATCTCTGTGCAGGCCTTGGTGCACAGGCGAATAGGGTACAGTAGCCTGACCCTTTTTGCGCTAGATGCCAGTGGCAGGTCGCCCAGTTAGAGGTCTCCAGTGGAAGGTCCCCAGTTAAAGGTCATTCAGTTGAATATGCTAGTGTGACTGACATGTCTCGCTAGCACCTTTTTCGGGGCGTTCCTGGTACCTGGACCCGACGGGAGAGACAAAAACACGGGAAGTTGACGAGGAAGAAGCAGCAACATGCAAGCCTCCTCCCGAACCTGAGTGCCGGATGGCTAAAAGCAGGCCACGGTCTGGGTACCGGAACCCGGTTGATTGTGGGTGCGCTCGCGTGCTCGTGCTGATCTCCGCGGCTGTGGTGGCTCACGTGTGTGCTTGGTCCCGATGGTATGGCTATGGCAGGCCACCAACGGACACGGCGATGGCGAATGTGCATAGAAACAAGCAAGCACACTCGCCTGCAAATAAGAGCACGTCACTCGCTCTGATGGAGATCTCAGATGGAGCGCTTAACCTATCGCGCTACCCACCCTCCCCACCTCACATCCACCATTGGGAACGATTATCCTGGGCCCTTGTCATATTCTCTTCAGGGATCTCCCACGTACGCTCCCAGGGTGCCCTGATGATCTCCGAATCGTCTCCAGTCCAGTCCTCATCCGCTTAGCTAGCAGCACGCACCGCTCCGACCAGTGAGACGAGATAATGCGGCCAACGAGTCGGCCGCCTCCCATCGCAGCAGCACGCGGCACCGATAAACGCGTATGCGCAGCAAAAAACACAGCCCGGTGCACTGAAGGATTCCTCTGCTGCATGGAACCCACTTTCCTTCTCCGACAACGTGGTTGAGCGTTGCGAATGCTGCGGTTCAAGGTCACAATGATCGGAGAGCGGACCCGCCTCCGGGGCTTCCAGCCTCGTTGTGCCTCATCGGTGGAAATAAAAAATACACTTGTCCGCCACACTAGCGTAGCAGCATGTGTATTCGAAGGTGGGATGGGGAATTAATCACAAGTAACTTGCGCGACTCAGGCGGTCAACCTAAGCTGAATCCCTTGTGACAAGTCAAATCATGCCATGAATTCTAGTGCAACACCATATCCGCTCCTCTTTTTTTTTCTTTACACCATTTGGTTCCCTCCCTGGCTCCCATCTAGATCGGCCTGGCTGCAGACAATTTACGTGTGCGGGTGGCGAAACCCCGGGAGCGAACCACCCACCTTCCTCTAGCTTACCAGCTCGTCACCCACGTGGTCATGTGTCTCAGATAAACGCCTAGTATCATTGTTTCAATACCATCCCGCTTCGCACGCAGGATCCTCTCATCAGCCCTACTCTTGCGTCTGGATTTGTGATGTCGCTCCCGAGTACTCTGGAACTTCTTCGCTGCCTGTTGAAATTTTAGTTCGGCCTCCTCTAATAAGGCATCTTGCCGGCATATGCTGCACAATTGGGGAATGATCCCGCCATCATCGAGCGTGTGTGGCAGAAGGTGGATGCCCAAATAGCTTAGGGGGCGCGGTGGGACCGTATGACCACATTCCGTATATTTCAAGAGCCTATTGCAAAACGGACAGGCCTGGTGGCTGGAAAACCACCTTTTGAGACATTGTGAGCAGGCGACATGCCCGCATGGCATCATCTTGAAGGTCGAGTCCATTAGCTGCATATTGCCGGGCCGTATCTCATCTTCAGCGTCACGGCACAGCAGACACCACAGTTTAGTTCGCCGATCAACCAAAAAGGCGATTTTGGGGAATGGGTAAAAGCTTTCGTTGGGGTCGTTTGACTGCAACCCAGTCCAAGCTGGAGGCACATGCTCGTTGGACTTGGACGAAGACCCTCGTTTTCTCATTGCACCGTGAGACTCAGACGTTCGTACCTCGGGGCAGCGGGACTCTTTACTTTTTGCCCGTCTTCCTTGCCGACTCCTCCATCCCTTCTTCTGGCGTGGCATCTCCTGTGTTTCGTGATTGGATCAGTTTCTTTGGTGTTTTCGCGATTGTTTTCCCTTTTCTCGTGTTAGTGGCGAAATATTCGCAAATGGTCGGTTGATGGAAAGTGGAACTTGAGACATGATAATGATTCATTAAGTAGAGATGCTCGCATAGGTGGTGTTCAGTCAAGCACTTTTGTTGTTGCCTGTGCTACTGTCCTGTTCTCTTGTTCCAGTGGGGCTTTCTTTGTATGGACAAGTTCAACTAACATGAGTCGTGCGTAAACGCATTGTCGCTTCTAACTATGCAAATCCGTCAATGCGACAAAGCATTGGCCAAAGTGGCTGGTGGAAAAGTAAAACACAGGCAAAAGGTCTCACTTTTGTCTCTCTTTGATATGCTGTGACTTGTACTTAAAAGTTTAGCGTCTCAGATCACACTTGAGCTTTTCCTCAAAATGGGAAACAATTACACCAATGACTTTAGTCGGGGTTCGCCGCCTCCGACGAGTCCCAAGCAACGCAGCTTGGCCAACGTGGGAAAGTGATGCATCGCAACACCTCACACACAGATTCGGGAAGCTACCAAAAATGTATGACGCTCTTGTCTCCCGTCAAAGCCGCTGCAGCATTAGCTACAGCTTCGCTTAGTTTGACAGATGGTGGGCCAAATAACATGTATCTAAAACGGGCTCAGAGCCACGTGATGCGAAATTACTATGTCGATCCAGCTTTGGCCTTTTCAGGGTCCACGGGTACACCCCGTGGATCCCTAAAGGGTGAAACACTTGCCCTCCGGTTTGATGTCCGGTTTTGATCTATCCAATCCGATTGGGATTATCCAATCTCATCACATTAAATTGCATTGCTGTATGAGCTGGTCGTTGGAAATTTCTCCCAGAGTCGGGCCGACGTGGCCATGGTTGCCCACAACGCCTCGCTTTGGTTTGTACCTAAACATTGCACCCCTTGAATAGCATCGCGGAGTCGGAGAAAGGAGGCAAGATGGGAGACAAGATAGGAGACAAGATGGTAGGTAAGATGAGGGGCAAGATGGGGGGCAAGATAGGAGGGGGATGCGGAAGTTTATCCGCGGTGAACGCATGACGATGTTCCAATATAGACACGATCTAGTGATGGGGAATGGGAATGCCCTCACGGCTGAGGCGAGTGGCTGGGACAGCATGCGGCCTGGAAGCGGGACCAACTGCAACAACCCGTCCCCCGCCCGACTCTTCCAGCCTACTAGCGTGTGGCTTCTGCGAGAATCCATTTTTGTACTTTGACGCATTGGAAAAAAAAAATCACATCTCCCCAGCTGCAAGGTGCAGTTCAGCTGGTAAAAAGAAAACTCGTGTAATCACAACTGTCAAGTCCATCATTAGCCGAACCCCATCTTCTTGGCCCCGAACTCCGGGCTCCGCCCCCCGAACGACTCGGGGAGCTGTGGGTCCCATGCGGAAACTGACTCCGGAGGTAAGGTTGAGCTCACACCTAATGCCGATGGATGCCTGATAAGTGCAGCCACGGGAGCGCAAAATACGTGGCGGAAGTGCATCAGCGCTGCCATAGGATTCTGTTGCAGGTTGTTGGCCAATGGCTTCCGGCAGAGCAAGTCTCGGGCGTCGCCGTTGCAAGGTCTAGAATTTCTTTCCGGGAAGTGGGATTCGCCACCAGAACTGCGGCTGACCACAAGCAGAACTCCCACAACATGGCGCCGTGCCTCCCGCTTCACCCACACCTTACCCACCACTTTATCGGGATTTTCCAACATCTCCTTGGAAAGCGTGGTGGTCTCAGGAGCTTGATTATTCATATTCGACAGATTGGGGGGGGAGCGCAGTTGAGCAAACGGTCAATTCCATGAGGTTCCCCCTTCTCTCCACCACTAAAGGGAAAAAAGACTAACACCCAATGTGGCTACCCTAAACCATTCAGCTGCATCAGACCAACGCCGCCCAGGCTAGTATAGTTGTGCAGCCAAACTATGCATGCATCCATGATCCGTTGGCAGCATCGTCTGATCCCGGTGAGAATCTGACGGCGGGCAATGAATCGAACGAGTGGACTGTCTTCCCCCACTTCATTTCGCCTATTTTCTGCTCAGTGTCTCAACCACACCCGCGATCATGGTATTGCGGTCCGGAACAAGACACCTCCCAATCCTTTTTTGGGTGATCTTCACAAGGCATTATCCCTCCCTCGTCTGTGAGACAATCGCTTGTCACGTCCCCTCAGCGTACCCATGCGAAGTAGAAGTGACAAACGCCACTAGCCTCATGACAGCTCAGTCCTCGACCGCTACCGTGGCGCTTCTGCTGACCTCCCACCCGTGGTTGCTCGAGCTGCGAGTCCTAGGCTGCACATCCAAATGGCCAATTCGTCTCTACAACTCTAACCTGTCCAGGATAAGGATGCCAAGCAGCCCGACGAAAGTGTCCGAGAGTTAACCCTGTGCCGGCGCCAGGACTCGGGCGGTTGGAGAACAGGAATCTGCCGAAACATAACTTGCTACCTGCTACAGAACCCCTTCTTGCCACATCCAATAGGCTAAGCGGAGTTATGGTTTTGAACCTGTCCAAACTTGCGCCTTGCAGCCGAGATGTCATTGCACTCCGTCCCGTGTCCTCCTTGTGTCCTCTTTATGTCCTCGTCGCCTCCTCAGCGGTCACTTCCAGCAGAAAAGCAATTTTTGGCTGCCAGAAACAAATTCAAAACCACACATACTTTGCCATTATGCTTTCCATCTCCAATTCATCCAATTCCAAAAGCTGCATCATGTATCGTTGCTTTTGAATCTCACACACTTTACATGAGTTATCAAATATCCCTTGCCCAGCCCTATGATCCAAAATTTTGAATTCAATGGGATTCACTCTCGCCACAGCCGAATAAGTTAGCATGTTTAGCACTAAGGTAATTGAGATAATGACCACTGGGGGAAACCGGTTTGAATCCGACTCGGCCTGGGCTAAAATCGGTGACATCTCAAGTTCCACTTTGGGACAAAAACCATACCGCTGTTGTCGGCGACTACGAGCACCCCTGTTCTCTGGCTGAGCGCTCTGACTGCATTTGTTCGAATGAGAACAATGGGGTATGTCAGTCTCCTTAAACTACCCTGAACCCCTGGACGCCAAGGGGTTGTCTGCTACCATAGCAGCACAGGGTGCTTGTGGCTCCCGTCCAAAGTATTGATGCCATTTTCTTTCGTTCTTCCCGACGTAATAAGGGCATTCCTGGTCGAGCGGAAATAGCCCTCTTTCCCGGGACGTGTATCTTATGTATTCCAGGAATCATGCTCTCGGCTTCAGAATTATCATCGCTCTCTGGTGATGCTTTCATGATGATTGATTCTTTTCCATACCATGATGGTCATGGTAGCCATGATATTCACGATGCTCATGACAGGGGAAGTTGCCCTGAAACTTTTAGCCTTGGGAACAAATATGATCGCCATCTTGACGCCCAGCAACGGGGTCCCTTTCATTGGGATATTCCGTTCCATTTACCAACCGTCCGCCACAGCTTGGTAATAAGGCTTGGCATGGGTAGACGTGAAATGAATCTCCAAGATGAGGCTACAGGTGTCCGGGTAGTATGGCGCTGGCGATTGGTGCATATTTAATCTACGACTTGCAAGAGTATTGATTTATTATCCGGCGTCACTAAAAGGCTCCATAATGATGAAATGTTTGCTTTATTCCGCCCCTGCTATCATGTAAGACGACGGGCCTGTGCCATCCAATCCAATCATTTGAATATGGATCTCGATGCAGCCCCGGGTATCGAACTGTAGGTACACTCCGGTGACGATTAGACCAATTTGCGGTGAGGGGGTATGATTTGGATACCCTGCATGCTGTACGTGCTGTGGCAGGGTTACTTTGATTGCTCAAGCTACCGGCGGCTTCAGAATGTACCGGTGTGTATCTCATTACGAATCACCACACCCTCATTTTGAGCGGCTTCACCACCAACCGTGATATTCTTGAGTGAGAATCCCTCACCGATCAAACTCTATTCCTAAAAGGGACCAAGAATGGGCACAGTGCCGCAACCAAACGCGACTAGATTCCACGCTACGAAGGTCCCTGCATCTGGGTGACAGCGAATGCGTCATGCTGGATCATATTCCGTATCGAGCCGCATTCTGCCTTGACCGACTTTATAAGGTTGGCAGTCTGGGTCGCATGGAGGCTCAGCAGGACGTGTACTTGCAAGCCAACTTCGGACTGGTAGCCGAGATTGTTGACGTGCAGACTCTAGCTTGCAAATCAGGCTGGAGTGGTGTGGCAACGGGTGTGGGTTACGGTTGAATGTTGTCACGTGCCGGATCATTGAGAGATCCCTCCAATTAATCCGATGTCTTACATTCCTACTCTATACTGACTAGATGGATGTTCTGGTGGGCGCCTCATTTTCGTAAATGTTCGACGTCGAATCTGGTTGAATTGATAATGGCGATACTTGAAGATGGAGCTACCCTGTAGCAAGAAGATGCCTCTGGGCTCCAAGACGTTAGTGGAGCCCGGCAACGGACGCGAAAACGCTTAAACTGCGGGCGGGATTCTCGGCAAGCCTCGGGTCTGGGGCAGGAAGGAGACCGGGAATCACTTCTAATCCCGACCCACTCTTCGTCATTGTCTCAACACCGAATTCGCGGGCTTTCTCCATGACCGCGATTTCTTCTCTTTCAGCCCCTCCTTTGTGATGCGCTTTTGCGCCCGATATTTCAACACTGCAACCCGAACTGCTTGAGGTCGAAGCCACCATGCGAATCGGTACAAGATGCGCCGCGGCTCTCCACCCTTTAGGGGTCCCGAGGCCTCTGGCCCGTGGCAACCAGTTTGCGAGAACGATCCGGACGGCCGCGCTGAGCCTAGGATCATACTGCAATACCCGTAGACCGGTCGCGACATTGAATAATGCCGGTAAACACCAAAATTTCCCAGTAAAGGTCCAGTCAATGGCAACCGTGGCGACGAGCACGAACATCAGTCAGGATTATGGCCCAATCCAGGAATACGACAGGCGAGTGGAAGCGGGGGAACTGCGCAACGATGAGCACCAGAGAGGTGAGATATTTTTGTCTGCACCAATGCGCATAAAAATTGAAACTGACGGTTGGGAAAGGCATCATTCAGAATCTTCAAAACCTCCACGATGAATTGCGCAATTACAAGCCGCCGCCGGTCGTGCATCCCAGCCTCGAATCCCTTAAACCTGCCAGGAAATTTGTGTTCTCTTCATTATTTGGCAAGGGCGGGAATAAAGGATCTGCGATCGGCGAGATCCCCAAGAATCTTCCCCGTGGGCTTTACTTGTATGGCGACGTTGGATGTGGCAAGACAATGTTGATGGATCTCTTTCACGACACACTCCCCGACAACGGCCTTACCAAAACTCGAATTCATTTCAACAATTTCATGCAAGATGTCCACAAGAGATTGCATCTCTTCAAAATGGAACACGGCCGCGATGCAGACGGAACCCCCTTTGTTGCCGCAGAGATTGCTGAAAAGGGAAACGTATTCTGTTTTGACGAGTTTCAGTGTACAGACGTGGCAAATGCTATGATTTTGCGAAGGTACGGTTAACCCTTGGGCAATTGTGAAAAACGCTAAGCATAGGTAGACTTCTGGAAGCCCTGATGTCGCATGGTGTGGTATTGGTTACAACTTCGAATCGACATCCTGACGAGTTGTACAAGAATGGTATTCAACGTGACTCGTTCGTCCCCGCCATTGATTTGCTCAAGAACCGTCTGCACGTCATTAACCTCGACTCACCCACCGACTACCGCAAGATTCCCCGACCCCCTTCTGATGTTTATCACACTTCCCTCGATAGTCACGCCAACGCACATGCCGAGAAGTGGTTCCGGTTCCTCGGAGACCATGAGCAGGTTGAGCCGCGTTCGGAAATCCAAAAGGTTTGGGGCAGAGAAATCCATGTACCCAGAGTTAGCGGGCGGGCTGCTTGGTTCACATTTGATGAACTGATCCGCCAACCCAAATCGGCCGCTGACTATATTGAACTGGTGCGAGCCTATGAAGCCTTTATTGTTACAGACGTTCCTGGGATGACCCACCAGCAGCGTGACCTTGCGCGACGATTCATTACATTTATTGATGCTGTGTACGAGGGAAACGCCAAGCTTGTACTTACCACAGAGAAGCCCCTGGCGGAGCTTTTCATTCCTCGAGACTTGATTGCCGAGAAATTGCTCCAAGAGGATGGACAAGAATCGGCCGTCAGCGATATGGAGCACGATGTCGAGAAACTAAAGGACTCTGGTCTCTTTGTAGGATCGGAAGAGGCCTTTGCCTTTGCTCGAGCCCTGAGCCGACTGCGTCAGATGGAGAGCAAAGAGTGGGTAGAGAGAGGCATGGGCCTAGAAAGCAAGGGAGGCAAGCAGGACAGGGACAATTGGAACAAGACGAGGAGCCGACAGATGGAGGATTCAATGTGAGGGACGAAGGCGGATTGGTTAACAAGTATAGATGCATTTATACCCGGAGCACCAACTCGGCATTAGCGAGCGGTTTTCCTGGCCTGTACAGATTATGCCCTGATGTATATTGGATATGAGGACGGACTATCGATAGACTGTGTACATGATGAGTACACCACAAGGAGCAAGCGCTCAAGAATCTTTCTTTTGTCGGAAAATAGGCCGGGACTATTTTTGTATTTTGTTGTGCTAACAAAGAGATTGTATATTTGATTACACTTGTGTCCCAAGGCAACTTGCGAAGGGTCCTGTATTACAATAACCCAACAGAACACAGGTAGGAAGGTTCCCTTAATATTTCTCTTGAAGCCAACCCAGTGGGCATCCGTATCTTGATGCGATATTTGTGATTTTAATTACCCAGCCCGCAACTTCTCGAACTGCCAAGACCATTCTTCAACCCCACCACCGCAGGCCCGTCGGCTCCATGCCGCAGCGCACATCCACCATGCCTGATGTGCCAGGCCCACCCGCCTGCAGAGTCCTTGCCGCGTGGCCCGGTCCATGGTGGAAGGATCGGACTCGAAAGCCTTGCGTTGAGCCTCGGAGACGGGGTTTGAGGGAAATTCCGACAAGCGCGCAACAAGAGAACAGCCGACGACAGCCTGCGGCATAAAACTGGGGAGAGCATGCTACAAAAGACGAGCTATTTAACCCGTGGAGGGAAGGGACAATATTGGGAAGCTGGAGATGACGTACAATATCTACGGTGCTGGCCTTGACTGAGAGATTGTGTTGCAGTATCAGGTCTTGACTATGGAGACTGGGAAGCGCGGGAGCATCAACAACAAGGCTTGGGTTTCCTTCTACTTCCTTCGCTTGGCAACGAAGATCTATGGACCGCTGCGATGATGAAGGATAGAAAAGAAAGGAAAGAAAAGAAAAACAAAAAGGCTCGCTGTAACCGAATCAAGACTGCTGGGAGAAGCAGCTGGCAAATTTTGATATGATCAAACGACGGTTTGGTGGCTGCTATACACACGGGAGTTGGCTTACCGCCATTGCCGAGTAATCCGACGAGAGCTGATTTTATCTGCTGTGAAGAAAAGGAACATGTTTACTGGGAACAAGGAGGAAATTCATATGATGGATGATTTTGGCGTAATCAGTTTCTGAAATCCGAATGGAGCGCCAGAGCTGATGTCCAAGGCTGTCAAAGGTGCGAAGTCCACTTCGTTAATGCCGCTCGCAATAGTTTTTATCATGTAAAGAGGGGAATTTAAGTGCCTCGTCTGATTTTATCACCCTTAGATACCTAGAAAATGGACTGGTATAAGTATGGGGTTACCTGAGCCTGCGTGTGATCCGTTGATCAAGCCCGTCGGCGAATAGCATTCTGAGACTGGAGGGTTCATGTGACATAGGTGTTAATATAATAATAATAATAATATAAAGGACGGGAAGAGCCTGTGCATGCAGGATCTCCGTGGAACCTGAAACCTTTCAATATATGTTAAGTTAGTGTCTACGATGACCAAAGAACGGTGAGTGAAGGCCATGGCGTTGCTTTTTGTGATGACTGGGTGATGTATTATTATGATCGAGACGTGTTGCCCGAAAATACGGGAAAGCCGGCAGCTCGGAACCAGCAGCAAGACACGATGAAAGCGATGAAATGTCTCAGCGCCTCCAAAGTGATTGTCTAAGGCAACCCAGCTAGGTGGCTGAATCTGGGGCATCAAAATGATCAACAACTACTCCCTGCGTCGGGCCTCGCGCCGGCCATAGCTCCAAGTAGAAAGGAAAGTTTAATAGACAATTGCTGCAAGCAAAAGGGATGGGAAGAGAGCGCGCAACCGTCGGAGGCATCCAATACTTGTGTGAGATGATAATCGAGCCAAGGGGAAGGGAAGCCCACTCGGCTCGTCAGAGGCCCTCTTACCCGAGATGAGTCCTCCAAGCAGCCAGCGCCAGTCGCGTGTATCTTGGCCATCTGCTCAAGGCCTCCTTGCAGCTCTTCCGCAGTGTCATCAAGAGAACCGTGCTTGCATTGCAGCCTTGGCCCACGAGGGCCGAAACGCTGGCGTTGACTGCTTTGGGAGACCAGACGGTGGCCCTGTTCCTTGTCAATGAGGGGGGAGCACCAGTGCATATTTGCAATTTTCCCCCCTCATTCCATGTCTGTCTATCCCTAAAGCAAGAGCTCAGTTGAAACAGTAGACCCTGGCACGGGTGATCAAACTTGGGCGACAGGGTCAAGGCGGGTAGGCAAAAAAAAAAAAGCCCGGTTGATTAAACAAATGCCATGGCGGCGCCCGTTATGCGCATTCCTGGGCTCATGAATGTGGCCGTCAGGGACGAGCAAACCGGCTCTCGATTTGCAATGTGCTTCAACACCCGAGTTACCGCGGGTTTGGGTGTGATGCTCCGCCAGCGCCCGACAGCAGCGTGGGATGAATGATGCAAGATTGGCCGGGCTTGTCGATCAACCGCGTGGTGCGCTAAGACCAGGTACACTTCGGTTATCGCTGGCCAAATGGTGGGTGGAATGTCCACAGTCCGCGGAGCGGTTAAAGGCCTTTGCAAGCGAACGAGAGAGCGAGCGTTTTGGACGTGTTCATTTCGGAGAGTTTCTGGCCACCAGGTGGGCAATGCTACAAAGTAGGGGAAGATCTGCGCGGGCACGGGTTTCAAGGCCTTGGCTAGCCCGGGGGGAGCATGGGGGAGAGGTACTATGTAATGAATTGCTCACTGCTGCAAGCGTTCGGGTGGGGGAATTTCGCTCCAGGGGTGCTGGCAATTGACGTGCGATTTTCAGTTTTTTCTTTTTCTTTTCTGGTTTGACGTGCGCGCAAGGCTCCGAGGCGGGCTGATAGCGAGCGAGCGAGCGAGACTAGGGAAGAGAAGCGAGCGAGGGCTCGGGAGTTGGGGCCGCGCCTGGTGCTCCAGAGTGCGGCTGAGCGGGGCTTTGGTGAGGCCATTTGCACATCGGGGAATATTTGAGAAATGACGGGTGGTCTGGTTTGACGATTGGTCTGGTTTGACGATGTGGCGGACAGCCATGCATGCGACGAGTGCGGCCTTGGAGATTGGACATGCACAACAGCTGCCGGCGAGAAAGCAGAGGCTCCGAAATGGGGACGCGCATGCCCTCGTGTCTGGATACGATTTGAGGCCTCAAAAATAGATCTGATTTGGGTGAGGGATGCCGGGGCTTCCAGAATTATGACAGGAAAGGGGACGGGGGCTAGCTTCTGGCGTGCAGCACAAAGGCAAAGGATGGATCCTTGAGCAGGCCACGAGAAAGAGGAAGCTCGGGCCCTACATTTTCCCGGGGCGAGGCCGCTCAGTGTGGGACAGGACATCAACACGAGCTTGACTCGTACGGGCAACTGTCGCAGTCCGTGGCGGTGGCCTGCCGTCAATAGTGACTGGCCGATTAAGGTTGTGGATGGGCAGATGGATGGATTCCGTGTGAACGGGCGGACGGCGAGCAGGCCTTAGACAGGTTTAGGATAACCAAGTGCGAGACCAGGCCAAACCAGCGCGGTCGCGCGTTAGAGCCAGGCGGTTCACGGGCAAGGCTTTGCGGAAGGCGACAACTAATCAAAAGGGAACAAATTAAGGCAGAGACGGTGGCAGCGGATGGCGGGATAGCGTTGTTGTTGGTGGTGGAGTGGTGCGAGCAGGTTCCGGCAGAAACAAGCAAAACAACCAACACTGGGCTGGGTTACATCACATTCGGACCCTTGGGTCACGCTTGGTGAAGCGCGTGCTGCAGAAACGTGTCTGCCGGGGTTTTGAGCGCCACGCATGCCGTTTCTGGAAGCGCAAGTTAAACAAAAGAGCGCAGGCCATGCGGCAAAGGAACAAGAATAAATATCAGCAAGGGGACCGTCGAGTGGCCCATGTTCACCCAACGGTTCGACCTAGCTGCAGGTACAAGACGACCCAATTTCACCAGGGAGCACGCCCGCCCAATAGCATGGCTGGCGTCCCTGGCGGATGGGGCTTGGAGGCCCGGGTTAGCCCCTGTACGGCATAGGGCGCTTTCCTCTGTTGGTAGCTGCAGCGCCGACCGCAGCGTCGTCACTCGGCCTTTCCTGTCTCTGCTGATCTTCATCTGGAAGTCGTTCAGATGCAGGGCAGCGCTTGGGTGAGATGCTGCTGCGAAGCTTTCATTGTGGGGGTTATGTCTTTTACGATTACGTCTCATTTCACAACTGACTCACTGCGCCGCAAACCTCGATGACGCCGCCGCACATTGTGACTTGGGGGGGGGGGGGGGTTGTTTGCTGCGGTGAGGCTGCCCGGTTGGCCCGGATGCCCTCCTCGCCGCCGCGCAAACGGGCCAGAGGAGGCAAACGGTGAGCTGCTAATTAGCCATGCACCTCCAGGCGTTGGCACAGCTCTGGGCTGAGGCTCGGCAGGTACGCACAGGTACCTCTGGGCACCGGCGCACAGCGCCGAGGTACCTGAAAGCGTCGCTTGTCCCCGGAGCTAGGCAGGGGACGATGGTCTTTGCCCCTGCTCGTGGATCGACTCCCTGGTCAACACCACTTGCTGGCGTCGCCCTACTGACGCTACTGAACCCATCATTCAGCCTGTGCCTTTCTCTCTGACACTCTAGCAGTGATTCCAGCGGTTGATCACTGGCCACCCGCGCACTACCCGCCCAATCCCCGCCCAGCCTGCACTTGCACCTCGCCCGGTGCTGCCCTTACTTCTCTCCCTCTTGCCCTCTCACCACCAACGCCTCTGTTTTCAACCCTTCCCTTCCCCGCCTCAACCTTCTTCACCCTGATTCTTCACCCTCTTTACTCTCCTTCAGAAGAACCGTTGCTTCGTGGCCGCTTCCTCCGCGTTGCCCACGTAGTTTCAGGTCGTCCGTTCGTTTCCTCCAGTTTGCCCGGCGCGATTTTGCAACCATCACGAACTCGTTTTACGCCCAGATCCCGGATTTGATCCCCCATTGTTCTGTCCTCCAGCCGGATTCTAACCACCGCGATTCGTCTTATTGTGTTTTGGCACTTGGTCCAACTCCATAGCAAACTACCATTCATTCTTTCTACAACTTGGGACCCCACACCTGAGACACTGCCGCCCACCCAAACATTGCGCTTCCCGTCGCCTCGAAAGTTGACGGCATACATTCCTTGTTCCCGCCCTCCGGTTTAGCGCCACGCATTCTAGACGGCTGTTCGACCAGGTTCTCGGTTTCAGACGAAAATAACTCCTACGGATATCATTGTTCGGCTTGAAGACGTTCGAACACTTCCACTCCCGGTTGTTTGCGACTTGCCGTTGTTATTAGTGCCAGGATGCGGTTCTCTCACTTGCACCTGCATCGCAGGGAAAATGGCGCCAACGTGGAGGAACCTCGTAATATCAAGGAGCGTGTGGGTGAGTACTTTGTTAGGTGAAACTAGTTGTGGTGCTGTGATAGTCGCACCGAGTTGAATTATGTTGCTTTCTTTTTTCCGACCCAGAAGCTAACTTGAGAAAAAAAAAGCTGTGATCAAAACCGTTTATGTTACTGCTGAGGCTACCTTTGAGGGTGATGTTGGTTACTCGACTCTCCACCAAGCCGAAGCCACCGCGGAAAACACCAAGGACAAAGCCAAGACAACTGCTAAGGCCACCAAAGTAGCTTCTGCTTCAAACGCCAAATCCACAGACGAGTCGCTAGCTACCGATGACTCGGGATCGACGACGGGCAAGGCCACCAAGACGAGCAATTCCAAGAATGATAGCTCTGATGTCCCTTCTGCTATCGTAGACCCTACCCACACTGGATCTATCGATACTATTCTGGCAAAGGCCACTGACCAGATTTCCACCACTACCACTTCCGCCGCCTCGATTTCGACTACTTCGGCTGTGTCGAGTTCCACTCCTACCGCTGCCGCCTCATCGTCCAGCGGCACTTCTGCTGGAGTCAAGGCTGGCATCGCCTTTGGTGTTTTGGGTGGTGTCTTCGTCATTGGCATGCTTATTTTCTTCCTTTTCTCTCGACGCCGCAAGCAGGCTGAAAACGAGAAGATAGACGATCATGACGAAAAGTTCGACCGCTCCTTGGAAACTGGTGTTTTTGCCGGCGCCGTTGCCACCCCTCGAACCGACCCCAAGGCTCCCCGTATCAGCCTGCGACCCGTCTCTCAGTTCCTTGGTATTGACAAGCGCGCCAGCAAGGGTGCTGCCATGGCTCTCGCAGTCCCTTCTTCCTCGGCCACTGTCACTTCTGGTGGTCCCGCGACTCCCCGAGCTCCCGGCGGAAGCGCCTGGGAACGCCCAACCTCGCCTCGCAGTGCCGATCCCAGCAACCCCTTTGGTGTCCAGGCTGAGCGTGTTCCTTCTCCTATTCCAGAGGAGTCTTACCATGCCCGTAGCACTGCTCCCAGCCCGGTTCCTTCGCACAACGAAATCCGCCCCGTCTCTCCGCTCTCTTCCGTCGGCACCATTCCCACAAGCGAGGCCGGTGTGGCTGTCAGTGTTCCTCCCGGAACTGCTATCGGAACTGCTATTGGAACTGCTATTGGAACTGCTGTTGGCGCCACTTCTGTTGGCGCCGTGGTTGCCCGAAAGGCCTCGATGCGCAAGGATGGTCCCAATCACCTTGATCTCACTGTTGCCAAGGTCAACGCCCCTCTGCCTGCTGTGCCTGCTAGCCCTGCTGGTACCGAGTTCAGCGTTTCTTCTCTTACTCCCGGCGGCTCCGAGGCTCCTTCCAGTGGTGCTGCTGCTATCGCAGCTGCCGGAGGCCCAGCTAGCTCTGCTGTCCACCGCGTTCAGCTTGATTTCAAGCCTACTTTGGATGACGAGATGGGATTGAAGGCTGGTGAACTTGTTCGTCTGCTCCACGAATATGATGATGGCTGGGTACGTTATTAAACATGGTTGTTGTGATATAATGCTAATCAAGATCTAGGCTCTGTGCATTCGACTTGACCGATCTCGACAAGGTGTCGTTCCTCGAACCTGCTTGTCCACTCGCCCTGTCAAACCTCGCCCTGCTGGACCACCTGGCCAGCGCCCCATGACTCCTCAAGGCCGCTCCGCCTCGCCCGCCACTGGCCGTCCCATGACTCCTCAAGACGGTCGTCCTGCCTCCCCTGCCGGCCTCTCCTTGACTCCTAACACTGGCCGCCCTGCCTCTCCTGCTGGTCGACCCATGACTCCCAATGGCGGACGATCTCAGTCGCCCGGACCCAGACCCCAGAGCCCCAACGGACCTGGCCGTCGAAACGCTCCCGCTAAGCCAAGCCCTATGAACCCCAACCAGGAGCCCGTCCAGGATGGTCCTCGCAACGCTCCTATCGGCAGAAAGCCAGTGCCTGGCCAAGCTTACTGAAACCACTCGGTTTGCCTGATTTAGCACTCGGCACTTTGTCGTACAAGGAGTCAATAAGGGAAATGAAATAAAAGGGCCGGCGTTTTGTGGTACAATTTTGCACATGGGCATGATATTTCGCTCATGCCCTCGGATGAAATTTGGGACGATTTCCAATATAGCATTCTGGACCTTCTTGTCACTCATTCAACCACATTTTTTCCTTGTTTTTTTTTTTTGTTTGATCGCTTCGAGGCGATTTTTTCTCACTGTTCATATACACTTCATATATCCCTGGCGGCATATCTCTCCCCCACGTGTCTTGGCGGCTCTTCTTTTTTGCATCGGGGCAATCTGATGGAAACGTTTTCGGACACCATCGGTGCTGGAGAAAGGACACAAGATCACGACATATGCCGCAATGCAATACCCCCAATCAACGGGGGATGCGCTAGTCGCTAATGTGTATTTACGCTCGGATTTTTTTTTTTGCATTTCTTTCTCAACACGGCTGGCTCCATGTCGTTGGATGAGTAGACGAGCACAGGAGAGTCTTATTGGGTGGCTAATCAGCCTCATTAGACTAGGATGAGAATTGTACGAGGAAATAGTGAATGAGGATGGGATGCTCGATACAGTGATTGTCTACTTGAGCCGATTGTGACCAGTCGATGTGAAAGAAGCCTTAATGTAGCAGTCATGAGGAGGTAGTAAGCTATTGAATGGGAAGTTCATTTTGTGAATTGTTTAGCACGTGATGTAGAACATGTTGTGAATGGGTCTTGTTCGAGTTTGAGTCCGGCTTATGGAGTTGGAGTGACTCGCGTGCTGGCTTTTTGTCGAAAGAGTTGATCAAGAACGAGTTGCAGTATAAACGTCCAGCGTCAGTCCACTGCCTAATTTGTTTTTTGAAGCGAGCACTGCACAGTGCCGTCAAGATTCCAGTAACAAGATTCAGACTCCTTCTTGATCCTATCATAATGCGGCTCCCCAGCGTGCTCTCTGCTTTGGTTGCTTCCACACTGGCTGAGCCAGCCTCTACAAGCAGGCCCTGAAGGACGACATCAAGGGCGAGCCCAGGGAGTACTCGCCGCACGAATGGGCTCTGGACTCCAAGTGTCAGCAGCTGAGGCTCGTTGGTCACGGGAGGCCTGGGCGGACGGCGATCCAGGGCACCTGCGTGGATGACGAGGGGACGCTCTGGCTGTCGGAGCTGGATCTGAACAAGTGCTTTGGCAACTATCTTGGCGAGCTGGTGTACAAGGTCATGTGAGTCCTGCAAACGCGCGCACTCGGTCGGTGTTTTTTTTTTTTAATTGTTTTGATATCCTAAGCTGGTCTCTGCAGCGAACCGGAGCCCTTTGACAAGAGCTGCTCCCACTGTCGACTGTTCCATGCCCGATCCGAGTCGGATCTGCTGATGGCCTGCGCGTGCAAAGATGAGAAGGGTGAGCCCCAGCCTGCAGTAGCCAAGCTCGGAGGAAGCGGTAAGCCACCATGCACACAGCCCCTCCCCTCCCCTTCCCCTACAGCTTTCCCTTCTTCCGGAGGAGGTGGATGAAGTTCTGACCGTTGCAGAGAGCCAATTCATGTACGTGAGGTCGCTAAACGGAACGCTGTGTTGCCAAAACTCGACTGGAACCAGGGAGTTTGCAATGGGCGAGACGTTGAACATGGTCGGACTCTGAAATAGGATGCTTGCGACATTGCAGTGGTTTGGCAAAGTCGCATGGCCCTGCTTATTCCCGAAAAGAAAAAAGAAGAGAAGAAGCAGAGGAGGTTGATGTCACATGTTTCTAGCTGGATACGAGCAAAACACCCTCACGCTGATGATGCCTGCACCCACCCATCCTCCGTCCTTGAGGCAAGAATCGTCCGTGTACTCACAACCAACTACGAGGTGTTCTGGCCGAGCGGTCTAAGGCGCTGTGTTCAGGTTGTAACCGTCAACTCGAATAATTCGCAGTCTCGCAAGAGGCGCAGGTTCGAATCCTGCGGACATCACGCGACTTTTCTTTTTGAGTTTGTGCTCATCCACATTTTTTTCTCTTTCTTCTCTGGATAAGTCCAGTGACCGGAGCTCTAGTCGGCAGGAACTTGGATCGGACATGTGTATTGCGTGGCATTGAGATTTTAGCTTAGCCTCATTGGTTTTTTTCCCGACTTGATTTCCTCTTCTTCTTCATTTGGTCGTTTTTGTCGTTGTGCGAGATTCAAGCTTCACAGTAAATTGGTAATCAGAGACGGCTCTTGGAAGAAAGCCAGCTTTCATTTATATGGATTCACCAATGATGGATTGCACAGTGCTGTTTGTGTGGAATAAAATAATTGATTGCATTTTTCATTGTCTTACATTATTATTGGCCGCTATGTATTTATATCTGTTGAAAGGTGTGAAAAAGTAGTCGTCTCCTTTTTATTCCTCCTTCACTCTCCATTTTTTCTCTTAGAATGGCGATACCCGCCTGCGCAACTTTTCCTGAAGCCCACTAGATATGTAGGATTGCGCAAGGTCTTTCCTGGATTATGTTTGTCACGGCAGTTTTCGCTGTCCTTGATCCCGTCGAATTGGTTTGTGCTTTCAACGCATCGTCGCGCCACCTCATTTGATGGCACGACCCCGTTGGTGACGGTACAACGTTGAAGGGTATTTTTTTCTCGAGTGTGCTGAATGTTGTGAGAATTGGAACCGGTTGAGTTTGCGCAGGTGGCAGACGTAGAGGTCTCCAGTGTCATCTTCTCACGTCATCGGTAGCTGGGGATCATTCTTCCCCTTCAGCCTCAACCCCGGGCTCTTTGAGCACAAAAAGTAACTCTCGTAGCAACGGGAAGAGAGCTTTTCTCTTTGACGAGGAATGGCAGGTCGCCATCGTGGCCGACAAGTAAACCTCTTTTTCCCTTGTCGGCAGATCTGGCGTGAGCCACACCATTAAAACTGCCCACGCAATAAAAGGAGACTAGCTAATTCGTGCGAATATCGCAGCAGGATCGGTAAGCATTGAGCTACCGATCTATTGCCATGTCCAATGTTTGTCCGGGAACATAGCTCAGCGTTGTGTATGAATGTTTTCTTGGAGCTGGGAATAATCGACCTTGGGCATGGCATTTTGAAATAGCACAGTAAACCCAGGGAATATGAGATTAGTTAGCTGGTTATTTTGAAGACAACATGAGACCACCTGATGGTGCTATGTTTTCAGTTTCGATAAATTGTCCGTGTTTGGGGCAGCCCAGTTTACAACAGGATCTTGCATCCAAAATTGCAATGTTTGTTGTGGATAACTGTTAAAGCAATTTGGTCAGGTGACGCTGCTATCAAAATGCAAAAAACCACCTAGGCAAAATAGAGACTTGTTTCTTTCCAGACAGACGCCGGCCGTCGAGAGACCTAGGTAGGGCTGTGGTTTGATTGACCGCCTTGCGGCTGTTGTTGTGACTAGTGGTAACTGCAACGTGTCCATCTTCGTAGTTGGTCGATTTTAATACTTGTTTGTTGTGGCCAGTAAGGTGTAGAGTCGTGTCCGATCCGCTGGACTGAGGTTCTCGCAAAACTCAAGTGTTGAGAGGTGCCCTCTTTGATGGTGCTGGATTGATGGTGAGCAAGGGTGTGAACCACCAGTCCAGACCAGCCAAGAACAATGACCCGACCTTTTGTACTCTTGGGAAGTGCGGCCTCACCTAATGAAGCAAGGCAAACGGACCATGTTCGAATGCCCGATGCCACGGTGCCCGTGGGCGGTGGGAATAAACTGCCATTCCCAGAGAGGAATGAAGGAAAGAAGGGAATTGTCGAGAATGGATTTTTTAGTCTGTTGAAGGAATATGAGGTCCCTAATATATCTGGTATTGAGTACCTTGCTGGCGACTTTGTCAGCATCCGTTGAGGTGTCAGAAATGTGCGCCTCAAAGTTGTGGTAAAATCGGTTCCCAGGTTGCTGTGGTTTTTGGCGCTGGTAGATTTTGGTAAGAAGTCTAGCATCTTGACTTGTGACCGAAAAAAAATCGAGACTTTAGAGACGTGCGTCCTTCTGGTCGGGTGAGTTTGCGTGAAAAAGTTAGGTTTGGTGTTGAGATGACGCAAAGAGGGGCGAGTCTAGTGGATTCCGACGATTGAATGCATTAAAGGATAACATGTTAATGATCGTATTCAATATTGCGTGAATCATTTATCCTTCATTGATTATTACAAATCTACCATGAATCACAAAACCCGAAAATAAAAACCTAGACTAAAAAAAGTATGGGCAAGAACAAAAGATTATGACGAAATATGGTACCAAACACGTACACCTTGAGCAATGCTTAACACCTCATGGCCCGATACACTTTCCAAAAAAAAACAAAAACGCCTTGCCTTTTTCCCCTTCTCCTTCCCAGCCAATAGCACGTTAATCCCATTGAAACCCCTCGTTTTATAGCAGCCGGCTAGTCATCTCCTGGAACAAATCGTCTGCAAAATCACCATCGGAGCGTAGTGCGCACCGGAAGTCGTCGCAGCTCTTTACGTGTTCGGCAACGCAGCTAAAGAACTGCACAATCATGGAGCGAGCCATATCATTGGCGAGAGTGTTGTCGTAAATGACGTAGATGAGAGAGACGAAGTCGCATACACGCTCGGGGAAAATGGTGAAGCTTACCAGCGAGGCGTGAAGCCGGCGCAGCGCCACCGTCTTGAGGTTGTCTACCCCATACTTATCGGCCAGGACATAGAGGCGTGCATGGCTGAGGAAAAGGGGTCCAAAGGACTCGTGGATCGTGGTATTAACGCGCGGTCGCCAGCGCTCCTCGGCGCTGGAGGGTTGTGGGATGTCGAGCGCAGTAAAGCGGCGCATGGCATCGTACTTGAGGTTATTGGCGCTTGATGTCGAGCGCCAGTCGCCAGAGTCGAGCCAACGGCGTTTTGATGGTAAGATGTTGCCTACAATATCGGGCTCATGCACCAATAACCTGTCGCGGAGGTGGGTTTCCCAAGCGTTCATGTAGGTTCTGATGGAGTAGGGTGATTTTGATAACGACTGCTGGAAGCTAGATTGGCTGGCAGCATGGCGTGATAGACATACAAATTCAGAAGAAAATGGAGGAAGGGATGGGATGTTGTAATTGATTCCCCTTTGGTGATAGCCCATAGCGGCCGCCACCCTCCTCATGCCATCGGTTTCGTAAGGTATGTTGGGCTCTTCGTGTTCTTGGCCAACGCGGTTCTCGTCGTCATCCTCCGACTCTTCGCTCTCAGCGCTTCCCGCATCGCTACTTTCTTCGAAGGCTGATTGGGACTCCTCGTCTTCGTCTTCTGCTGAGGAAAAGCCTTCATCTGCACCGACTTCTTGGTCCACCGAGTCATGGTCCGACAAGTCCAAATCCTGCTGCTCGGGGCTGTCAGGCTGCTGAACAGTCGGCAGAGGCGTGGGCGAGAGGTCCTCGGGCTCTGCCTCGGCGTAGTCGCCCGTGTACGCAAACTTTGCAAAGCGCACAAACGTGTCGACCTCTAAGTCGAGCCACTCGACGCGGCCCTCGCGGGACTCCTTCATGCCTCCATTGACTAGGGCGTTGAGGGCTGGCGAGAGTTGACCAACGATTTCCCTGTGTATGTGGAACTCTTTGCGCTCCTTGCCTACGACAAAGAGGAACGGCTTGGAGGCGAGAGACCTATGTAAGTGGTAGACCCACGGTTAGCGGCTGGGAAGGTGGACAGCACGCCCGTCTGTGTTCGTTCACAGTTGACTTACTCCTCGAAGCGGTCGTTTTCCTGCTTGGAGACCATGGTGGCGAGAGCTGCTGGCGATTCAAGGGCGCAAAGGCTCGGGGCTTCAACCCAGCCCTGCAGCGTGCTCGAGGGGAGGCGAGGTGATTGCTACCTGCAGCGCTTCTCTGCGGCGAGGGCAGATGAGAGAAGGGGGTGGGAAAAACGCTGGCGCCAGCGGCAATGGGGGACCCGTCAACCCGCAAGACGCAGCCGTGCCTGGGGAGAAAAAAACGGGAAGAGGGCAGCGGATGCTTTTCTGTTTGGAGGGGCGTGCCTGGTGTTTGCGAATTCAATCCAATGCGATACACCCGCCGCCACACCCGCTAGCATCTCGGAAAACCCTTGCATCCACCGTGAGGCCCAACGCCTACAGGCCGCAGCGCCTCGCCCACTTAGCTCTCTCTCGCGCTGCACTTGGCTTCCCTTGGCTCTGCTGCTCTGCTGGGACCCTGGCCGCCTGGGCTGACCAGCACCCTTGCCATTGGCTGCTTTGCCGCGCGCACCTTACCGTTGCATCTTTTAGTCTAGGTTACCGGCCAGTCGGCGCCAACGCGGTGGACATAATTCGCGAATAACCCAGTCCCGGTCCTTGGTGCATGTCATTTTCCTCTTGAGAAGCATCCATATTTTATCTATCTCGCACTGCATGCGGGCACCACTCTTTGCTCCCTCACGCCACAAATTTACCCCCGCATCCTCCGCAAGCTTCGCCAGACGATTCGACCTTCGTCCCAGGCCCAATGTGCTCCTCCGCAATCTTCCCAAGTTCCGTCACCTTCAGACAGCGCAGCTCGCATACCGCGCAGATGCGCGAGATATCGGGCCCCATAATGGCTAACCCTGTCGAAGCGCAGCGAGCTGGCGGGGTAACTATTAGCATCGTAGGCGCTTGTCGTGCCTATGCACTAGCAGTTAAACTTACCAAATGTGTGTCCATTTGTGCACTTGACGTCGTGCCCCTCCGAATGCAGCACTGCGTCGCAAAAGACACATGTTTGCTTTCCTACCACGTCCCTAAACTGCTCTCGCAATGACGACTCGCCCTCTCCTGTCCCCGTCTTGCTTTCGACCGTTGTCCCGGGCACTTCTGGCCCGTTGCCGTACATCCACTCCCACAGCTGACCCTCTGTCGTCAACCCTTCCACAGGCAGTGGTGTCTGGCCTTGGTTCCTTTTAGATGTCTCTGATGGGTCCCGCCACCCAAATATTAGTTTGGAAATGGCACGACGCTCCGGATGCTGCGTATTGAACTGTGATACTATCACCGCGGTTGAGCCACCGCCTGGAGAAGCTGCCATGCCCCAGATGCGAAATCGCGAATGGTGGACTTGTAACTTGGATCCGTCTTCCTCCATCATTTCGTCATCAGACTCGTCCGTATCGGAATCTAGCCCCTCCAGAGCAGACGCTCTGGAAACAAGCCGGTTTGTGAGTTTCCTTATCTTTCCCGCCCACTGTGGCGGGTTTGTGCCCGTATCTGGAAGGTTTGTCTGATACCAGTTCTGATTATTTGCTGTTGCCGATAATCTCACCAATGAATAATATGGAACTACAGATTTGGCAGTCTCAATGCTTGGATGCATCATCAGTCCTGTGATTGGGTTCGTAGATGTATGTTCTTCGTCCTTGGTATACGTAGTCGAGCATTCCCAGGTGTAGTGAGGCTCTGCTGATGCTTGAGGGGCGTCGAAGAGCGAGACTTGGAATGGCTTCACATCGAATGGGGTTCCGATGACACCCTTTACCACAGGGTTGCTCTCATCCATGCAGATCTGCGGTTCGTTAGGTTGGGCGAATCTTGCAAGAAATGTCAAGCCGTCAAACTCACACTGTCTTCCCACTCCACAAATGCGTCCGTGGATAGAAATGTACAGATTGCTGTCAAATCGGCCTTTTCGACTTCAACTTCGGGGACCGAACCTTTGGTCCAAGTACCGTGAATCGTAATTCGACGGAATCCGACATGATTTTTGGCCAGGTAAGCCAAAATGGCAGTCGTCTTGTTCTCGGTGACAAACCAAGGGCTCCATTTTAGAGAAAAGGCGCTTCCGTGAGGCACGAAATCCGGGTCGGTGATGTCGGTAGCCTGCATTGGGTCAGTCACCGTAGCAAACCGCTTTTCCTGAAACTTTGCACTCACGTCTTCTTTGGTATGAAGCCCACGCCCATCAAACCGTGCAACTTCCTGGATGTCCCACAGAGCCTCCTCGGTTGTTGGCTCAGAAGACTTCGGTCGTGAAAAGAGTTGAACACTCATTACGGCAATCTCCTCAGCGTCATTGCAATAAGCAAGAAGGGCTCTGCTATTAGCTATATGCTTGGCCCATGAAAAAGCTTGGATACGCTCATTCATATTGCGATATCCATCCTCCGCACTTGGATCCGGGATTGGTAGCTGTGCGCCCAAACCCCACAACGTCTTCCACGCCTTGAATCCACGGGTGCGCATTCCGGTGATTACAGTTGATTGTCGATCAATATGCTCCCCAAGAGCGACAATGGCGCCGTTTGTCGAGAGTGTAGTCAAGATGGGCCTGAGATTGCATCCTAGGCCATTGGGAGACCACTCCAGTCTGATGATTTGGCAAATGGAACCCCCAGAGCTGGTGACAAGACCGCTCCCCACGCCGGTGAACCAGTTTTCCTCGGTAGTCCGTGGAGCCACCACCTTGATGCCGGAGAAAGCACAGAGCTGGGCGTTGATGGTGGGATCCGGTTTTATCAAGCCTGACGCGCGGAACGACAGTGAAAATTGCTGCAGCTCCTCTTCTGCCGCTTCATCACGGTCGCTTGCTTTCGGATACTCTGGAAGGAAGATGTATATTGTATCATCCGTGGCGACGGCCAACTCTGCATCGCACGACCACGCCAATGCATGGCTTGTAAGTGGCCGCGATTTGAGATGGATGGTTTTGAGGGGGCGTGTCTGCAGATTAAGATCTATAGTTAGCAATCACTCTACCACGGTGGACGTTCAATCAAAGCCAAACGTGAGCTAAGAATCAAGAACGAAGTGTGCAAGAAATCGCGGTGATGCATAATTTGCTGTACAGCTGAAGCTGACCTGTTTCTCCCACCTTCGATTTATCCATGTTGAAAATTTGGTAGCTCGGTCACACTTTCATAAAGTCGCTTACTAGAAAGGCACCGGCGCATTGTACTCTGTTTGCATCACCTGTGCATACTCCATTGAATGGTTGCTCGGTTTCTTGATGATAAATAGAGAGCCCTTGTGAGGTCAGTCATGTGCCAGTGTTGCCATCAAAAGTGAGAAATTCTGGGGACGACTTGCTGACTAAGGTAACCATTCTGGCTCATGGTCTAGTTGGCGGCACCTGCCCATCGGCCTTCGACAATGTCAACAACACTTAGAGTGTCTCATAGTGGGGAAGAAACTGTGCTTGGTTGTATATTTTCTGAAATAGATATTCAAACTTCTACTCAATTGTGGGGAAAGAGTCGTCCTGAGCAAGGCGAATCCAATAGAACAGGCGATGGAACACACACGACATTCGAATCGACACGAATAATAGCGTCGCATAGGCATAGGGAAAAGAAATTCACTTCCAAAATCGAAAATGCGAGCAATAATATGCGCAGCACTCTGAGAATAAGCGATCTGATCTTTGGTGCTTTCAGCACGAAACTTGGGCCAGCATCATAGTCTTTACACTGTTGAACATATACATATTTATTTTCATAATCTTGAAAACATGAACAGTTGGGTATATTGCATTATAAATGGTAAACGTGATGCTCAAAATCTTCGGCAGGTTATTGTGCCTGTCCGCATGGATGAGTTTCTACTCGTTTCTTTCCTGGGCTCATATCTACCTTGACCTCCTTGCCCAACTTGCCCGAAGCTTACGGGCAATGCCTAGGTATATCATGGTGGGCTGCGGAACCATAGCCGGCCACGCGCCGTGATTTTATGTTGTCTTGGCCAATTGCCGGAGCTACTCGCAGGTGAAGATTCCAGCCATGGCCATTACTCTCGGATTCTAGTTTGCATCTAGCCTCTTTCTTGGCCAGAAAATAGAAAACATCATTCGCTCTACAAACTCATCTCGTCCTCAAGGGATTTAAGCTTCCAGCAATGAACCAAGGCCCCAAAGAAGGGCACATCCTGCCAGGGCGGTAGCGCCAACCACCTTTTTAGTCCACCAGTTATCGTCAGTGAGAGCTTTAGTCTTTAGGATTTTCTTGGCTGCCTCAGTTGGGGCACTTGCAGGCGCGCTAGCAGTGTCTTTTTGTGCGCCATCTCGCTCATCCTCCCTCTGTCGGAGCTCAGCAATCTTTTTGCTGAGGGCTAGGAGATCTTCGTCAAGTGTTTGGTTATTGCTGCGATCGACCTCAACGTTTTGAATGTTGCCGAAGAAATCAGTAATCAGACGACTGCGAGCAACGTCTGCGCCACCGGGAAAGAGATCGTAGCGGAAGCCAGGGTTGGAGTGGATTTTGGAATAGTCGTAACTATCGAACAAGTCGCCAACAGTCCTGCGACTATTCAGGTCCTTGACTTGGGTCTCGAGAAATTCGAGGTTGTAATAAGTGTACCGATCAATGACCGCCACTCCGACATCGTTATCAGCGTGGTGCGAGTAAGAAGACTGGTCGAGTTCGGAAGATCCGGTAGCAATGATATTGGGAGAGTACATTCGGCTGTACATGGTGTTTGCCTGGCAGGTGTCGATCATGAACAAGATCTCGTGATATCTAGTGATTGTGAGTTAGCGGACGGGCAGTAGGGGATGGTGTAGCTCACCTCTTCTTCTCCCACATCTGCTCAAAAGCATCGGCAAGATCCCACGCGCCAATCTCCTCAGCGTCCTGAAACTTGAGAAACTCGTTACCACCGTGGCCAGTCATGTAGATCAAAATGTTGCTTCGATCATCGGTAAGGAGGCGCTTGCTTCGAGGCATCTCGGCGCCGACACGGTCGGTGAGCAGGCGGATGAAGTTCTCGACGGTGACCTCGTAACCTCGATAGTCGACTTCGATATTATCGCCGTAGAGATCAACGGCGCGGTCCGAATTGCTGTATACGGTGCCGGGGAAGGCGTTGCGTGGATTGCAGGCCATGTCGTCCGGAAGCATCAGTATGATTTGGGAATCGGGAATGCCGAGACGCTTGACGGTGCGGTACATGGAGAGAACATTGGCGAGATGGCGGTAATTGAACCAGAACCGAGATGTGCAAACGAGGACGGCCCAGTTGCTGGTGTGTTCGGCGAGGGCGACGGTTGCGAGCAGAGCGGCCGCCGCGAGGGCGTGGAAGCGGAGGGCGGGCAGATTCATGGTGGGATGGCGAAGGAAGGAATTGCAGTGGGAGTACATGAGTTATAGCCCACGGAGCGGTGGGCAACCTGTGTTGGTGCAACAGTTGCGACCGTTGCGACTTGCGTGCGACGCGATGCTGATGCGAGTCCTCACAAAGGCTTACAAATGGAGTCGCATAGGTAGCATGCCTTGCACAGCATTCGCGGAATCAGGGAAGGAACACTTGGCCCCGGAGTTTCGGAGTTGGAGGCCCGGGACCCCTGGCGCTAGTCTAGAGCAAGACCATGCACCATGACAGTCGTCTGTGCGCACAGGCCAACCAGAATTAGAGCCTGAATTAGAGCTGGATGCACTGGAAACTTATGGAGCTATTGCTAGATCGATACATCTAGTTGGGATCATTTCAATAAACGAAAGTATGAAAGACCAGGGGCTGTTTAAATTGCCGACACCAGCGCACTTTTCGTGGCCCTCGCCAAACTTGATGGATCGAGTCACAGACCAAACCATACTGGGAGAGAGACCCTGAGGTATGAGATTGTCATGGAAGGAGAGCAAGCCTCCGAAATATCTGTCATCAAGCATGGACAGTTGACCACCATGTCACTTTCATTGCATTGGTTCCAGTCTTGATGGGTCAAACCACATCACATGCCTTTCGCATCTATCTTTGATTGGAATTGGTATTGATCGATGATGAGTGTCGCTAGCGACAATGCCCGCTGTTGGTTGGCCGAGCTTAAACTCCCTCGAGAGAACTCCATACAACAACCAATAGCTTCCTCCTTCATCCAAATACACACCAGCCGCCTTTTTTCGATTTATGAGCTTACCAATACCCAAAAATATCCATATTTAGGTAAACGCCCAGTTTCTTTTCGCGTCGTATTGGCCATATTTGTCGTAGCGGAGGGCTGCCCTCTGGCCGTATTAGTTTGCCGCTCCCGCAGGTGCCTTGGCAGGTACCGGAGGGTTGCTTTTTGCGGCGGCGGCTTGCTCTTGTTGTCGCTGGGCTTTGTATTAAAAAGATGCAGGGTGTCAGGCGCCTTGGGCATGATATTTACTTACACACTGGAATCATGATGTGGTTAGCGAGGGATTTCTACAACCGGTACTTGGAATCGTATTGCCAACTTACTCTCTGTTCGGATACATGTTTAACAATAAAGATAATTGCAAGAAAATGAACGATAGCTCTGAAAGATGGGGCACACTCACGTACTGGAAGCGTGAATTGTGTCAGAAGCTATAACCAAACATCATTTCAAAGGGGCCAGCCACTTACAACCTATTACGCCAGTTTAAGTGAGAACAGGAATCATCAGCCATATTAATGAGGAAATGAGTCACTCACACACTATCGTTTATTAGCCAGCTTGCATTGCTTCAAGACACGTGCTCACTTACCATCTTTGAATCGTGCCATTAATTATCTGATTTGAGCTCCACTTGACGTCCTGGTGCATTATTTGACACTTACTCCCTGATGTTACATAGCATATTAGCCGCCTGCGCGGTGCAAATTGCCGCATATGCCGTTTTACTCACTTGCTGCAGGGTGGTTACATTAGCAGCTGAGCCTGGAGACTTGTATTTCTCGGGAGTCACTCACTATCTGTGATCATAACTTCATGTCGGTGAACCGGCCTTTGGTGTAAATATGGGTTTAATTGACCAGTTTACTTACAAACTGTTATGGTCATTAGCCGCTAGTTTACTTTCGGGAAGAAATTGTCTGGCAATTGTTGCATACTTGCTAAATCCAGAGTCCAGTCAGTTTAAAAAGCATTGTGAGTTGATCAAGTAAGGTTACTAACACACAATGCCGGGGGCATATTATACACATTATTATCCATACACTCTTCGGCAGAATTGTCACATATAGCGCGCTATAGGTTTGAGTCTTTAGTAACAAAAATCCCGAGAACCAGGCCGCTAATACTTACACATTGGCCACGCTGATCGAAACTTGATTAGTTTCCAAGCTTGATTACCAACAGCACCACATCATAGATGTATGGATCGGAGTTCACCTCTTTTGACGCTGCTTGGCTTGCTGGGGCGGCGGCAGCCACCCCGAGGAGAACTGTAAGGACTGTGATGAAGGATTTCATTATAAAAAAGAGTTGTGTTAAAACGAATATAAAAAGGGGCAGTTCTCGTCTGGCAGCCGAAAATCGAATTAACGGCAGCGATCGACCAGCGGTGTTCCTCATTTTATATGCAGCGGCTTGAATCGCCGAGTAATAGCACCGGAACTTCTCCCTTGACCTATCTTGTTACATACCTGAAGTCTTGGGGTACAGTACAAGTGTGCACAACGTTGCTGGAGGGCGGATGATTTCATTCCAAACATGGACCCAGTAGATCCAGAAATAAATATTTTACCGAGAACTGGACAAAATTACATCCATATTTGCCTTGGTAAACATTACGGAGAGATCTGATACGTGGTGTCTCGGCATTTTGACTCCACCTTCTGACAGATCTCTCGGCGCGGTTTTCCAGAAGCGCCAACACATGCACTTTCTCTTAGATGATGACAGATTTGCGAAAATGATATGCCAGCCAACTAGCCCATTGGCTTGGCGGCAGGTATCAACGGATTCAGTGCTACATGGATTATTCGAACAAAGCTGGATGATAATCCGCCGTCATTGTCAGGACGCAAGGGTAAATGGTCGCGTATGCAATCGCATCTTGTCCAACCATGTTCGGGAAGAGGGTTTTAATCCTCTCAATGTAGCAGGAGTGGTGCTTGTCAATCGGAACATTTACATGAATACGATTTGAAGTGATGGGTCAGGCTCTGTTTCGGGAAGATGGATACATTCAATATCCACCTACTTGCCACTCTCCTGTTCATGCTCGTCCAGGCGAGGCGTGTTACGGAAAGAGGAGCTGGTCAAAGCTAAAATTATATCCCGATGGCGATTTCCCCCATCAGGAAACAACCATCGGTCCACAGGTGGAACCTGACAGCTCGAATTGGTCAGCTGGCAACTCGGATTTGCCAGAGCCGGAGAGGAAGGGGCATGAATGCTGAAAATTGAGGGAAGCGACAAAAACACTTCGCATCAGCCCAGACAAGGCGTCGCCGGTGTCTCATTCGCTAAATAATTTTTGTTGGTTCGCAGGTCATCTCTCGTCGGCATCGCCATCGTTCGACAAGACAAGGTTGGGGCGATTGACTCTGGCTCCATGCTCTGATTTTCTGACATGGCCAAGTTGCCCCTGGTCGTCGGGGCATGAAAGTGAGACCAGACACGCGTGTGAGGTGCCATTCATTAAACGAATTACCATTGGCGAAGACGAGGGAAAAGTCAATCACAAGCTGTGTTACAAGTTCCGATTACGGCTTTGTTTTTTCTTTTCCATGAGACAATAAAGAAACCTCGGATGCATTGCTACCCGCGTGCCTGATGGATCTTAGTATTACGTAGAGTCCATCTGGAGTGGAGGCAGACAACTGCGCACAAAAGAGACATGACCCCGGTTGCTGGCGACGGGACCAAAGGATGGGGTTCCAGATCGGGTTCGGCGATGGTGGGAGCGAAGGGGGGATTAAAAAAAAACCAATCCATAGATCATGGAAGCGCTGACTCTTTCGGGACTCGTCATGCCCTCATGATATGGAGTCACACAGCCAGCAGCCCATGTGCCATGTCTGACGAGACACGAGAGGATGGACGATGATCTGGCTCAAGAGAGGGGGCCCTGCAGAGGCTCCACCAGAAGGAACCTGGAAGCCTGCGACATGATGAGCAAGACCAGAGATGGAGCCAAATGCCACAAGAACCAGAAAGTGCCAGGAAGAGCCAGCTAGACGCAGAAGTCCGGCACTAGGAACCCTGCCAGGCCAAGGAGACGGTCGCTGATGGCATGTCGAAGGCATGACTAGCAAATGCCCAACATTGCTAGTCAAATGCAAGCTGCCATGATGGGGCAGGAACTAAGGGGACCTAAGTCGGCGCGTGGGCCGTATGACGGGGAGAGGAGCAGAGTCGTTCTCTGCGGCGCGGGGACACAAAGAAGGTTGTTCTCGTCGTGTTCTTTGCGTTCCTCTGGGCTGGGAAGCGAGGCGGTGGATGAGACGACACCCAGGCAGAGCGGCAACCCCGGGTGACTGGACGAGGCGTTTTGGGTGGCGGCGGGTGCGCTGAGGATTTGCGGGTGCAATTTCGCCCACAATCACATGAAAGAAGCATGAGGCAAACGGGTAAAGAGTCAGGGTTTCGCGTTGCCCACGCTCGGCTTGGCCTGGGGCTGGCACAAGCGTCGGTTGGCTGTCGGCCACTGTGGTGGTCTCTGCAGCTTGTGCGCTCGTCCCGCCGTGTTGCATCGCATCCGCCCTAGACGAAGCCCAGCGGGGTCGGCGTCCCGTTGGTTATTCTGGGACCAGCACGTAGCAGCGGTGACGTACATGGACAGGCAGCATGTGCAAGAGAGTGTGTGTGGTTATTAATTGGTGTTTTTTTTTCTTTGCTCGTCAGCCGCCCAGGCCAAATCCACCCTCAGCCAGCCAGCAGCATCGGCCTGGGCATCACGAGGCACGAAAAACTCCTCTCATTGCACCGCACCCACTCTGAGCAATGCTCTGTTGTTTTAGCCTGAGATGCTGGTGCGTTTGATGCATCAGCTCAAAACAAAAACCCAGCATCCGGGTTGCTTACCTTCCACGGTAAAACCATCGAGGTCTGTCCATTAGCATCTCCGTAGCCGTACACCCTCCTGCTCGGGACAATATCCTATGCCGGATGTCTTCGTTTTACCCAGACCGAAGCCCTCTTGTTCGTTTTCTGTCTCTCCACTCTACTCGCTGAGCTTAATTACTCCTTCAAGGTCTGGTACCTTTCTTACCCCGCCACGCCCCCCTCTCGCAAGCCATCTCCAGCCTAGACCATCTTGTCTCTTGTTCTTCGCTTCCTGCCACCCCGGGCTCCACGAGATAACCATCGCCAAACATTGCGGTCGCATGTCTCCAATTGCCACACCCTGACAGTCTCTAGCTGGCACATTCTCCATCTCGTCGTCTTATTTATTCTCTCCCCCACCATCCCAACTGCCCTAACCTTGGGTGCTAACACAACTTGACCAACCAACTGGCCTACTACGGTTTTCTTTTTTTTTTGCTCAAACAAAAAAAAACATTAGCACTGTACATCTTTGCCCACCAGGGGAAAGACGTACGTTTTTCTGCCCACCTCCCCCGTGCCACGCCGCATCTCGCTATCGCTATTTTAGCACTGGGACCCCGGTTCTCTCACCTGCACCCGCTGTGCATCTCCGTAGCGCAGCACAGCATAGGCGGCAAACCACCCGAAACTGCCCCAGTGCCATCCTGGGACCGTCCGAGTAGCGGAGCTACCCCCAAAGTGTGCTCTCACCCACTACGAGCGAGTACTTGGCTGAACCAACCCCCCTGGACCACCCTCGTCCGCCTCGTTGTGCACATCAGCTCAATCCTGAATTTTTGTTCAACTTCTGCCCGTCAACTAACTTTTCCAACTTCTTCCAACACGTGCGCCAAGTAGCCTTTTTTGCATCATGGGCGGCACGCCTGCCTACGTCTTTGTCGTCAGGTTCGTAGTGGAGTCTTGTTTGCGCCCATCCTTGCATTGCTCCCTTCACATGCCTTTGCGCACCCCAGCCCCAGTTAGCACGACAACTGACCTCGACATCGCAGACATGGTAACCGCCTCGATGCTGCCGACAAGCGATGGCATCTCTCCTCTCCCACCCCATACGACCCTCCCCTGACCTACGGTGGCTTCCTCCAGTCCCGACTAGTCGGCAACCAAATCGCGAGCATCCTCGAACAGGCCAAGATTGAACAAGAATCGTCCGCCAAGGGCCCCAAGAAGAGAAGACGATTCAAGGTCGTCATCCACAGCTCCCCCTTTTTACGATGCGTTCAGACTTCGATAGGGATCAGCTCTGGTCTCGCGCAGACCCCCCCTGAGTCCCCCCATCACCCGTCTGACGTCTTTGTGTCCGCGACCGGCGCCGCGAGCTCTTCGAACGAGTTCAAGCCTGCCATTCTGCGACTCGATTCCTTCCTGGGAGAATGGCTCTGCCCCGAATACTTCGAAAGCATCACCCCGCCCCCAGGAGCTGCCCTTATGGTGGGTAGCGCAAAGGCCGATCTCCTGCGACGAGAAGATTACAGCACTTTAACGCAGCCTGCGCCTGTCAACCGCGACCACAGGAGCTCCTCTGCATCTCTATGGACCGGCTCTCCCAGTGCGAGCCCTGCCATGAATGCGTCATCCGGACCCCCTTCCGTTGCCTCGGACAAGGATGCCTCAAGCGTGAGCTCCGCTCCGACCTCATCCATGGCTGCCGCATTGTCCGGACAGCTCGGGAGTCAATACGAACAGAAGAAGGGATATGCATTCCCAAAGCCAAACTACGCCATCTCCAGCTCTGGTGTAATCCCAGAAGGGTTTGTAGCACATGCGCGGGATCACTGTGTCGTGGTGGATTACCAATGGGACTCAATGAGAGCCCCACTGGATTTTGGTGATGGCGGCCAGTTTGGCGAGGAATGGACGGCCATGCACAAGCGATTTCGCAGAGGGCTGAAGAAGATGGCTCACTGGTACTCTACCACGGAATCTCCCACCGAGATGGTTACCAAGGGGGTTCAGGATGGGGAGCACCCCGACGCTGCAGACGATGAAGAAGTTGAAACGGTGGTTATTCTCGTGTCGCACGGCGCCGGCTGCAACGCACTGATCGGTGCAATTACTCATCAACCTGTTTTGATGGACGTGGGAATCGCCTCCATCACGATGGCTGTGCGGAAGCCGGGTATCACATACGACGCGCTCCTTGCGAACCCCCAAGCTCTGGATTCTTCATCAGAGCCTTACGTGTCGCCTCACGAACTCTTTGATATTCGGTTGTCAGCAAGCACCGATCACTTGCGATCAACGGCGTCAACTCCCGTATCCGCTCGATCCACCTCGAACTCTGCGGACATGTTCCCTGCGGGCACAGGTTCTCGCGGCCGTGCCCCAAGCATGGGGAATTCTGGTCCTCTGATCGGATCCTTCGTTTACACGTCGGCGTCAGACCCCTTTTTGGCGAACAGCAGCCGTAGCTCTTCTGCCAACGCTGTATTGGGATCGTCCATTCGTCGAGATTCTGCTTCTCAGCGGCCGACATTGAGGACAAGCGCACTTGCGACGAGCACACTCGCAGCAAACACGACCACACCAACCACAGCCACACCAACCACAGCCACACCAACCACGGCCACACTTACTACAAATACAGCTACGCCTAGAAACACTTCTCCTGGAGTGAGTAGCCCTTCTTTCGGGCTGTGGTCGCCTGCGCCGTCCTCACTGAGACTGATGGATGATGGCGGTGTTGATAATAGCAACGAAGAAAAGGAGGACTTTGGCGCCCTGCTGCCAAACTTTGACCAGGCCCGCTTGAAGCCCGAAGCCCACGAGCACAAGCCCAAGGATTTGATCACAACTCCTCCGCTAGGTTCAGACGAACCCGAAATCAAGGCTCCTGAATTCACAATGCCCCAATCCATCTCGGCACCAACACTGTCTTCAAACCTGCCACCTTCGCCCACGATGGGCCCCTTTTCCTTTGGTTCTATTGGGGGAGGCTCTGGCTTCAAGAGCAAGCCGAGAGGGCCAATACTCTCAGCCCCGATCAAGATCAAAACACATCTGGACTTTGACAAGCCTGCCGAGGAAATCTCGATTGCACAGCTGGATGGCCTTGGCGGAACTTGGGGTCTGCCGATGCCTCCGGGTGAAGCCGAGCGACTCCGAGATCTCAGCATGTCTAAGAGACGCTGGACCACAACTGAGCGCGCTTAGAGTCCGGGCGCACGATTTCACGGCTTAATACTTGATGACGCTGGGGAAAACGGATGAGCCAGACATCCCCCATGCGATTGAGAACTCTGGACCAGAAAGCTCCCTTCTCTCACATACGAAAACCTTGTTACTTTTTAGCGCGCGTTGCTTCTTGTTGATCGGATTGGGTTTTGCTTCACGACAGACAGGTCTGTCCCACCTATCATGGCACCGGCGAAAGGGGCAAGGTCGAAAAGAAAAAAAACTGAAAAAAAGGAAATTACACCAAAGCTCTCAATGTATATCGGAAACACTCGGTTAAATGTTTATTTATGTTTATTAGCAAGGCGAGATGGGTACTGGCGGGTTGTCACTGTATCGTTATGTTTGGTCTTGGTTGGTTCAGGTTCAGGTTCGGTACTGGGTTTTTTGGGGAACGGCAATGGCAACGGAATGATATCCTCCTGTACTTGATGCTTGCTTGGCACACACCCTAGATTGCAAGGTGTGGGAAACGGGACATGGGTAAAGGGGAGACTATGCAAAGAGATTGTCCAAATACCTATTTAGTTTATTCGACTGCGCAACTGTATCGTCTATCCTGCCTTGTCCCTCTGGTGAAGCGGCTCTCCTTCGTAGTATTCATCTATTGGATATAAACGGCCAAAAAAACAAACCAACCCAGCTAGGAACACATAAATTTGCAGCATCTATGGGCTTATCATCTAGATACGCTCTTGTGTCACTGCCCAGTAGCCAACGCCGTACGTAAGTCTCCAGACTTTAAAACACAACCGTATGCGCAAGCAAACCACGCACGCTTCATCGCAGCCTGAAAGCTTCTACGCTTTCATGTTTCACGTGCTCATCAGAATTGGGTTGACCTGATTCGTCGCACTTGCTTTTCTCCTTCCTGCTCGTTTGTTGCTGCTCTAGTTCAAAAACTTGTTCATGGCCTGATGCGCCAACTCGACGCCCAGGAAGGTGGCGGCATTGGCCGGCACGGCACGGGCGAGTGCGGGGCCGAAGCCAGGGAAGAAAGCACGGTAGCCTCCCTTGCCATAGAGGTCGCGGACGACGCCGCCCAGCGTGACGTTTCCTTCGGCAGTCTGGAGGCGGGACTTGACCGTATCAATGGGGAAGACGGGAATCCACATGGCGATACCGGCAGCGGCTCCGGCGCAGGTGATGGCAGTCAGACTCAGCTGGCCGCTGGGCTTGCCCGTGTTGGGGTCAATGGGAGTCAGGGAGCGCTTGATGTATTCGTAGGCGGCAAAGTAGGCGGCGGAACCAGGGCCATCGCGGGCGAGGGTGGCGGTGCTGCCGCGGAACACGGAGCGGATGCCACCCTCCTTGTAGAGCTGGCGGACTACGTCAGAGGCGCCCGAGTATTTGGGCTTCTCGCCGGGAGCGAGCTGCTTCTGGCCCTGGACCTGGAGAATAACCTTGATGCGCTCGAAGGGGGCGGTAATAGCAGTCATGGGGATAGCGGAGAGGAAACCAGCCGTTGAGATCTGGGCAATCGTGTAGCCTTCGGCGGGCACCTCTGAGAATTGACCGACAAGTTGCTTACCGACATCGTAACCCCAGAAAGAGACAGCAACTGGAAATGGCACACAAACAGTCAGCTTTTCTACACTTCCAATGCTAATCTAAAAACGGCCAGCCATCTCGGGAGCATGACATACACATGGGAGTAACACCGATCAGCGGTGCGCTCACACCAGCGTAGAGGCCCCTTCGGAGACCATCGCGGGCAATGCTTTTGCGGACGACATCAACAGCAGATGAATAGACACCACGCTCGGCAGTCTGGAGGCGGACTTTGACAAGATCAAAGGGATGGCCAACGACGACGGCGCAGACGCCACCAAAACCACCAGCAACAAGCGCGCGGACCTGCTGAGCAACCCCCGAGGATGCGCTCTTGGATTCGTCGGTCTTCTGCTTGGGGATGACGCTGGGGATCTTCTCGATTGTTCCGACGGCGACGTCGGAGGAGTCTGCGGTAGACATAACGGAGGGAGGGGCGTGTGAGAGAGAGGAAGAGGGAGAGTTGTGCGTGTGGCGGCAGGCGGGGAGAAAGAAGAGACGGGAGACGGGACAGAGCTCGAAGGGAGGCGGGGGAAGCTTCAATAAGAAGCTGTGACGTGTGGAGAGATGCCCTGGCAGGAATGCGGAGCTTTTTGGGGGTGGGCGGAGAGTGTGGGGAGCACAATCGGCTGAGGGGAGCGAGGAATGGAGCAGACGCTGAAGTCGGCAGTGGTGGTTGTTTATCGCAGCGTTGTTGATTCGCTTTGTCTCTTCAGTAATCCGAGAGAGTAAGACGGACAAGTATGGAGAGGTCAAGAAATGTCTCGAGTCGGAAATGCGCGGCACATGTAAGAAGACGCGGGCGATATAAAAATCCACGTCAGAAAAAAAAAATTTAGGAAGTCGCCGGCTGTACGTCACCGGTCTTGTGGCTGCGGCTGTAACTGTTGCGACTTATGGTGCAAGCGCGAACTGTCACTGTGACCTCTGACGTCCTGTTTTAGTCTAAGCTGTGTAGTTATTTGGGTGTGACCAACCTAGTTTAACGCCCAAGTCCTAGAAATTGGACAAGAAGCCTTTCCGGTTTTGTTCGTTTATTCAAGAGCCAAAAAAAAAAAAAAAAAAAGTAAGAATCGGCCACGCAAAAAGAACAATGGCGCCGACAATCGAAGCTGCAGGTCGAGATAAACGCCATGAGACTTCCCAGCTCAACCCCGGGATACCTCGAGCGCATCCCTGTCGTCCCCCGGCCCGCCGCACAGTTCCCTGGGCTTTGCTTGCCTCGGCATCGGCTCGCGGGGGGGGCCCGCTTTCTCCTCCGGGCAGCCAGTATCACGACCGACTGACCGAGGCCGTCGTTTTCCCTTCTGACGAGATGGGCCGCGGGGATTAATCCATCACTCCACTCTGGGGCCTTGACAAAAATTTGTTGTCCACCATGCCATATCACGTTATTTTCTTCTTCCCTCGTTTTTAACCCGATGCCGGCGTCAAGCGTGGGGAGGGGCGGGTTAACCCCCAACTTAGGAGCTTGACATCAAGGCAAAAACCTTCCCGTCCGCGGGAGGCTCGCTGGGTGGCTTGAGCTTGATCTGCCGTGACGCCGCCGCCGCCACTGCTGAGGGATGAGGAGATAGACAGGAACAAGCACCGTTCTCCTTTGAATGGATGGCAAAAATCCCGCCTTTGCGCGCTCTGAGACGGCGGCCACCCGAGCACACGGGCAGGCGGATCTGGCTGGAAGCCGGGCAGTCGGTAGTTTGCTACACGGGTTTGCCATGGTCATTCTCCGGCAAAGCAAGAAAAAAAAGAGGCCAGCTTCGAAGGGAGCCGGCGCAGTCCCAAATCGAGATGGCGCACCTCAATCGGGCCTCGATCCTTTCTTGTACATATACAATCCTGATTGTACTGTGCCAACTCTCCCTCCCGCTCATCCAGCCAACGACACGGCGCCAGCTGGGCTGAAGGGTATCATCGGCCACACTCTCCCACGCTGCTCGGCTGCAGGCACGCCCGCGAGATCCCCATTGCAGATCACCGAGGGTGAGAAACCCGGTAACTCTGCTCATCGTCTCATCTCATTGTCGCCCTGTGCCCTAAGCTCCGTCGCCTAGTGTTGCGGCTCTGATTCCCCTCCCGCCCCCCTCACGACCAATTAACTCTCCCGACAATGTGCTTCCCAAAGACAAAAACGTCATGTTCCCTTCCCCAAATGTCTGACCCTTGGACACGGGATGGGACCCACAGCGGCGTCAGTCAGAAGCTCGCGATCACATGCAAATTTCCACACCAGCACATGCTCATGATGCCATGCTTCGTTTGACACTTGTTCTATTCCTTCCATGCCTCTATACACCATCCCCTTATCTACCTGCAAAACTCCACTGCAATAATGACATGGTAGTTAATCATATACATGTAGTACACAAAACGCGGCCCTACGCCCCCACAATACTCTGCGACCCCCGCCCATGATAATGTACCGACTATACCGTATAGCCTTGTCCAAAAACGAATCAAAGTTTCTAACCGTGAGGTTTCATCTGAACAACGCCCCCTTTCAGCACCCGGCGTCTTGACAGTGTCGAATCCTCTTGGAGTCCCTTGCGATTCATGCCCATTGCGGCCCTCCTCTTCGTCGAAATGTGTAGCAATCTCCTCCTCTAGATTGCCTTGGCTGCCGCTAACGACGTCGGTGTTGGTGCTGGCGTAGATCCGCCTCGCCTGTTGCACCAGCAGCTCGTGTCCCCTTCTCTTTCCACTTGAACAACCACGTCCATGCCCTCCTTGAGCATGTACTCGCGCACGCGGTCTCGAACATCCTCCAAAGCTGCTCCACGGGCTGCTACGACATGCACGACACCGAGAAGCTTGCCGCCCGTTGCACTTGCGCTATGATCGTCTCGCCAGAATTTTGGTGTCGAGTAACCCACCACGCCTCGTTGGTTGAGGATCCCCCCAAGTGAGTTTCGAAGGTTGTATTCAGTATCCTCAGGGATGCTCAGTAAAAGACGCTTGGCTGATGAGTACACCAACGGCTTGGACGAGAGGAAGATGAGAATAGCAATAAAACATGATGCCAAAGGGTCCCATCCAGCCCAACCCCACACACTTGTCAGAACCGTCGAAACAATGACTGAAACACTGCCGAGAGTGTCCGCGAGCACGTGCAGGTAGATACCGTGCATGTTCTCGTTATCATGGCCATGGCTGTGTCCGCCACAGGAACTGCCACCGTGCGAGTGTCCATGATCGTGTCCGTGTGAATGTCCGTGATCATGGCCATGATCATGACCATGATGATGGTGGTGTCCAAACGCCATCATTCCCACCAAGTTGACAATCAGGCCGAGCGTGCTAACAATAAACAGCTCGCCCAAGCGCTTCGTTTGTGTTCCTTCCCACAACCGCTCAAAGGCTTCAAAAGCAATCTCCAAACTCAACAACCTTGACCCTCAAATTAGCATCTTGTTTGGTTTCGGCGCGCGGAGTCACTCACATCAGAAGGATACCGTTGGCAAATCCACTCAACGTCTCAATCTTGCCAAAGCCATATGGAAACTTCTGGCTTCGCGGCCATTTGCTCAGCACTGCAGCCAACAACCCCACTAATAAGGCTACACAGTCGAAAAACATGTGAATACTGTCACTCAGGAGACCGAGAGAATCTGTAACGTATCCGTAAAAGGCTTGTACAGTCATGAAGGAGAAGTTGAGCCTATTGAAGTCACTGTTAGTATATGTACCAAAGAACAAGCAGAGCAAGACATACGTCATAAAATAAAAGATGCGCCTAGAATCCTTTTCAAGCATGATAGCATGAAGAATAGGATAGTGGGCAGTGTATGGAAGAAGCATTCGTGTGAACAGTGACCTCTTTGCACCGTTGTCGTGGTCGTGGTCGTGGTTGTGGTCGTGGCCGTGATCGTGCGCGTGAAAATGGCCGTGGTCATGGCTATGGCTATGATGGTGATGGCCGTGATCATGATCGTGGTGGTTGGGTGGTGTATAAGGAGTTGTAGCGGTCGCGGGGCCTGGTGTCAAAATACTCTTGCCTCCAGGTGTCATTTCTTGTGTCCAGCCCTCCAGTGTGTTGAGCGCCGGCGGAGGCGCCTTTTTGTGTCCGATCGATAGGCTCGAGTGGGACATGTGCGAACGTGTGTGGGCGCGTCGGTGGCTAGCATGAAATTGCGGAAGTGAGCCCCCGACACCGAGGCTTTGGGTATGTTGGTGACTATGATCATGGCTGTGGCCGCGATTGTGTTTGTGGTTGTGGTTGTGGTTGTGGTTGTGGCCATGATCGTGGTCGTGGTCGTGGTCGTGGTCATGGTCGTGAGTGTGGGTGTGGGACTCGAGGCCCGGCGAGGGAATGCTGCCATTAGACATTGTCGTCCTCAGAGCATTGAGCGACGACTGTGAGTTTGTCCGCGCATGCGAGTGGATATGGCTTTGGTGGACATGAGGCAGAGCAGATGAGGGCAGTGCGTATGAAGACGCCATAGTACTTGTTGAACGGCTGAGGGGATTGCAGGTGAACGGGTTCGTGGATCCGTCGGTCTGGTGGTTATCGGCGCAAGAGTCGGTGATCAAAGTGGGAGCTCCGGAGCGTCCCAACAGGCCAATCGCAGCGTCATCCGCTGATAAGAGTGAAGATGTTAAGCAACGCGTCCCGCGGTTTTCTTTCCGCGGCGAAAGGAGCGACAGCGACAAACGGTGTGTGGCGACACCCTGTCAGAATTCAGACGGCGGGAGCGGTGATTGATATCGGGCCACGGCCGAATTTTAGGAGATGGAGGAGGAGGCCGCACGTGGAGTTGGGACGGGCGGCCCTGCAGAGTAGCGATCGTCGGGGGGCGGACGGCGCGCAACAGGGGCCCAGACGAGGGGAAACCACTTTGGAGATGACGGGAATGTTGGATCGGGTCTGCCGTAAGACATGCAAGATCCGAAACGCGGCTGCGAAAGGGAAGGGGGAAAAGGCAGATCTCTGGGGGACCTCTGGGGACCATGAGTGTTATCTTTCCGTTCCTCTGGCCGGCTGACCTTTGCACTTTCTCGCCCCCCAGGAACTTGGAGTGGCTCCTCCTATTCCCAATGTACGATGGTCGTGGGCCCTCCATCCCAAGAGTGGCCAAGAGCCCAGTCGCTCCCCCTGCATGCGGCCCTCGTCCGCTAAACTTTAGTGCTCCTAGCGCCCCTTGGGCGTCTTCGCACCCCGCGCTGCTATTTTTCAAGGGTGCAGGGACGCTCTGCACACGCAAGCTGCCCAATGGGTGCCGTCATTCGCCCAGCAACCCTCACATCCTGGGGCCACCCCGGGCACCCAGGAAGGTTCCAATCTCTTTTGATGGAAGTGATCCGAGCATGTTTCAATGGTTAATATATTTGCGTGCTGAATACGTACGGCACTTTAACACGCAAGCTCATGCGACTACCCTTTCGGTGTCCGATCAATCCGCTGATCACCCTTGTACATGTACCCGAATGCGCAGACTTGCACGTTGTTCTCTTCTGGAAAAGAGAAAGCGGAAGACTCCAACCGCGCGGGCTGCAACCCAACCTCTGCAAAAGGCTCCTCCAGCTCGTCCCCAGTCTAGGAAGGTCAATTGGCTCGCAAATTGCAGTGACAGCGCATCAATCGGACGTGGACATGCCATAGTACGTAATGTGCGACTCAATCCAGCACGTCTCGTCCAGACTCTGCCTGTCATTTCGGTGCCTTTTTTCCGTCCGTCCAGTGTCTTGCACTGGCCCCCGGGAGGGAGTGTATGTGTGAGTGGTAGCGCATACAAGTGTGGAACCTGACGCCGCGCAAGGACACCTCATCACCAAATCTAGCCAAAACCACCATCACGCACTGTTTAGGCCCTGTCAAGCTGCGGCTCCCCGAAACAACCATGACGCTCGCGTTCATTCTCTCCGTGATCGCGGGCGGCATCACCTTCATTGCCCTCATCTATGGCCTGAAGGGGTTGACCTGGGCCCTTCGTGCCCTTGTCGCCGCCGTCCCGATTCGCTATGAGCCGGCTGAGAAGCCAGAGGATGAGCACATCCAGATCCTCGTAGTGGGCGATGTCGGTCGAAGCCCTCGCATGCAATATCATGCGATGAGCGTTGCCAAGCATGGAAGAAACGTCGATATTGTCGGCTACAAAGGTTGGTGTTCGTTGCGACCGCCAAGCGCCATCCAAGGCTAACGACTGAGCAGAAACTGCTAGGCATCCCGATCTCATAGGGAACCCAAAGGTCAACATGTATGCGCTCCCACCGCAACCCGAGCTGCTCCAATGGGGAACTCTGCCATTCTTTCTTAATATTCCTTGCAAGGTTATCTGGCAGTTTTGGGGTCTATTTTCTACCTTGATGTATTCGGCACCCCCTGCGAAATGGATCATTATTCAGGCAAGCTTTATAAGTGAACCCCAAACCAATGAACGATTCTTAACATCAGCCATAGAACCCTCCTTCCATCCCTACCTTCCACGTCGTGCTGCTAGTAGCGCTTTTAAGAGGCAGCAAGCTCGTCGTGGACTGGCACAACTATGGATACACCATCTTGGCCCAGGGGAAATGGTATTTCAAACCGTTTGTTCCTATTTACAAGTGGTATGAGATCTTGTTTGGTCGATACCTTGGTGATGCCAACCTATCTGTTACCGACGCCATGGCTCGCCAGCTCAAGCAAAGCCCGTTTAAAGTCAAAAATGCCGTCCACACCCTGCACGATAGACCAGCTCAGGTGTTCCAGCCCGTTGACTCGGAGGAGCGAAGAGCTTTCATGTCGAGACTTCAGGAAACCAAGGCCGATGCGGCAAAGATCATAGACGGAAAAGTGCGACTGATTGTCAGCAGTACGTCGTGGACCCCCGACGAAGATTTCGGCCTGCTTCTAGATGCTCTCGTGTCGTACGCCAGCTCCCGACCCAACGGAGGCAGCCCCGTGCCAATTCTTGCCATCATCACGGGCAAGGGCCCGCAGAAGGAGCACTACTTAGAAAAGATCAAGACTCTCCGCAGCGAGGGGAAGCTTCCGGGCATTCGCGTCCTCACTGCGTGGCTCTCCACTCGCGACTACGCTTCATTGCTCGCCTGCGCCGATCTCGGCATCTCGCTGCACAAGTCCAGCTCCGGGGTTGACCTCCCCATGAAAGTTGTCGACATGTTTGGCGCGGGCCTTCCCGTTGCGGCCTACTCGGCCTTTGAGAGTTTCGGCGAGCTCGTCAAGGAGGGGCAAAACGGCTGCGGGTTCGAGACCTCGAGCGAGCTGGCCGCCATTCTCCAGAGGCTGCTGAGCGCAAATGGGGCGCAGGAACTGGCCGGCCTGAAGCAGGGAGCTGTGCAGGAAGGTTCTCTGCGATGGGATGAGGAATGGGACAGGGTCGTTGGAAAAATCATTGGGGTGGTGGACCAGTAAGTAAGTAATCAAGTCAAGTCAATCAAAAGACCCCCAAAAATGGAATGCTCCATGACATGCACGTCACAACACGATCCTCTCGCATCGATCATGCCTTTGAAACTCGAAGGAATACAGTATTCTTCAATGTTTGATGAATTGGAAACACGAAGCCGCTCCAAGACGCCACCCGAATGCTGATCTGATAATGGTATCGTGGGCGCCAATCTACATCATTCCTGGCAACAAACGCCCGCATACAGTGACCTGACCCCCCATATTTTCTTTTTCGCCTCCCAAAAGGAAATATAGCCTCACGGCTGCATATATCCAAGTTCAAATTTCCTTCCAAAAAAGCTTTTTTTTTTTCCCTCTCCTTAATCCTCACCCAGGCTCTCTCTCACACATTTACGACACCGCCTTCGGAAATCCTTGTGCTTACCCTCACGTTCCTCGCGTAGCATCCGCGCTGCCTCAACATTGGCGGGGCTCTCATCGTTGGGACTGTGGAAGAGGCTGATGGTGCTGAGGAGGATGGTCTCGGGCGTCTGAACGGGGCTCCAGCGCTCCGACGCAGCCTCGTAGCCGTACTCGTCCTCCTCTGGGGGGTGCAGGATGGAGATGCACAGCTTGCCGTTCTCGTAGATGTTTGGGTGAAAGGGGATGGGGTCTTGGAAGGTGAGCGAAGGTGGCATAAGCGGGTAGCTGGGCGGGAAGACGAGGTGAGCTCGGAAGTTGCCTCCTGCAAGCGACGAGTCAGTCGAGATCAGGCAGCAGGGGCATGAGCGTGAGTATTTTGGAGGCAGTGGGGAGGACAAACCACCATAGTACTTGCAGTCGTCGTTGATCATAAGCATCACCTCCCACTCAAAGATGTTGCTATCAACAAGGCCGCACGAGATGCCGGGGATGTCCTTGCTTGACTGTATGTCCTTGAGCTGTCGCTTGAGCAGCGACGCAGCCGGGGCCGAGCTCGCCATTTTGCAGTTGAAGAGGTCTGAAGGGGAAAAAAAAAGACAGGCGGCCGTGGGTGCGAACAGGAGGGGAGAGGAGCCCAAGTGTGTGTGGCCTCTGGCTTTTGTATGGGCTTCCCGAGGCCGTAGAGGTGGGCTGCTGGCCTCCAGTGTGCTTGTTAGTGGGGGGAGGACGTCGGCCACAGCGGGGCCAGGCGACGCCCCCCGCCAGCACCTCGTGGGCGGATGAGTTCCCCGTCATGTACAAGTGAAGGTCGAGACAGACAGATCGGCCACCGCAGCACGCAACCAGATGCAACGGTGCAGCCAGGACCAGGATCAGCCGTGCTTGTTCATGTATCAGCGCTGCAGGCCCTGAAGGTGTGCTGAGTTGCGTCTTGGTCCCCCTGTTTCCGGCCCTGCCACGTCCACCGACTGGTTGATGTCAGTCTACACCGACCTTTGCGCGGCACGCGAACGCGTCGAGCTTATCCCTTTCGCATCTCACTCACATATCTAGTCCATCGTCTGCACACAATCATCCTACATTGCCACGTTGAAGTACGGGGTATCATTCTAGCTGCATATCGTGCCGTCTCGTTACTTTTTTGAGGTCCCAAACCCGGTAAAGCCCATCTGCGCCATCATGTCGTCCTCGTCGTGCTCGCCCTCAATGCGCAAATCCTCGCCGTATTCTGTCTTGACCTTGGCCGCCTCTTCCTGCTTGACTCGCTTCCTCTCGGCCTCCTCTTTCCGTTTCTGTCGCCGCTCCTCGGCATCCTTCTCCATCTCCTCTTCCCGTAGCTGCAGTCGGTCCAGGAGACTGGTTGCCTTTTCCTTCTCCAGGTCCTCTCGCCGTCGAATATAGTACGCTATCCGCTCGTGTACCTCCTCCGCTGTGGCGCGCTTCACTTCTGCCGTCTGGCCAGTGTTAAGCAGATGCTGTGTCGTGTTGAGATGCTCCACGAATTGCTTGTTGTCCTTGAACGTCAGGTCGCAGGCCTCGCAGTAGAAACCAGCGCTACGCCCGCGCTTTCCAACGCCTGCACCGGCGGGAACCAGCTGCGTCTTTCCGACCTGCGCGGTGAGGTCAATGACATTTCGTCTCGCAGTCGTGTACGTTTCGTCTCCGGTGAGCGGCTTGTGGTATTTTTTGCCAGCGAGTTTGGCCTCGTAGCGTGCCTTGGCCTCTTCCTTTTCTTTCGCCTCGCGCTCCTTCGCCTTTGCCGCGTACTCGTCGAGGTCCCAGGTTTTTCGAAAATCTGTGTCGCCGGCGGGGGCGCCATAGGCACCACCCTTTTTAGAGTCGGACATGTTTGGGAGAGGATATCGAGGAAGATGCAAGGTTGAGGCTGGCCGAAGCACTGACAAAAAAGACGGGACGTGCCATAGCGCCCAAGATTATCAGCAGGGGTGCTTGACATGACGTTGCAGATGTGGAACGCTAAAAAAAAAAGTACCCCGCCGCGGGGCACTCTTTTTGACTGACGGCGACTCGAGAATTTTCAACCTGAGGTCAGAGCAATTCGCGACAATCGTCAAAATGCTGTACCTAGTCGGACTTGGTCTTTCTGATGAGACAGATATTACCGTCAAGGGGTTAGACGTCGTCAAGAAGGCCTCCAGAGTGTACCTCGAGGCCTACACTAGCATCTTGCTCGTGGACCAGTCCGTTTTGGTGCGCACGCCCGTGCCAGACACGCCATGACAAGTTCTAACACTTAACAGGAGTCCTACTATGGCCGTTCCATTACAATTGCCGACCGCGAAATGGTCGAGTCTAACAGCGAAGAGATTCTCCGGAATGCGCAAACCGAGAACGTAGCTTTCCTTGTTGTTGGGGACCCTTTTGGGTGAGCTGGACTAAGTTGGGCCTCAATGAAAATTTCTAACTTGAATCAGTGCGACCACTCATACCGACCTCGTTCTGCGTGCCCGAGAGCTCGAGATACCCGTCCGAACGGTCCCGAACGCCTCTATTATGTCTGGTATCGGCGCATGCGGCCTTCAGCTCTACAACTTTGGACAGACGGTATCGATGGTCTTCTTCACAGACAACTGGAAGCCTGCTTCCTTTTACGACCGAATCAAGGAGAATCGTAGCATCGGCCTGCACACCCTCGTATTGGTTGACATCAAGGTCAAGGAGCCCAGCCTGGAGAACCTTGCCCGGGGCAGAATGATTTATGAGCCGCCTCGCTACATGACCGTTGGTCAGTGCGCCTCGCAAATGCTGGAGATTGAGGACGAGCGAAAGGAAAACGTATACACCAAGGATAGTCTGGCGATTGGCGCCGCGAGAGTAGGAGGCAAGACCGAGAAATTTGTTGCTGGCACTCTGGAGGAGCTGTGCTCAACCGACGACGAGCTGGGACCCCCTCTGCACAGTCTGGTGCTCCTTGGCAGGAGGACGCACGAGTTGGAGCATGACTACGTGCGGCAGTTTGCCGTAGACAAGGAAAAGTGGGATAGAATCTGGAAACAAGAATACGGAAAGCAGCTGTAAAATGGGATAAAATAAGCGTATGCGCAAAAAAATGAAAATAAAATTCCGACCTGATCACGAATTACACTGCCGCTTTCTTGCTAACAAAATGTCTGGCTCAAACTAAATTTGAAGCATACAACACAAGAGGACCATTTCAGGCTTGTATCATCAAGGTTGTATCATCTGCATTAATTTTGCTAAATTGTCATGTTTGCATTTAAACACTCAATGTTTTAGTTGTACAATGTCTCCACCTATCGCGAGCCCACCTTATCATACAATCACCTAACCGGCACCTAGACGTGGGTGTTGCGCTGAATCTCAACCTCAGCCTCTGTAATTTCTCGGAGACTGTTGACCTCAGCCGGTTTACCAGTAATGGCGCCCGTTGCGATTTCAGCAGCACGGCTGAAAATATTCTTAGCCGTGAGCATGTACGTCGCAGAGACCATCTTGACCACGATTATACCCAAGCGGGGGTCCTTCTCAGAGCCGTCATGAAGTCCGTCGCCCAAGTCGCCAAGCCAGGCCTTGAGCGTGGGGTTGTAATGCTTGGCCACAAGGTCGCGGTCTGTCTTGACATTGGCGGACCCTGAAACTGATGCCCACTCTCCGGAGGGGTTGACAAAAGCAACATTGACGTGTGGGTCAGCGGCGAGATCATCCGTCTTGCCGGATTCAGTGTTTGTGTAGAAGAGGAGCGAAGTGCCACCATGCTCCTGTTCAGATCAGCAATGTATGGGATAGATTACGAGCCGAATCTTACCATAGCAGTCAGTGCCATGCATCTGGAAACAAGGTTGCCAGATCCAGAGCCTCGTGTGGTCATCATGCCAAACTTGCATTTATTGGCAAACTCGACCAGGCCTTCGAATTTGATTTTGGGGTCGACTTGCTCAAAGTTGGCATTCTTGTAAGGGTCGGCGGGAGCATCGCCAGTAGAGGTGTTTGTGAAAGACATGACGTAGACGAGTGGTGCTGATTCCTTTGCAGGTGAGCAGTGTCAGCTCAAGTGCTCAGATCCCTTGGGCTTTTTATAATTATTTATTTTGCTAACTAAAAGTTCGGCTGTCTAATAAGGTCAATCCGATGGGCCTCAAGTCATCGTCACTCATTTCATCATAGATGCAAATGTTGATGCGAAGTTGCATCATGACGTCAAGTATTTGCTTTACTACTATCACGAAGCAATGATTGTCTCTGAGGAGCGATGGGGTCGATGGATAGGTGTTCATATTCTATGATTCAATTACCGAAATGGATGAGTGGCTGGGCATGTGCGCTTGGCATGGATTTGGTTACAAGAAAGGACACGATGGCGGGACATCACCAAACAATCGCCCATTAATTCGTCTATTGTTTGGGCTTGAGGGGCCGGAAACGCAGACAGAGAATGCCGAGTAACAACCCCAAGCTTGCTGTTTCGGGTACCTGATCATCCAGTGACAGCATGGTCCGTCCGATCCATTGATACATCAATGCGCCAGCATCAGATGAGGGTAGCAAGTGGTTCAGAAAAAAGGGTACGTCTACTGAGTGCAACCAGACAGATGAAAGAATCCACCTTTCATCTGCACCCTTACAATCACAGAAATAAGATGAGGTGATAATTTCGCAAGGTTGATTCATTTTCTTCCGTTTAGGGTTGGACAATTACGGTGTTTTTCTGTCGCACCAACCAAGTCATGAATGACCATAGCCAGAGAAAAAGAAAAGAAAAAAAGAAGGCCTGCCCAGATGCTCTCCAGTAAGAGGAGAGAGATTCTGGGCCCATAGTTGACGTGCAGTCTGCGCCATGTGGGTTCCTCTGGCGATTGCGATATTTTCTTCAATTTGTTCAAGTTCAATCTGTTGCGGGAGCATGCGGTACTGGTTTCACAAACATGAATGATCTGATTCATCGACCGGGCTTGCAAGCATTTGCGCTGCAAAACAATAGCCGTTGACGCTGTCATGGTTGCCAAGACGCAAATCGGTCTCGATCCTTTTTTGGCTTGCTAGGCATGACGATCGTCTGTGCAGGGTACGTATCTTTTCGACACGGAATCTTGATCGGCGTTGGGGAAAGTCTGCAAGGCAGGAAAGTTTGGGCGCCTTCCGCTGAAGCAAACAGCCTCCGATGCCCGCTCGTCTTCCTGCCCCGCGTGCTTCAAACCTACCTCAAGCGAGGCAGGTGCTGCCCACGTTTGGAGTCCAAGCTTGCTGAGCTCATCCACGTCACAGGAACGAGAGGCCGGCTAAGACGGCTCCACCAACTCTCGTACAACCTCTTTTCTTGACTCTTCAACTCTGGGACCTGGTCGTGGGCCATCACTGAGAGCGGATCCCAACATCTGCCAGGCGCCGTTCAATTTTCGCAGTCTCCCTCGTTTACAACCACCAAACGGGGTCGTCAAACCCGCTGGTGTCTCCCGCAACTGCCGCACCGCTGAGCGCTTTAAACCCAGTGCAAGCATCTTCGCTACCATTTTACTCTGATTCACCTTCGGCTGCGCACCGTGCCGCCTATTTATTTCCCTACCATCCAAGGGTTTTCATTTGGATCTGGTCCCTTCCCCTCGTTCGCGCACCTTCTGCCCTGTCCGCATTCTTGGGCGCAACGCCGCATCCAGCAGTTGTCAAGGCACTTATTCTCCACCCCCGCCAGGTGGCAGCCAGCTTCTGAGTTTCTTATCTCCTGCCTGAGGTTGACAGCCACACGACCACTCATCCTCAACACCTTTCATCGTCATCCCCTCACTTGACGAGATTTTTTTTGGGTTGAAACTTGTCATACCTGGCTCCCCTCCTGTAGAGCTTCGCTGTCGTACGCCGCTTGTCTCACTTACCTCGACCCAATATGGCGGCCAACGGCACAGTGAGTAGACTCTCCTTGATACCGCAGTGGCCATAGCTGACTTGCATATTGCAGACGGTCTTTCCGTGGGAATGCCGAGACAAGGAGGACCAGGCCAGGGTTGCTTACAACAGCCCTCTGCGCCGCGCCAACCAGTCCCTGACTGAGGAAAACCTGAGACTCAAGCGAATCCTGCGCGACAATGGCATTTCCTGGTCCCCGGTTGCTTTGAACCACATGAAGCAGTTTGACCCCACGGCGCGCAAGACTCGGTCTTCTCTGACTGCTAAGGACTTGGGTCACCCATACCTCCCCATGGAGGTGCTCCTGCGAATTCTCAAATTTGCCATGAAGAGTCCACACCCAATCATCGACCCCCTCTCGCCACTGACAACTGAGAATCTGACTGAGAAAGAAAAGTCAAGGGGTCATCAGATTGCCATCAACTTTCTGGTCACCTGCCGCGCACTCAACGTGGAAGGGACCCGTTACCTCTGGGAGTCGAATGAATTTACATTCACCACTCCTCAAGCCGTACGCAACTTTGCCGAGCTCCCATCCAACTTCCGCCAAAAAGTTAACCATGTCAACTTCCGCGTCATCGCACGGTATTATGATGATACCCGCCATCGTCGACACAAGCTTGACCGATGCTACCATTCTGACCTGAAGAAGGATCACTTCCTCAGAGTCCACCTCCGCCCAACTGAAACCCCACTAGTTCGCGGTGGGTTTCGATGCTATACCTGGAACCAGATTGTTGACTTTTTGGAGGGACTTCGCGCCCCCTACGATCCAACCTTCCGGTCTAAGAAGCAGCCCCGGCCTCGACTTTTACCATCTCTGACCTCTCTGCGCCTTGATCTGGTCAACTTCTCTGATACGCTTCTCCCGTTTTCGGGGTCAGAGCTCCATGACATCACCTCTCATGAGCTTGGATGCACTCTCAACGAGCTCCAAGTCACGGGGATGCCTTTTGATGATACGGGCATGAAAGCATCCGCTGAGCTTAGCGGGATGCTGAAGGACGAAGGATTGTACCTTGACGGGCCCGCCTCTTACATCGCCCAATCCCGACAATTGCAATGTCTGTCTGGCAAAAAATGGTGTGCCAGAGTCATCCGGGCTTGGGATGGTAAGGACAAGGACAAGGAAGATGAAGACTCTGACGACTCCGAAGCACCGCACAGTCACTCCACCCACAGCCATGCAAAACTAGGTGCTCTTCCACCAGCTCCCGCAGAAGAGGGGCATCCTCCCTCCACTCGAGATGAAGAAACAGTCATTTGGAAACGGGTCCCAGTTTCTCGCGACAACTCGGATCGCGAGTGGATTCAATTCTCTCGACTTAGTGGTTATGAGATGAACGATTCGGATGTGGATAGCGATGATGAAGGTGTCTGCCCCTGCTGTGGAGAATCTCATCCAGGCTCATCCTTTTTAGAATTTTTGTTGGAAGACGAGTTTGCTGACTGAATGTCAGTATGACCTGCAGATGCCTGATATTATGAAGGAATGATGACGAGGGAAGGTTCATGAGCAAAGGTCAAGAGACCTTTTTTTTCTGTTTTGTTTTCTGTCGTGTATGCTTAGATACCCTTGCAAGCTAAAATTGCTGATTTGTACGACAAGGAGGGGTGGACCGGCGATTTTAGGCGCTCAATAAAAGTCTTGTCGAGTTGTGAGTTTTAGTAGGATGGTTTTGGCGGTTCATATGGAGAGGTTCTGCGTTGGCAAGTTAGGCGCGTGGGATGGTACTAAGGACTCGATGGCGTACAAGGTTCCATTGCCGTGGTTGGCGTGCCAACACCGGTCTGGGGGGGCATCCTTTTTGGAACCATCAAATAATGGATGGTTAATTGGCATGGAAATGAATTGCATTTGACTGTGTTATTAAAAAACTTCCCACATTTTCATGGCGATAGCGGCTACACTGAGTTGAGTGTTAGAGGAACGCCGTCACCTGACATCGCGATTCGCATTGACGCTGGCAGCACCTCCAGGTGCGAGACCCAGAGGAATCCCAACGTCTACCCAACCAGCATTCTTGGCTGCTCGACTCCTCACGCCCCTCACGCTCCGCATCGGCCGACGCGAGCGGTCGCATCCATCGCATTACAGTTTCTGCATATTTCCCGCTGTTGTCGCCACCAGGCGCATGTCTTTAAGGCACTCTCGCGACACGCGCGTTCAGGAGGCGCCCCTCCAAGCAGATCCTCGCCAACCGAACTGCCTGTTCATGCAGCCATTTGATGCGCCAGTCCTTTCCAGCAGCATTCATATCACGCCAAACTGCATGCGCTCCTCGAAGTAACGGCTCAGCTACTCTATCGCCCATTATATCCGACGCAGCCATCGTACCCAAGCATCACGATGCCACCAAGCTTCAAAGACAGGGGCAACCGGCTGCAGGCGTTTGCGCGACACCACTCCGATGGCAACAAAGGCCAGAATACCAACGTAGTGCAGTTTGATATCCCCAGCGATCGCGTAGAGCAACCTCAGCCCATCGCCCCGGCTCCGACGCGGCAGACATTTATCGACGAAAGAGCCCCAGTGCCACGACGAAATACAGCAACACCCCGCTTGGGCAACGGATACAGTCAACCACCACCATTACCACGGTCGCCCAATCGCCCGCCCGGGGCTTCTCCAAACGGACGAGCTCAGACAAGCTCGGGGATTCGCCATGGCGATATATTTTCTGGGTCACAGCTCGGCGAAAGCTTCATGGAATCAGGTCTTACGACTCCCCAAAATGAACCGGCCGAGAATGTTGACTTAGGCCCAGAGCTGGCTCGGGATCTCATGACCAACATGCCGCAACATCAAATTGCTACTCGGGGCGGCCCTCCTCAGCTTCCAAAGCACACTACGTTCGTCCCAGCCAACAACGGCATTTTATCAGCGGCGGAGAGACCCCCAAGGCACGATCCAGTTCATGTTGGGGACGGGTTTCGGGACGGCATTATCAACGGTCACAAGAGAACGAGCTCATACTTCGAAGGCCAGCAGGTCCGTCCCGGATCGCCTCTTCGGCGCGAAGCCAAAATTCCTATGCGAGAAGTAAAAATAGTCCGGAGAACTCACTCAGGCAAATCAGAAGCATTCGGTGGCGATGCGTATCCCAGGAGTTCAACCCCCCCTGCTCAACAATCCCGCTGGAGCATGCAAGTGAAGGAGGATTCACAACGGCCCATGTCTGCGCACGAAAACGATACTGATTCTATTGCTGGATCCGAGCATATGACTCCAAAAGCTAGGAGGACAAGACCTGCGACACAGACACAGACACAAACGGTAATGTTTGACATTTCAACGCCGGTTGTTCCGGTGAGCAGGCATGCTACAGCACAGAAAAGGCGACGCCCAGATCCCGAGTACGACGACATGGCACTCAGTTCAATGACGTTTACGGAATTACAGAAGCAGCCATTCGACTTCGATCCCTCCAAAGAAGAAGAGCGACCTGTCAACACCAATGCCGACAATGTAGTGTCCAGGCTAAACCAATTTCGCCATCTTGGCGAAAGGGAGCAGCACACATTGTTTGCAAACATGTCAATTGAGGACTGGGAAGCCTCTGGGGATTGGTTTGTTAGCGAATTTGCGGGACTTGTTAAGGCTCTCACAGAATCACGGCGAAACAAGCGCCGCATGATTCAGAGGTTTGAACATGAAGCGGCCTGCCGGGAGGAGGCGGTGCGCGTCAAAACCGAGACAATCGACCGGAAGCTGTCTAAGATGAAGCAGGACGGTCAGCGCGTAGTGGACGATAGAACTAGCCTGCGACCAGAGTAGTGGTCCCCACGATATGATGTCATGACTGCATTTGCTGGAGTTTGATTTCTGATTGAATTTTCCCCGCTTGACTTTTTCTGATTTGAGGTTTGAAGGCGTTTTTTTCAGGGTGATTGATACCAGACTCATCTACAATTAGCTCGGATGAACCGCTACGATGATTCACACAAACAATGTACTAAAAATAGACCTATTTTTTTTTCTCTCTCCCAAGATGCTGAATGTGGTATCTTCATTAGTGGTATCCAAATGTGAGCGTTAGATTCGTAGAACACGTTTCACTTTCCTGTCCCGCCCGACGACCATTCTCAACTGATGACCTGGCCGGTTGGAGATGACTCCTTTCCTTAGGCCCTCGGTGTAGAGCTCGTAGGCAGGATAGTAGCCATCGACAAATTTGACAACCTGCTCCGAGGTCATACCAGCGTCAGGATCACCGCGCTCCTCACGCAGGTGGTCCTCCTGCTCGAGACGCCAGCCGTAGACGTAGCCGACGTCCTCGGCGTCGACCTGGATGAAGGCGTTGAAGAGGTTAGTCAGGCTGTCGTACTCGGCCAGCTTCTCGTTGATGTAGATGAGATGCTCGAGCTTGTGCTTTTTCAGCGTGCGGTTGGGCCTCTCTTGCTTGGCCTGGACGCCTTCGAGGGTCAAGGGCCGGAAGCCAACGCACCAGCCTTCCAGGATGATGGCCTGGATCTTGGGCTGTCCGGGCTGGTTGACGGGAGTCCACTGGGACTCCGGGAGGCGCTCGCCGTTGCCGCCGGCGATGGCCTTGTCATACTTGGGCAGCCATGCGGGCTCGCCACTTAGCACAGCAGTGAAGAAGGCGTTTGCGAGTGGCAAATCATGGGTTCCTGGGTCGGTTGAAAAAAATCAGGGTCAGAAACAGTAGACAGGAAATTGATCTGGGCGTGCTGCGGCTCCCGCAGAGATGTTTTGCGTACCGGGTTCCCCGCGATGCTGGACGAGGGCGTTATCGGGGTGGGCCTCGGCCAAGGCGACCTGATCGCAGCGGGTCAGGTAGAACTCGTCGATGCTGCAGACCAAGGTCGGGACGTTTTGCTTCTCGAGGGCGACGCTCAGGGAGCGGACGAGGGTGGTCTTGCCGGCGCCCTGGACGCCATTGAGGCCAATGACAAAGGGGCGTTCGGGGAACTCTGCGCGGTGAGCCTTGAACTGGGAGAGGATGAAGGGGATGCAGATGGGGATTTTGTCATCGACGAACTGAGGGGGCATTTTGAGATATTAAAGACGGATCGGGGCCACCCAAAGGATGGGCTACGGCATTGAAAGGGGGGGTGGTAGGGGGGGTGTAAATGGGCAATGCAGGCTATGTGAGTGGGAGGGGAGTGCTGAAGGGATGGAGCGTGTTTGGAGGAGCCGTAGCCGTGGAGGTTGTGTTGGTGGTTGTAGCAGTAGCAGTGGTGGTGGTGGTGCGTGCCGTCTGGGTGTTTGGAGGCTCCTCATGGCTGACGGCACGGCCACAGACGACCGGGGCCCTTGTGGGCAGGACGCACGGCAGAAGGCAACACACAAGACCCAGGGACCCAGAATCCCAGAAGAAGAAAAAAACCAGGCCCAGCCGGGTTGCTGGCTAGGGACTCGTTAGTTAGTTAGACTCGTTCTCTGCTTGCTCGATAACCCAGTACTGCGAAGACCCGATTCGGCTTTTGTGGGGGAAATTGTGGGGTATAGACGCGAGCCATGGGCCGCGGGTAAAAAGCAGGCGATGAGGGTCGGTAGCTGGCCACGGATAGAGAGGAAATGGCGTGAGCGTGCGGGCTCTACGATGAGGTCTCAGTGTGAGGGCGTGCGGATCTTGCGTTTGCGACGGTATAGTTGTGAACCATGGGACAAGAACCTGGAGTGTAAGCGGGCTACTTCCTTTTTTTTTGGTCCCTTCTTCCAGCCGAGGGACTTTAGCCCGTGCCAGTCATGGAATGCAGCCTCTTCTGGTCATGACCATCAGCAGCCATGATGGAACAGCGACCAAGCCAAACACGGGCTTACATAAACACTACTCCAGAAAAAATAAAAGGCAATGCCGAGAAACGAATTATCCTTTTTTACAAGACGACGGTGACGGTAGAATGCCTCAAGCAGCTAGACAAAGAAGAGAAAAAATACATGTGACAAACGTCGCAGAGTGCGCGTGCTAAAACACCGACGGTCGAGTCAGGGTGCTCGGCCGCAGTGGCATTCATGTCAGCCAAGCAGCATCAATCCATCAGCGACACACCATCCCGCCCCGTGCAGCGCATGACCTCATCTCGATTTACTGCTCCATCCGCGTTGAAGGTTTTCCCCATGACCCCGACTCCAGCCTTGCATGTGAAGCGGACCGATGCCCAGGCCGGACTAGCGCCGTGTCTCTAGCGTACCCCTCGGTACCCGCACAACCAAGCCTCGGCTCCCTTCACAGGACCGGGCGGGTCGTCCCCAGCTCGACGTGCGAAACAAAGTTGCCGGCCCAGCTTTTGTTAAGAGCTGCCTTTGCGCCTCGGTTTCTTTGCTCTCGACATCTTCATCTCTTTGGCCCATTCCACCTCCTCAAAGCGTGTCTGTTTTTTCTACCCCCATTACATCAATCCTATCCTCCTTCCCTTCCCTTCCCTTCTCTTCCCTTCCATCCAGCACGCGGCCACTTCTAATCACACACACACACATCCCAACGTCATGGCGGAACAGCTGCGATACGACGGCCAGGTTGTCGTCGTCACCGGTGCTGGCGGTGGTCTCGGCCGGGCCTATGCCAACTTCTTCGGTTCTCGCGGCGCCAGCGTCGTCGTCAATGACCTCGGCGGCTCCTTCAAGGGCGAGGGAAACTCCACAAAGGTCAGCAGATTGGTGCATCTGGTCGCCATCGCGCGTTTACTAACTCGAGGGGACCGTAGGCTGCTGATGTCGTCGTCAACGAGATCAAGGCCGCCGGCGGCAAGGCCGTCGCAAACTACGACTCGGTCGAGAACGGCGACAAGATTATCGACACTGCCATCCAGGCATTCGGTCGCATCGACATCCTCATCAACAATGCCGGCATCCTCCGAGATATCAGCTTCAAGAAGCTCTCAGACCAGGACTGGGACCTGATCATGCAGGTTCACGTCAAGGGAGCATACAAGTGCGCAAAGGCTGCTTGGCCCCATTTCCGCAAGCAAAAGTACGGCCGTGTCATCAACACGGCATCGGCTGCCGGTCTGTTTGGCAGCTTCGGCCAGACCAACTACTCGGCTGCCAAGCTCGCCATGGTCGGCTTCACCGAGACCTTGGCCAAGGAGGGTGCCAAGTACAACATCATCAGCAATGTTATCGCTCCCATTGGTATGCCACCCGTCGCCGAGCTAAGCCCCGCGCTAACAATTGAATAGCTGCCAGCAGAATGACAGAGACCGTCATGCCCCCAGACGTCCTCAAGGCTCTTCAGCCCGAGTGGGTTGTGCCTCTTGTCGCCGTCCTGGTGCACAAGAATAACACGGAGGAGAACGGAAGCATTTTCGAGGTTGGTGGTGGCCACGTTGCCAAGCTCCGATGGGAGCGATCCAGCGGTCTCCTCCTCAAGGCCGACGACTCTTACACCCCCGGTGCCATTCTCAAGCAGTGGAACAAGGTCGTCGACTTCTCCAACCCTCAGTACCCCAGCGGTCCCAATGACTTCCTCACCCTCCTCGAGGACTCGCTGAAGCTTGGCCCCAGCGACCGTGGCGAGGACCTCGACTTTACCAACCGCGTCGCCCTTGTTACCGGTGGTGGTGCCGGCATTGGCCGAGCTTACGCTCTGGCTTTCGCCAAGCACGGCGCTTCTGTCGTCGTCAACGATCTCGCCAACCCCGACACCGTTGTCGAGGAGATCAAGGCCCTCGGCGGCAAGGCCGTCGGTGTCAAGGCCTCGGCCGAGGATGGCGAGGCCGTCGTCAAGGCGGCCATTGACGCCTTCGGCCGTGTTGATATTGTCATCAACAACGCCGGTATCCTGCGAGACAAGGCCTTCACCAACATGGACGACAGCCTGTGGGATCCCGTCATGAACGTGCACCTTCGAGGTACCTACAAGGTCACCAAGGCCGCCTGGCCTTACTTCCTGAAGCAGAAGTACGGCCGTGTCGTCAACACCACCTCTACCAGCGGCATCTACGGCAACTTTGGCCAGGCCAACTACTCGGCCGCCAAGTGCGGTATCCTCGGTTTCTCGCGCGCTCTCGCCCTCGAGGGCCACAAGTACGGCATTTACGTCAACACCATTGCCCCCAACGCCGGCACTGCCATGACCGCCACCATTCTGCCCGAGGAGATGGTTCAGGCCTTCAAGCCCGACTACATTGCTCCTCTGGTGCTCGCCCTCAGCAGCGACAAGTGCCCCAACCCCACTGGCGGCCTGTACGAGGTTGGCAGCGGCTGGGTTGGTGCTACCCGCTGGCAGCGAACCGGCGGCCACGGCTTCCCTGTGGATACACCCCTTGTTCCCGAGGAGGTTGTCCGCCACTGGGCCGATATCGTCACCTTTGACAGCCGCGCCGACAACCCAGCCAAGACTCAGGACAGCCTCGAGAAGATCATGGCCAACGTTGAGAAGTCCAAGAAGCCCGAGGTGATTCCCTTTCCCCATTTCCTGCCCATGGTTGACATCTAATCTAACATTTCGTAGGCAAAGGAGCCCAGCGGCGGCGACCACCTCTCCATCATCAAGAGCCTTGTTGGCAAGGATGGCAAGCCCACCAAGTTCAACTACGAGGAGCGCGATGTTATTCTCTACAACCTTGGTATCGGCGCCAGGCGTACCGACTTGAAATATGTCTTGTAAGTCAACCACTCAACCGACCACGCCAACGGAATAGCCCAGCTAACTTGACGCAGCGAGGGCGACGACAACTTCCAGGTTGTTCCCACATTTGGTGTGATCCCTCCGTTCAACACCGAGATGCCCTTCTCGTTCGACGACATCGTGCCCAACTTCTCACCCATGATGCTTCTCCACGGCGAGCAGTACCTCGAGATCCGCAAGTTCCCCATTCCCACCAGCGCCAACCTCGTCTCTCGAGGCCGCCTCCTTGAGGTTGTCGACAAGGGCAGCGCCGCCATCGCCAAGACCGGTGTCACCACTGTCGATGCCGCTACCGGCGAGGACGTCTTCTACACTGAGGCCACAGTCTTCCTCCGTGGCTGCGGTGGCTTCGGTGGCCCCAAGCGAGGCCAGGACCGTGGTGCTGCCACCGCCGCCAACAAGCCTCCCAGCCGCCATCCCGATGTCGTTGTCGAGGAGAAGACCACCGACGACCAGGCTGCCATTTACCGTCTGAGTGGCGATTACAAGTAAGTCCAACACGGCCCGGTCCGATCCGATCCGTAGCAAGCAAAACCATGCTAACTGACGCTCACAGCCCTCTGCACATTGACCCTGCCTTTGCCAAGATTGGTGGTTTCAAGGCCCCCATTCTCCACGGCCTTTGCTCCTTTGGCTTCGCCGGAAAGGCTGTCTACGAGCGATTCGGTGCCTTCAAGAACATCAAGGTCCGCTTCGCTGGCGTCGTCATCCCCGGCCAGACCCTCGTCACCGAGATGTGGCAAGACGGAAACAAGGTCCTCTTCCAGACCAAGGTCAGGGAGACTGGCAAGCTTGCCATTGCTGGCGCAGGTGCCGAGCTTATTGGCCAGAGCAAGCCCAAGATTTAAACGAGTAATTACGGAGTTATGGAGGAGTCATGTACACTAACGTCTGTCTGTATTGTAATTGAATTGCCAGATGTTCTGTTTCCCACAGTCATGCATAAAACATATATATATAGAGTGAGGAATCTTGATTTATCCCGTGAAAACACAAAGAAAGAAGAAACAAAAGACAAAGTAGATGCGCCCGTGCTTGCCAAATCCAAATCCGTGAATACTCGATATAACAAAACCAATCAGGTATACGCCGGTCCCTAAATAAAAATGGTTTCCACGATGACATCAAAAACCTCCGACAGAGCAGGCACTTTGCCCTTCATCAATACCTGCTCCATGCTGGCTTCGCTCCGCTGCCCGGCGACGCCCGTCTCCAGGAAGGCGCGCTCTGTCCCAGAGAGCTCGCGGTTCTCCATGGCTTTCCACTTGCGCTCGGCCTCCTCCTGCGCCGCCTGCAATACCTTCTCCGTATCCTCCGACTCCCACAGATTGCACCGGTCGCACTCCTTGCAGGGTGTCGGGTCGCCGTCTGGGCGGAAGTGGTCGCAGAAGTGACGGTAGCCCGTCTCGCTCAGGTCAGCGCGGCACACGTAGCACATCTTATAGCCACATGGGCAGGTGAGCTTGTTGCAGCCGGCGTTCTTGACAAAGGACGTGTTGCACCGTGGGCACACACGCTTGATGGCCATGCTCATGGCCTGCTCCACCTGGGTGCGGAGGGCCACGAGGGACGATTCGTTGCACACGTGAATGTCTTGCCATGACTTGCTGCACGAGAGACAAGACACGCGCTTGCACTCTGCGTTTTGGCAGGTGAATTTATGGCCGCGGCGACGCCGGCGGTGGCGAGTCAGGGCCTTGCTCCATTCAGAGGACATGTAGTTGGCAAAGGTCTGCCTGGTACTGAGAATGAGACAGATGATAGAAGATATGAAAACCACGGGGAACACGAAGGGGATCATGCCGATGCATATGATGAGAAAGAATAAGTGGTAAAGGCTAGTCAGGTTAATGCGGAGGCTTGCTTCGTCGGATGGCATGTACAACTCGTCGATTTCGGCATAATCGCAAAATGGGCATCGTACGAGTGGGAGCTGCGAAGCAAGCAGGCTATGCTCTGCCAGCCTTCGGTCCAGCTTGTGAAGAATTTCGGCGCCCATTCTCTCCTCCTCCATAGCGCGCCGAATGTGTTGTGCGGGTATGTGGCCAGGACAGCCGTCCCCTTCAACTGCCAGGCACTTGAGCGTCCCTGTCTCGGCGTTGATGCTGCTCTGCCATCCTTGGCCAAATATGGCCTCCTTGATGGAGTGTTGCACACACCGGAAGCAAATCATGTGGCCGTCCCGGTTGCAGTGCGTAAATTCTTCAAAGGCTCCAGAAGTGAAGCAGCACACGCATTCGTGCGTAGCATCTGCCGCCTCGGCCTCTTCATTGTTGAGCAAGAAGGCCAATCCTCGGTCCTTGGCCTCTCGCTCCTCTCGATCCCGCTGCTTGAGCGGTACGACCAACGTATCGTAGAGCTCTCGGTCCAGCTCAGGGCTGCCTGTAGACCTGATGGTGGGAATGATGGAGCCTTGGCCGGTTGAGCGCCAGGTTACAAGGGGGTGGTTTTCTGCCTCACCCGTGGCGATAGGCTTCCGACGGAAGAAGAGGGAGGATATGGTGAAGCGCCATGACTTCGACGACAGCGTGACAAGCGTTTGGCGCGCCTCGAGGTACGAGTAGTTGGACTCGGCGAGCACAGCGTTGATGGTGGAGCGGGACAAACCCTTGAACTCGCGCCATGCGAGCAACCTGACAGCTTTTTCGTATTCTTCGCTTCGAAAGGCCTCGGCCTTGGGGACAGCGACAGCCGTCTCCTTATCGACCCTCCACCGCCCCTTGACCCAGGTGGCACGGTTCTTCAGCAAGGTATCGGCCACCAGCGCTAGGCGGGATTCTCCATCGAAATTCCTGAGCAGCTCGCGGAAGACCTCAATCTGGACGTCGGGGAAGAGTGCGGCGAGAGCCTCAAGGCTGTTGTTGAGCTCGCGTAGGTCGGGCCGCTCGGTGGGCAGCAACGTCAGCTGCGCCTCATCGTGGATATATTCGGGCTCGTTCTCGGCAGCAGCGGTTTTCGTCTTTGACGTGGCCCTATCGCTGGAAGTGCGAAGCCCAGAGAAGACCATCGTGCATGCTCATTATCGCGACGATGCTGCGCCCGTGTGTTGTTGGTGGTGGCGGTGCCTACAGTGGTAGTGATGCCTGGGCTGGCGTGCACTGGGGACTGTGTAGGTGTCAAATTAGAGTTCTAACCCCACCGAGGGGCACCACAAGTCGTCGTCCAAGTCATGAGGCCTCAGCCCAAGCCATGTCGCTTAAGCAGGCTGCTCGTTATTGAACTAGCCGTTAATATAAATTCAGCTATCGGAGTTGTCACTCATAAACTAGCAATCACCTTGTCAAATGCAGCAGAATTGAAGCTCCTAGTTCTCCGATTTTTTTTCAGCGTCATCAGCCCTACAGCAATTATTAGCACTAGAAAAATCCTATGAATGGTTACAGCGTCAGAGCAATATGGCGTATTGTTTTGCCAATACACGATTCGACCTCAGCATCCCCATAATTAGCCATCTCACTATGTATAGTTTAAACGGTAGCTCCATGCCATCCTAGTTGCTGCTTAATCCGGCCGTCTGAGCTAAGACATGTGCCATGAAGATAATACTAGCTTTAAGCCCATGCCATTTGCGTCTCAACACATACATCTCCGAATCCAGAATTTCAACCATAAATGCAAACTGGAGCAAACATGAGATCCCAACCTCTCCCAAGGCTCATCCCCAAGTCCAGGCCCGTACCCGGTGATTCTTTGCCTGACTCAACGCCAACATGAAGTGTTACAAAATCGTCGCTGCCATCATCTTCGCAGCGTTTGCATCAACAGCCGCTGCTGAAAGCTTTCTCTCGGACTTCGGATGTCCTTCTGATATAGCCAAATGTCTTCACCATGTACGTCTGTCGATGGAGACAAGAATACAAGTGTTTTGGAAGACACCTAATCACTTATTCAGTGTAACGAAACTGGCTACAACTTTGGCGATTGCATAAAAGGGTACGGAAACACCCTTCTTCATTTACCATATCTACTAACAGCAGCAAGCCATTGTACATGCGGACGCATCGTGTCAAAGCATGGCTAAGACCCCACAACAACCACAGCTCGGTTTAACAATACATCTCATACTAGAGATTTTAAATCGCAGGATACTCGCTTCGATAATGGGTTTACAACGCAACACAATATCCCAACAACTTGCCAAGGATTGTATATGCAGCCCTACCCTACACCGCTGGCGATTTGTCGATTGAAATAAAAGGCTATATGATGGGCTAGACGAATAGGAATAAACCATCGAGAGATTCCTGGAGATTTTTTTTATGTCGTTGTGGTGTTGTTTCGCCTAGATTTAATTGAATGGCCTGACATGCAAGTCACCATAAATTGAGTTTGCCAAGATAGCCATCGGGTTAAAGTCGCTTGGTTTGAACGGTCTAGTTAACCGTAATCCCGCTTAGTCAGTTTCCCGGCGTGCATTGTCCATGCACTGTCTGAATGTGAACGGCCAGGGTGATCAAGTATACCCTTGTGTTCCCGATCAAATACAACACTCCACGATCTACCTGCTCAAGCACACCCAACCCGACATCATAGCGGGCTCAGCCTATACTACTACCCCGCAGCCGCAACTGACCGAAACGTCCATCATACCATTCTCACTTGTTTCTCTACAGTGAGACGCCAATGACAACCGTTTCAAGACAAGCTGATGATTAACACCATATCATTTTGCCCCAGAAGAAGAAATAGGCAAATAAGGTATATTTCCACATTGAAATTCCATTGATTGGTGGGGAACTGCAGTGCCCAACCATGTCACCGCCGGGGGCCAAGGGAGGAGTTGCAGTGAGCTGTGACAACTGTCGGGCCAGAAAACTCAAGGTATTTTCTCCTATTTAAAGGGTAAAGTTAATAATTAATGAATGAGAAAATTATAGTGCATCAGGAACGACAATGGTGATTGCCAAAGATGCCGGCACTCTGGGACTCAATGTGTTACCAATAGGAAGCGGGCGCCGAGACCGTATTACCAAACGACGAAGGAGCAATTCAAGTTGATGGCAGCAATCGTTCACCATTTTTTGCCAGATGCGTCACTCAACAAGAATGAACTTCAAAACACCCTGCAGCAGCTCCAAAGCCAAGTTACGCCGCCCACAACCGATGAAGGAGAAGACCTACCCTCTTCTTGTACCCCAATGACTGCGACGAGGACCGCTGAAGGGATCGATAAAAGGCACGACACGTCGTGGCTTCCGAGCGGTTCAATTCAGGAGGATGATGGAGACAAAAACAATCGCCTGACCGAAAGAGATCAAGGCGCGTCTCCATGTCCGTCGTCAATACCCACCCCAGCTTCAAGCAGGGATCAAAGGAGCTTGATGCTTCGCGATGCGGCCCATGTCCCACGTAATTCTCCCTAACGTCTTATTTCTTTGCGCCTTTACTAACTTTTAATAGGATACTATAACAGGACTTGCTATAAAACCTTCTTTTCTATCATCTACTCTTCTATTAGATCATCAGCACACAGTCAGCTTTTTGATGCGCAACCACCCATTGACGCGTACCCTTTGGACGGGCAATGTAATCCACCGGTGGTACCGACTGATCTGCCCTCGCGATCACTGGTTTCTGAAGCAGCACAGAAGTTCTTTGCAGAAATTAACAACACGACTTATATTCTTAACTATCACTGCTTTCAAAAACTTTTTCAAGATATATACGACACAGGCTCTAGGACTTTTAATGCGACTCTCGCAATTATGCAATTTGTCGGATTCCTTGGCACCTCTGATCCAGTATTATTTGCCAACGGGGTCAAGTACTGCAACGCGTCGGTAGAAGAAGGCAGCCTCGAGAGCGTACAAGCCATCATGTTAATGGTACGAAACGTCACTGACCAAGGGAACCAGACTAATATTTGGTGCTTAGGCCTTTGGGTACATGTTGAGGGGACAGCTGAACATAGCATGGATTTCGCTTGGTAGCGCTGTTCGAATTGCTCAGTCACTAGGATTACACTCTAATGACTCGACGTGCGACAACGAATCGATCCACACCTCGGAGAGCAAGAAGAAACTTTGGTGGTCTCTCTTTGACCTCGACATAACGCTCTCGTCGATAATGGGCAGACCTCCCAGCGTAGACAAGGATTTGGTTTACGCGCAAGTTCCACAGGATATGGTAGACATCCCCTTTTCAACCCACCTCCCCCCAGGGCGATATGTTGATGCTTCACAGGATTTTGAACCGAATGCATTCACACCACCGGGATACCCCAAAGCCTCTGCAGAGCTAGCAATGTTGCACAGCGAGGTTATTCGAGAACTCTACTTACGTCAAGCAAGCCCACGAGACCCGGAAGGTCTCACTAATAAGCTACTCCATCGACTCCAAAGGTGGTGGCATGGCCTTCCGCTCTATCTCAAACCAGGGTGTCCAACAGCGCCGGCTTACATGCGGGCCATCACATTCCTGGGGTTGCGCTACCACTACGCTCTGAACCTCATCACACAGCCATACCTGCTGCGTTCAACATTAAACCCACGTGCTTGTGATAAAAATGTCGAAAAGATGGTTGCTACTTGTGAACAGTCCAACACTGAGGCGATGGTGTTGGTCAAGAGCCTCATAAATGATAGCCTCGCCAGCAAAATGAACTTTTTTGATGCTTTCCACATCCTGACCCACGGCATCATTCTTGCTCTGAGGAGCATAAGGTGCCAAACCCCCGAGGTCATAGACGAGCTGGATAAATACGTTCCCCTCTTTTCACTTGCTGATCACTATGTAATCGGGAAGTTTGGAAAGGAATCCATCAAGGCACTATTGACGAAGTTGACGAGTAAGCACAACAGGTACGTCCCATGCCCGGTTGTCATTCTGGATGTTCCAACTCTGACGAAAAGAAGCAGTGGGGTGAACAAGACATGGCCAGAGGAAGCAGATATACTGACCGGCCAAGTCCTCATGGACATGTTTGAGATGACCAACTTTCAATGGATGGATAATTTTGGCATAGACCCAGCCAATTTATGAGCTCATTCTCAAAGCCGGTGAAGAAAATTGCCTTGACCGTGAGCACTCTGATTTTGGAACGAGATGTAGAACACGCGGTTTCCGAACTTCACATCCAAAAGAATGCTTGCGGTCATGTAACGTTCCAGACGAAGTATGAAAGGAGCCCGGAGGAGCAAGAGCAAGCCAACCGACCCGTTGGCTGACCACCACACTTGACTCGTATAATTTTTAGCAGTAGAATTTTGAAGTAGAATGGAAGTCATAGTGAAATGGCCAGAAAGGGGCGTCGGGGTTACCCAAAGGGTGCAACCATCCCACATGCCATGGACAGGGAACTCGATCCGGATGAGATTTTAAGACGAACTCGGCCTTTCGCGCTCCGGTTACCACGCGGCGATGAACGAGATGATGCACCATTACCAACGCACTTGTAGTTTGTGCGTTGAAGTCGCACCATGCTACAATGTCATGGACTAACCATCGGAACCGCCAGATTGACATCGGAAATCGGAACAGCTTTTAAGTTCCGAAGAATAGGCCCCGGAGGGGACAGGGGACCCGCCATGTCGTTTGTATGTCAACGAAGGGCGCTGGTACGTGGAGAAGATGTTGACATGTCGTATGAGAGATGCGGCAGGTTTGACGGGAAACAGGGTTCAGCTGCGACCACTGCATCCTTGGGACCCGGGCCGTCGGGTCGTCCTTGAGGAAGTCTCCATATCCAGACCCAAAGCGGACAAGTCTCGACGGGGTGGGGGAGCGTTTACACTTCGTCCACGACGTGTAAGATGGGATGACTGAATGGACGCGCTGCAGAAGCGCTTGGGAGGCTGCTACACGCTCTCCAGGCCGCATCTCATCAATGGCAATGGCTGCGAGTCGGTATCACCCCGCTTCCGATGGTGGGGATTCGGAAGCCCCCAAAAGTGGAATGTGGGATGCGTCGATGGATTGACTCAAATAAATAGAGGGAGCCATCTGACCTTTTCTTTCACCCCATCTCCCTACAGTGCTGTAATCAACTTGAACAAACACAATCAATCGCAATGGATTCCGAAGAGTTTCGCAAGGCTGCCAAGGCTGCCATTGACGAGAGTAAGTTTGCGGCTTTGTTCCCTGCCCCTCCCCCGCGCTCCGCTCTTCGGAGGCGCACATCCAACAGCTACAACACCAAACAGTGGCATCACCACCAACCATCTCTAACAACCAACCCCCCCTCTCTAGTCACTGAGTACTACGACAATGTAGAGTCGAGGCGAGTCGTCTCCGACGTCAAGCCGGGTTACCTGAGGCCTCTCCTCCCGGCATCGGCGCCCTTGGATCCTGAGCCTTGGTCAGCCATCCACGCCGACATCCAGTCCAAGATCATGCCGGGCATCACGCACTGGGCCAACCCGCGGTTCATGGCCTTCTTCCCCTGCTCCAGCAGCTACCCGGCCGCCCTGGCCGAGATGTACTCCAACACCTTCAACGGCGCCCACTTCAACTGGATCTGCAGCCCCGCCGTCACCGAGCTCGAGACGGTCGTCATGGACTGGCTCGCCCAGGCCCTGGGCCTCCCCGAGTGCTACCTGAGCGGCGGCAGTACCCACGGCGGCGGCGTTATTCACGGCAGTGCCAGCGAGGCCATCCTGACCGTCATGTGCGCCGCCCGCGACAAGTACCTGGCCGCCATCACGGCTGACCTCCCCGAGGGCGAGGAGAAGGAGGAGGTCACCTGGCGCTATCGCAGCAAGCTCGTCGCCCTGGGCAGCGCTGGTTCCCACTCAAGCACCAAGAAAGCAGCCCAGATCCTCGGCGTGCGCTTCGTCGCCATCCCCGTCCAGGAGTCGGACGGCTTCGCCCTGACGGGCCGGGCCGTCGCCGAAACCGTCGCCGAACTCCGCGCTCGCGGCCTCGAGCCCTTCTACCTCACCACCACCCTGGGCACCACCGACGTGTGCGCCGTTGATGATTTCGCCGGCATCGCCGAGGCCCTCGAGCCCTCCGCCGGCACCGCCCGCGATGTTTGGGTCCACGTCGATGCCGCCTACGCCGGATCCGCCCTGCTCCTCGAGGAGAACCAGCCACTCGCCGTGCCCCTGGCGCACTTCCACTCGTTCAACTTCAACCCGCACAAGTGGATGCTCACCACGTTTGACTGCTCGGCCGTCTGGGTCCGCAGCCGCGCCTGGCTCATCCAAGCCCTGAGCATCAAGCCTCCCTACCTGCGCAACCAGTTCAGCGACAACGAGCTCGTCACTGACTACCGCGACTGGCAGATCCCTCTGGGCCGCCGGTTCCGCTCCCTCAAGCTGTGGTTTGTCATGCGCAGCTTCGGCATCCGCGGCCTGCAGGCGCACATTCGCAACGGCGTCGCCCTGGGCGAGAGCCTCCAGGCCAAGCTGGCCAGCCGGCCCGACCTCTTCACCATCTTCACCCCGGCCCGCTTCGGCCTCGTCACCCTGCGAGTCAAGGGGGACAGCGAGGACGACGTCAATGCCCGCACCGAGCGCCTGTACGAGGCCATCAACGCCGCTGGCCAGTTCTACCTTACCAGCACCGTCATCAACGGCAAGTTTGCCATCCGTGTGTGTACGGGTGTCGAGAGGGTCAGGGAGGAGCACGTCCAGGGCATCTTTGACGCGCTCGTCAAGGAGACTGAGGTTGCTGCGGCCAAAACCGCATGACCTAATCCCGTCCCGGATAAATGGCAAAAAAGGATAGTACGAAAGGGAAGGGAGGTGGGGATCGAGAAATACTACGAAGTAAACGAATGAACTTGACTTTTTTTTTCTCTTTCTTTTTTTGGTTAATAGACATGCAGCTGTTTCTTTTCTATAACTTAGCGATACAGATGCCTGGCCTAGCGTGCAGATGATTTAAAAAAATAAAAAAAGAATAAATCCAAAGTTACAAAACACCTCGCGACCAACTGTGCAACTCTCTCATCATGGGGCATCATCATTCGTTACATGTCATCCAAGCACAAGTACACGGCAGCGAATCACGACCTGCTCAGTCATCATCGCAGTCCTCGCAGGTGACGGGCATTCCCGGCTTAGGTCCGTACTCGTAGTACTTCTCGATGCCCTCCTTCTTCTCGCCGGCCTCCTTGGGCGTCTTTGATCTGCCCCTCCTCTTCCGTCCCTGGGACGACGACGGCGGCGGCGGCGGTGGCGACATTGATTCGTCACTCGCGCTGCTCCCGCTCCGGCTCGAGCTTTTCTTGCGCCACCTCTTCTCCTCCTCATATTCGTTGTCGTCGTCGTCACTGTCGTCCCTGTCGTCGTCGTCAAGCCGGACATGCTTGTCAAAGTCTCGGTTCAGGTATGCCAAGGTTCCGAGGAGAGCGATGGCGATGCCTGGCGCCCAGTCAAACCCGGACTGCCTCTCCCGGAACTCGGCATCTGCGTCATGACGCCGCTGAGAGCGGTGGTGTCGGTGAGAGCGGCGGCTGCTGCGGTGGGAGGAGGAGCTGTGGGAAGACCCAGAAGGGGGAGCGGAAGCGGTATATCGCTTGGTCATTTTGATGGTTGAGAGGTGTATTGTTTTGGTGGGATGGGATGGATTGCTGCTGTTGTATAGCGTCGCCAAGCTGAATCGCAGCTCTTCTTTATACAGACAAAGAGAACCATCCCTCCTTCTGAGCATAGGGCATCCTTATGACGATGCTGTGTGATCCATCAGAAATCCATTGTGGCCATGTTGTTGATCCGTCATGTCGCTCGCAGTCCTTGGGGGCCACTGAGGTTGAGACAAGTTTGCAATATTCATAGATACGACCAAGGGGGCATGCTTCATTCCGCGCCCTGTGCGACGAGTGTGACGGAAGGGTGAGACATGTCAGGGTCCCTACTCGACAGAGTGACAGCCCAGCTGCACAAAGGGTCGAGGTGTGATGTCACTATTGACGTCGGTGATCATCGTCAGCTTGGTACCCAATACCTCAGCTACACTAAGCTGTCACATGAACCAGGTGTTATAACACAATTTATAGGACCAGTGCTTTAACAGCCATTATATATATCCTACTACGCCGCCATTTTTATGTTCAATGTTGTATTTATGTCTCACAAAAGTAGCAGCTCAGTTGACGAAAGTCTGATGTCACGACACGGTATATAAAAATAGTATAAAAACTGATCTCAATGGCTGACTATCACTGTCGCTCCTTACCCAGCATCACTTACACACTGTGTGCTATTGTAAGACTTGTCTTGCTTGCACAATGCATTACCTTGGTCGCTGTAGTCTAGGCCTCCAGATATAATCAAATACTAGCTCGCCGAGGAGCCATGGTGCGGTGCAGAGCCTTCTTGGCTTCTGCTTCTTCTACCAACGGCAACACTCCTTGATCGCGCATCTTCTGGAGGAAACCTTGACCATACTTGTACCCGAGTTGGTACAACTCATCAAACTTGTGGAAATCGAGGGTGCCATAGTCATCAATCGGTGGTCGCATATAGATGCATCCCGCCATCGTCTTCGCCCGCTCTAGGGCATCTACACTTGACACATACGCAAGGCGAGCCTGGATCTCAGCCAGTGTCGGGGGATTAGGGTGTGGCGAGAACGGATTCCATCGGTTGAAAAACGCCCAAGCACCAGAAAGCGAGTCACCATATGTCTGAGGAGTATCATCATCCAGAGCGCCCACATCAATAGCGAAAATGATGTCAACGCCCAGACCCTTCATGTGAGAAACCGTAAGGTTGTCCACGTACCCACCGTCCAATAACATACTACCTTCGTCGCAAAGAGGAGGGAGCAAACCAGCCAGTGACATGGATGCTCGAATATATCGCCATGCGTAACCGCTGGTATGGAATTCGGCCCGGCTCTTACTGATATTTGTCGTGTTGCAGTAGTACTCGAGCCAGAAGTCCTCCATTTGCGTGTCACCAAATGTTTTGAAGATACCGCGGTTGAATTCGTGGCCGGTTGTGTACGATGCGGACGGGTACGTCAGATCGAGGGCAAACCGCCACAAACTTGCCATGCGCCCTGCGAATTTCTTGGCGAACCCAAACATGGGCACCACATCTGCGTGTCGTGCATACAAAGCCCCAACAAAGGCGCCAATCGAGGTTCCGCCGATCAAGTCGATGGGGATACCGGCTTCTTCCATGGCTCGGATAATGCCGATCTGCGTCAGTCCTCGTGCTCCACCTCCACCAAGAACAAGGCCAATTGACTTGCCGCACAGACGACGCGCGAGCCGGTGAAAATCGCTCTTGAAAGGCGTTTCTGGGGAGTAGTAAGGTGTATGATGCACTTTTCGTGACGTGTACTTTTGGATCTCCGCCTGCAACACCTGGACCCTTTCCTTGAGTGCTTGACCAAGTTTCTTGAAAGGAGGGTGAACAGGCATCTCATTGGTCCTGAAAGCCATTTGGATATGATAATGACCACCGTTAATCCACATACGATTCTGGAGCCAGGACCTAGTGAGACCAGGGCGGGAATATCGTTCAGCGTGCAAGAGAACCAGGACCTTTCTCGCAGTAGACTTCATTCCCAACATGAACCGTTCATATTCGCCAATGGCTGGAGATCCTTCAGCAAGGCCTACCAGTAAAATGCTATCAGCCTGTGTGATGCAGGTCTGAGTCCAAGGCGAGTTGACATTTGTATCTAGTCGACGAGCAACATTAGCATCAAGTCTTAAATCATGAGATCCAAACCAATGTTTCAAATGATGTAACAGTCAGGAAAAAATTAGAGTATTATGAACCAGCATCGGCTTTGCCTCTGGCATGGAATTTCTCATCATACAGATGTTTGCGCAAAAGAAAAGAAATGAGGAAGAGAGCTTACCTGCCACATATACAACGAGTCCGTATTTTTCTTCGAGATCAGCAAGATATTGTGAGAGCCTAAGCTTTCCAATCTTGTTGAACGCATGCTTTCCGAGGTGATTGAGAATACCGGCATGATTTAGCGAAGTGGCGCCGTTGGCTGGCCCGACTTGGGCAAGCGCCGTCATAAGGCGATTGCCAAATTCGACGACCGGCACGCCTGCAGTGACCGGCAGAATGGCAACTGTACGAATATTCATGGTGGATTTCCGCATGTTGATCGTTGGGCCAAGTTTTGGGTCCTTGCCAAGGACGTTGGAGGCATCATCCACCACCGCTCTCATTCGAGAAGCAATAATTTTTGAAATCTTGATGGTAATGTTGGGATGTTCCTGTGCCAAGCTATTGAAGAGCGTCCTAGGGAATTTCACCAGCTCAGTGTCTCGTATGGCATGCAATGTTCCAGGGCGAACACTTTCTGTCAGCACCTCAAGCTCACCAACACTTTCACCCTGTCCAAACTCAGCACGCGACGTCATGCCACCGTCCTTGCGGTCTTGCACAAGTCGCAGACGACCGTTGAGAACAATGTAGATGGCCTCACTCTCCTGCCCTTCGTGGAAGAGTACCTGGCCAGCATTAACTTGAACCCATTCAAGGGCAAAATCAATATGCAATATGAGGCGAGGCAAGATATTCGTCAATCTCTTGGCCATTGTGAGCAACACAATTGGATACCTATCCACGATTCTCTCCAAAGAAGCTCTGGGCAAGAACCCGACATAAACATCCGTCTTGGCAACGACATCGATGAAGGACCTGTAAGACGATACGCTGCCAATGTAGCCTGCCAGGCCACCCGGCTTGACAAGCGCGACACTTTTTCGATGATGCCTATCCTGCTTTTGGGATTCGACTCGGTCACGCGCAGCCTCGGTGTGTGCCAGATTTGGAAATGAACCCATAGCAGATGGCTCCGGAGATGACGGTTCCGGGCTGAAGAAGCCCGGTCTGGTTGCATGGAGAATGTTTTGGGAGTCTTCTTCGCTAGTTGTGCCAATATCCAAGAAGCCATCAATGACATAGTAGAGGCCAGGGTTCCTTTCTCCTTGTTCTACGAGAACGGAGCCTTTGGGGAAAAACACAATCTCTACCTCATCTTTCATATCATGAGCCAGAGCCTGGACATTCGGAGGAGTTTGCATCATGCTGCTAGATGTCATCGACTCGGTGTCACCATCAGCAGAACCGTCATACGGGCCAATGAAGCCAAAGGCGTTCGTGTTTGGGAGTATAGTCTTGGAGCGCCTTTGATCGAGTGATACCAGTCGTGGAGATCCCTCAACTGACTCTGGCTCTCTGGAAACACTGCCGGTCGCGTCTAAACCCAGAGTCTTGAACATACACTCGAGGATCGAGCTTCGGAATATGTTGTCTTCATCCACGGTTTCACGAGGATCAATGGAGATGCGACCATGCCGCTGGGGATCAAACGGATTGTTAAGGGATCGACCCTCCAAAGGATTTGTGTCCTGTCTGGTCATTCCCATACCAGATTTTCCCTCGGCAGGGGACCACCGACCAACCCCACGAGCCAGCTGGATATTGGAGAGCAAATCTCCAGGACTTGGTGTATGAGGTGAAGCGCGTTCGCGTGGCGCAGTGAAGGAACCTGCTACAACAGAAGACGGCCGTTGCTTGGACATGGACTGCAGCACGGCCTCCTTTCTAAGCGTTGTGCTTGACCTTCGCCGCCGATTGGCACCAGCGTTGTGCAGGGCGATACCTTTCGTCTCTTCAACCTCACCGAGTCTTTCTCGCTCTCGACTGAACTTTTCCTTGAGCCTTGTCAGAGCATCACCTCTGAGCAGGTTCGGAAGTTGACACATGGTATACTTGATCATGTTCTTCTCTGTCTGCAGCACCTCGCCAGTCAACCCCAAGTAGTTGAAGGCTTGAGAAAAAGTAACTCTTTGAAACCTAGAGAGGATGACATGAACAATGTGAGAGGTAGCCTTGGGATAGATTTTGATCAATCGCCTAAAGGCACTCGCAGGAATGATAGCGATAGTTGTGTCGACAGTGGCACGAGCTATGATATCCGGGTGTGCGGAGTTGGATGTTGCTCGCTTCTGCAAAGCGGGGCGCCTGTGGCTGGGGGCAGTCTCATCCAGCGAAATGGGCGGGATCCCAGAAGGATGGTCATTTCCACGGCTTGACGGCATGAAGCCATCATGCAAGTCCTTATCTCGATGACCACCTTCTTCTGTTTTCGGTGTGCTTGGCATCGACACAGGAATATCCGATGGGTTGTGGTGGGAACTGTTTCGGGAGAAGCTCGCGTGCTTCACTCTGCTAGTCCGACCAGACGGTAGAGGAGATTCGTCCTCATTGGGACGCAGTTTTACATCTTCTGTGAACAGGGACATGATTGAGAATAAGGAAGACATTGGCGCGCCATTGCGAACCTCTGTAAGAAGCTGGTACTTTTGTTGACCAGCTGCAGCTTCATCGTCATCGGAGGAGTCCAAGTAACGAGATGATGCGGCACCACGAGGTCCCCGACCCGACTTGACAAAAATTTCAACGAGCCCATCAACAACAATGCAAAATCCCTTCTCTTCTTCGAGATTAATCGTTTCGCCAGCGATCAGCTTTCTGGTTTGCATGCTTCGGGTTAACTCGTGAAAGACCGGTCGCTCAAGGTAACCGAAAATTTTTATGGCACTGAGGAATTCGTCCAAGTAGCTTGACAAGCCTGACTTGTTGCCTTCTTCGTGCGTATCGGGGAACATATCAATTTCTGGCTCCTTGCGCTGCGGCTCGGGCGGGAGACGAGAGTACATGTTGAGAATGCGATATCTCACAACCCAGCTCACGGCCGAGACTAAGGCGGCCATGATAAACATGCTTGAGACCTCCTGTCAGCACAATGGACGGCTTTAGGGGATATGCAGGAAGCATACAGCGTCGTGGCATTCATGGTGACTGTCCAGCTTGTGGAGAACAAGGTGTACAGAATGGAGGGAAAATTTATCGTCGCTATCCGGATGACCCAGTAGAGGATAGTCGAGACGATGTGGAGGATGAGCCAAATCAGCCATCCAAAGAAGCCGAGCCAGGTAGACGAGGCCTGGGCGGCCACGTTCGCGGGAGGGGAGCTCATGTCTGCGGGAAGCGACGAGCTGAGGGCGTGGGAGATGCTCTCGGTGACGGCGCCGGCCGCCTGAGCGGCGCTTGACCAGTCAGATGCCATTGCTGGAGATGATGCTGCGCATGTTCGCGTAGCATCATGAAGGAGCCCGCGTAGGGAAGGGGGGAAGCTCGTGGCCAAGGGAGGCGGGCGTGACGAGTTTTAATGTGAAGCAGGGAGAAAAAAAAGTCGAAACCTACCAGCCAACTGCTTTTTCAACTCCCCTGCTAGCTTGGCTTGTGACTGCCCTGCTGATGGAGCTTCAGTGCCGAGGTTTGGCCGCTAACCCCACTACGGCAAGACCTGTAGCCACCGCGTGCACCCATGTGCGGAATGGAGGGGCTGCCCGTTATTCACTTTTGCCAACCCTAGAGACGACTTGCGCTTGAAGCGACAGAGAGCGGATATCACGAGTCACAAACGGTGTGGTCCTCGACTAGTGTTTCTGGTGCTAGTAGCGTGCGGGAGTATATCGCTTGTTTGCGCCAGGCCTGTTCGTCCCGTCCTGGAATTCCACCCGACAATGTACCCTTGATTATCAAGCATTTCACCTTCCAGATGCCCTTCGCGCAACTCGTTCTCGGCAGCCCTGGCTCTGGCAAGAGTACATACTGCGATGGCAGTGAGTTCAACGAGACCCGAGGATTCAAAACAAACCTAGCTAATGCCTCTAAGTGCACCAGTTCCTAGGCGCCATCGGGCGCGCGTGCTCCGTCGTGAATCTCGACCCGGCCAACGACCACACCAACTACCCAGTCGCCCTTGACATTCGCAACCTGATCAAGCTTGAGGATATCATGCGAGATGATAAGCTGGGTCCGAACGGTGGTATTCTATATGCGTTGGAAGAGCTCGAGCACAACTTTGAATGGCTAGACGAGGGACTGAAAGAGTTCGGAGAAGATTACATCCTTTTCGACTGCCCGGGACAGGTTGAGCTGTACACCCATCACAACTCGCTAAGGAATATCTTCTATAAGCTCCAGAAACTGGGGTTCAGAGTATGTTTGCTCGGATACAATGATTTATTGGATGCCAGTTAACCGAGTCTAGTTTGTTTGCGTCCACCTCTCCGATTCCTTTTGTCTGACACAGCCTTCGCTCTATGTCTCAAACGTCCTCCTCTCCCTCCGAGCCATGATTCAGATGGATATGCCGCACATCAACATCCTCTCCAAAATCGACAAGGTATCGGCGTACGAAGACCTCCCCTTTAACCTCGATTACTATACCGACGTTGACGATCTGACATATCTGACGCCCCACCTTGAGGCTGAGTCTCCAGCCCTGCGGAGCGAAAAGTTCGGCAAGCTCAACGAGGCGATTGCTGGCTTGATCGAGAGCTATGGTCTGGTTCGGTACGAGGTTTTGGCTGTAGAGAACAAAAGGAGCATGATGCATATCCTCAGGGTGATAGATCGTGCCGGTGGATACGTTTTTGGTGGTGCCGAAGGTGCTAACGACACTGTATGGTCTGTTGCCATGAGGAACGAGTCCTCTTTGCTGGAAGTCCAAGATATCCAGGAGCGCTGGATTGACTCGAAGGAAGAGTATGACAAGATGGAACTGGAGCAAGAAGAAGAGCAAGCTCGCATCCAAGAAGAGCAAGCCATGGAGATGGAAATGTCCCAACCTCAACCGCCTGTCCCTGCTGGCTTTGACCCAGACTTTGGTGACATGTCGATTCCAGCGAATAGCGGGATCAAGTTAGTTAGAAAAAAATGATACCCGCTCAGTCATCTACGTCTATCATGTCCTCATCACCGGAATCGTTGGTGTCGTCAACTGGGATCTGTTCTTGCGGTTGGAGTGCGGTGGCAAGAGAAGATGCTACTCCGGCTGTTTCTTCCCTGGCAGCTAGGATGAGCTTCTTAGCCTGCCGAATGGCCTCTTCCTCAGCTTTGCGAATGGTGCCGCTCACTCGCACAACACGAAATATGCAAGGCCTGCCATCCTTGACAGGGACATGATCCATAAAGGTCAAGGCGGACCAGAGCATCTGGTAGTGGGCTCTCGAGCACCGAATAATAAATGTCGATGTAGCCAGAGAAAGATATTTTACTAGAGAAGATGAGCATTGAGAACGAGAGCAATGAAAAAAAAAAACTCACTAGACAGATTTGCCCCAAGTGCACCGGAACCATAGTCGCCAAATAATGACGTGACCTCGGCCCTGATGCCCTTGAGCAGGGCCTGCGGCGTGAGTCTTTCCACCGTTGGCTGGTGGTGAAGCACACAGCCGGGCAAGTTTTCCTTTGCGGCGCGGGCGGGATCCGGCGGGTAGACAATGTTGACTAGGAGATATCTCTCCTTGATGCGAACCATGATGGGCCGCCGGGGGCAGGCGCGTCGCTGCTGCGCGTTCGGGAACGGTTGCTGTGCAAGGCTGAGGCTGAAGGACGGATTGAGCTTTTCAAGGGTTGCGAAACTTGCTTCGGGGGGGGGGCAGCTCTAGTAGCGCGACCCACACAACGCCGAGCCCGTGGGGCCGCAACCCAGTAGACTCCCCCGCGCGCCATCGTGGCCGTCATCCCTCCAAACTTGACCAGAGATATAGCCTCAGCTCCTCAGAATGAAGACACGAATCGGTTGATATCTGATAGGAAATTGCAATTACACCAGGAAGAAGAAGCTGTTGTTTCATTTTCCTGCTTCATCAGAAAACCCTCCAAATCGCATCATGGCATCGGGTCCCTTGAAAGCTGCACTGCTTATCGTGTCAACCACTGCGGCCCAAGGCACATCTGTAGATGGTTCGGGTCCGATCCTAACACAGGTTTTGAAGGACGAAGGGGAAGGAAAATGGGAGGTTTCTGGCACAAAAATCGTGTCTGATGATGTTCTTCAGATTCAAAGACAAATCACGGCGTGGGCCGATGGCCCTGATGGCATCAACCTCATCGTCACTACCGGAGGGACGGGATTCGCAACAGCTGATGGCACTCCAGAGGTAATAAAATAAGATAAAACTTGCAGAGATGCACCTTGCTAAATATATATATTAGGCCGTCACACCCTTGTTACACAAGCAAACACCAGGCCTTGTCCATGGCATGCTCGCAGCCTCTCTCCAAGTAACGCCTTGTGGGTGCTGTTCCGAATAGTACTGATTGAAGCTTGACTAGCTAACTTGGCTTCAAAGTCGCCATGATGTCTCGTCCTGTGGCTGGTGTTCGCAACAAATCTATCATCATCACACTGCCTGGTTCACCCAAAGGCGCCAAGGAGAATTTACAGGCTGTTATCAAAACCCTCCCTCACGCCTGTCTGCAGGCATCTGGCGCCAACTCGAGACAGCTTCACTCTGGCGGCGTTAAGAAGCTAGAATCCGATGCCGGGATCACATCTGGGAGTGTTGAAAAGTCGACACCTGCTGATCAAGGTCACCATTGTCATCACCATGGCCATGGTCATGGTCATGGTCATGGTCATGGACACGGCTACGGCCACGGCAACCTTGTCAGACATACAAACCCCAATGCGCTGTCAAATGATCCCTCGCTTGGTCCCTCGCGGAGACATCGAGAATCCCCCTATGCGATGCACGCTGTGGACGATGCCCTTGCCCTCATTGCCGAACACACACCAGAACCGGACGTTATTACGGCTAAGGTCGACGCAGGCATCATAAACTCTGTTTTGGCCGAGGATGTAAAAGCCAAGGAAAATGTCCCTGCTTTCCGGGCCAGCATTGTAGATGGGTATGCGGTTGTGGTGCCAAAGGATGGCAAGCTGAGCGGCGTCTTTCCGGTCACGGCTGTCTCCCACGCTGCCCCTGGTGACATTGGAACACTCAAGGAGGGCGAAATTGCAAGAATCACCACCGGAGCTCCTCTGCCCCCGGGAGCGACCAGCGTTATCATGGTTGAGGATACTGTCCTCAAGACAATGACTGATGATGGAAAAGAGGAAAAGGAAGTTGAGATTCAAGTTGAGGGCGTCAAAGAGGGAGAGAATATTCGTGAAATCGGTAGCGACGTCCAGGAAGGCACCACGATACTGAACAAGGGAGAGCTTATTTCCGGGGTTGGTGGTGAAATAGGCCTTCTCGCCGCCGTGGGAGTTGCAGAGGTCAAGGTGTTCCGCCGTCCAGTAGTTGGTATCCTGTCTACGGGCGATGAGATTATCGAGCATGACCGAGCCGGTCCCCTGAGGTTAGGCGAGGTTCGCGACACGAACCGCATCACGCTCATGTCGGCCGCTAGAGAATGGGGATTTGATGTCGTGGATTTGGGCATCTCCAAGGACAAGCCAGGCACGTTGGAAGAGACACTGCGAGACGGTCTCCGTCGCGCCGACATACTAATCACAAGCGGCGGTGTCTCCATGGGAGAATTGGATCTTCTGAAGCCGACTATCGAGCGGTCTCTCGGAGGCACCATCCATTTCGGCAGAGTTGCCATGAAGCCAGGAAAGCCAACCACCTTCGCTACAGTTCCCGTCAAGGACAACGCCGGAGAGCGTGTGCGCAAGGCCATCTTTTCTTTACCCGGCAACCCGGCTTCGGCTCTTGTCACCTTTCACTTGTTCGTGCTTCCGTCGCTCCATAAGCTGGCAGGTGTATCGCCTGTTGGCCTTCCTAGAGTTCCGGCGACCCTTTCTCACGATTTCCCCCTTGACCCTCGACCCGAATACCACCGCGTGGTAGTAAGCGTGGGTGAGGATGGCCTTCTCTGGGCAACAAGCACTGGGGGCCAGCGGAGTTCAAAGGTGGGAAGTCTCAGATCAGCAAACGCGCTGGTTTGCTTACCTAGCGGGAAGGGTAGACTCGAGAAAGGGGCAAAAGTTGATGTGTTGCTGCTTAATGCGGTTCGACCTGCTTGAGGCAGTGGTTGGGACATGGTCACGCATCTGGCACGTTAATGTATCCAAATTTGCTTAAATAGCATCAAAACCTGTGATTTATCGAGAATACGTGTCGAATCTCCCTATATGGGATCGCGATCCCAACATAATTTAGTTGCCTTTCACCTCCATGTGATGTACACTGCCAATTCCAAGGGTTACTGGTACAGCCCATAAACACGTCCTCCCGAGCCATTCTTCCAAACGCCAGACCAAATATTATTGGCGCAATGCATGCGTGCGCTCCATCGTAGTCGGAGCAGAGGGGCCGATGCTAAGGCAAGGGCACCGTGATGTATAGATGTTTGTTTAAGCAACCTTGCCGAACTCGAAGGCCTTGCCGGAGACGAGGAGACCGATGATGAGACCAAATAGACCCAGCACGGAGCTGAAAATTTCGATGACGAGAATCTTGACAAAACTAGAAACAAGGTATGAGTATTGGGGATTCTTGAGAAATGGATATCGCGCGGGTGATGACATACAGAGACGCGTCTGCCGCGTCGGCAAGAGCAGCACCGCTACCGTTGATACCAACGGCAACACCGCAGACCAGGTTGCACAGGCCGACGGTCAGACCAGACCAGAACAAGGCGTATCCGGTGTAGTAAGAGTTGGCAGAGTAGATCTCGGGGCCCTGGATGATGTTGACCTTGGCGGAGAAGACGATGGCCATGATGACGCCGTAGATGGCGACGACTTCGCAGAAGATGATGGAGATGAGATTCTTGGTACGGATACGCGGAGCCTTGACGCCAGCGCCGAGGATGGTTGAACCGGTGATAAAAATACCCCTGGAAGATCGGGTTAGATGGATGGATTGCCTGGAGACCAGGACCGATGTCGATGGTGATGGAGGGCATCGTCATCAGTAACGATCGGGGGTAACACGCACCATGCCGCGCCGACAACAGAGAGGCCGATGCAGAGAGCGATGCCCAGATCAGCCCACACGTAAGGAGAAACGGATTCGAGGAAGGCGCCGACGTTGAATGCCTCTCCATCGCCAGTAAAGAGCATATCTATTGACGCAACTCATCAGTGTTGGAGCCCTTGGGACAGGGAGTGAAGGGTGCATACAAAATCCCACCAGGGTAACGAACGACCCAATCCCGCCCAATCCGTACGTGAGACTCATGGTGACGGCTCTGAATAAGTTGAATCGACAATGGGTAAAGGAGTGTGTCGATGTCGAAGGCGTTGGCAATTCGAGGGGTCTTGGTCGTGAAGCGAGCTGTCCAAGAGCTCCTGTCTAAGCTGGCCCCGGTGATGCGGCTTCCCAGGCAGCTGGAAATTGTACCGACGTCACATGATGTTTGTGGCTAGTGAGATCGAGGCTGGTGGCGCGGGAAGCGATGATTGGATTAGTCATGCGAGGCTGCGCCACCAGCCATCGCATATCCCCTCTCCAGGCAACTCCCTTGGTAACTCGGCACTGACACCATCCGAGAAACGGACCTTCCGCATCGCAAACTCAACTTCTTGCAACAGCCGGCCCGCAAAGCATCTCCCGAGACACGGACAGACATTGTTGACAAGATGGCCACTGGCGCGCAATCTTTCTACGAGCTTTACCGCCGTAGCAGGTACTGCGCCGCTTGCTCAAACTGCTCTGCTGCACCCAACTAACCTCTGCCTTGCAGCATCGGCCTTGCACTGACCGACACGCTCGATGACCTCATCAGCGATGAGCGCATCAACCCCCAGCTGGCCATGAAGATTTTGGGCAACTTCGACCAGGCCATCACCGAGGCTCTCCAGAAGAATGTCAAGGCGCGACTTCAGTTCAAGGTGGGCTCCACTGATAGGCATTGGGGTTTGACAGGGCACGAGATACTAACGGTGTATGTTCAAAGGGGAGCCTCGACACGTATCGATTTTGCGACGAAGTCTGGACCTTCCTCATCAAGAATGTCACGTTCAAGATGGACAATGGCAGCCAGTCGGTGACGGCAGACAAGGTAAAGATTGTCAGCTGCAACGCCAAGAAGCCAGAACAGTAGACAGCAACAAAGAGCAAGAAAGAGGGAGAGCGCAAGCGCGTATTGCATGGGGCAGACCTTGCACCAATGCTGCGGCTACAGATTGGGCACAAGCCAACGACGGGATCGGGGAAATTGCATTGGGCGGCGTCTGGATTATGAGATTCGATATACAAAGCAGGATATGTTAGGGATAACTGGCCGCTTATTACATTACATTTCCGAAGATAGGCAGGGTAGCTTGGGATTTTCTGAAGAGATTAAGATTTTGTTCAACTTTTGACAAGACGTATTAGTGTCCAATAAAATCGACGAAAACAGAATGGATAGCATTGGCATGTATTGCGCAACTGATTGCATGTGATTCTGCGTGATTCGTGGCATCTCGCGTGGTGATTGACTGTGTTCCGCTCCCCAGATTTTCGGACCAGATCAGGAAGCTAGCGCCCCAGGCGGTTACAGGCGAGCAGTGCCCTGGCTCGGCCGATTCAGGGGGACCCGGCCGCCAGCGACCGCTGTGGCCCAGGATGACGTCCACCCTGCCAGACCAAACCACCGACGCAAGCTTGGCCCGACTCTTGCTGTCAAGCATTTCCCAAGCATCAGCGGATCCGACCGTCCCGGGTCAATCAGAGATCCTCCGCTCCAATCTCAACAGCAACCACTCCCTCTGCCGCTGCCGCTGCCGCCGCCATGGTCCGTAAACGCCAAACCGCAGCCCAGAATCCGTCCAGCGACACCACCACTGAGGCCCCAGCACCAGCAGCAGATGACACCATGTCTTCCTCGTGGAGCGGCCGGACGCAGTGGATGTTTTTTGCTGTCGCTAGCGGAGCCTGCGCCGCCTTCAACGGCGTCTTTGCCAAGCTGTAAGTAAACATCGTGGTTTTTTTTTTTTTCCTTTTATGAGGCTCCAAACAATTCGATTCGAGCCGGGTTGTTTACGCTCTTGTCGTATTTGCCCTTCTCTCTTTCACACCATCTTTTTTGTTTTCTCTTCAATACGAGGGATAAGAATTGGCCTCTTGTTAGAAAAAAAAGCATGAGTACTGATACGCGTACGCTGTAGCACCACCACTGAGCTCACTACCAATTTATCCAACGCCATTGCCGACTTTTTTGGCCTCTCGTCCATCGAGAATGTCGTTGAAATCGCCGTTCGCGTTGTAAGTCACGCTCCATCGGTATCCACGCTTACTTGGCACCTTAACTCACATCATCTAGTTCTTCTTCGTTCTTAACCTGACATTCAATGGCGTCGTGAGTCTACCCCCCTTCCCCCCACTACCTAATGGGCTTGTCCTCCCCTCTTCTCCATGCTAATAGCTTGATTTTGCAAGATGTGGACTCTCTTCACAAAGGCCCTTGCTCGTGGCACTTCCACCACCCAGGTCTCTATCATGAACACATCAACCAACTTTGTCGTGACGGCGCTGCTTGGGTTCGTCATCTTCTCGGAAGCCCTGCCGCCGCTCTGGTGGGCTGGAGCTGCGCTGTTGGTCGCAGGCAATATTGTTGTTGGAAGCAAGGATGAGACCAAGCAAGAAACTTCGGCTGAGCATGAAGGCGTGGCTGAGGGCGAGGATGTTTCCCTAGCAGAGGCAGATCAGACCGAAGGAAGATATGATGAGGACGAAGACGAAGACGTCCCTCTTATATGAGGTGCTTAAATTTATGATGGACTTAGCAAAGGACGCAGAGTACCTTTTTTTTTTAAATTATTCTTTTTACCAGTTACATGTCGTTATTGATTCAAGTCAATATCCAATTCGATCCCATTTGGACTAGCTACCGTCCAACGCCAGCGCAGGATTCGCGCTATCCTCTACCGCACAAGAGCACCGGAAGAGAAAAAAAGAACAGGAAACTACAAAACCAAATGCAGATAATTTATTGACGCCGACTCTCTAGTTCAACACCCTCATCCGCAACGTCTTCATCGCCATCCATGATCTGGGCGCTTCTTGCATGGGGCCGATCTTCTTCAAACGACCCGCTGAGCCGAATCCTGCCACCCGATGCGCTTGAAAGCTTGCCCGAAACCCAAAACCCCGTCCTACGGAATAGGTTCCAAACCTGCTCCTGCCACTCGGTAATGCGGCGGTCATCCTTGGGATTCTCGGCTGCTTCGACCTTGAATTGGTACTTGAGACAATCCTTGACCGTGACCAGACCTGTGAGTTTACCGTGGTACTCAACCAAGATGACTCGAGGTCCAATCTTTTGGAACAGTTCCATAACGGTCTCCAAGGAGAGGCGCGGGTGGGCTGTGACAGGTGTTGAATCGACGTAGCGGCTGAAATCGAGAGTTGAGGAACCAGACGACTCCCCGAGTGTTGGCCCTGAAGATGTCAGAGGCGTAATGGGCGGATGGTTTGCAGGTGATGCTGAGAAGACGCATTTAGCCGCGCCGCTGATTGGCGTCCCTCGGCTTATACGATCGATGGCGTATCGTAACTCTGTGCGACCGATGTAGCCAACCAAGATCTTGGAGGTATTGTCCTCGACTACGGGGAACCCCTGGTACCGGTCATCTGCAAGCAGTCGCTCGACCTCTGCAAGAGTCAACCCGTGAACTGGTATTGTCACCATGGAGGTTCTCATGACCTGCGAAACAGGAACTCCAAAATTGTGTTCCTCCTTGTTGTCAAGGAATGGGAATCCGCTAAACCAAATCATTCGGTCGGCAATTCCTCCTTTTCCTCCAATCAGTTCACTAACCGCCTTGGTGACGCCAACAACAATCATGGTCGGCAAGATGTAATTTAGTGCGCCTGTAAGCTCAAACATGATGACCACAACCGAGACAGTAATGTGCATGATTCCGCTCAGTGATGCGGCTGCTCCCAATAAAGCATAGGTTCCCGGGGTGATACAGGGTTCATCTGGCTTGCAAGCAGAGAAGAAGCTGCTTTTTGGATTGGCCTCGTGGATAACCTGGACAATGATGCCCACAGTTCGGCCAAAAGAAGCACCAACGGCCATCGAAGGCACGAAAATACCCGCTGGTACTTTACATCCATAAGATATAATGACGAGCAGGACCCGTAGCACAGTAGCTAGGAACAACAAGAGAATGTTCCAAGTTCGCTTATCAGCATCGCAAAGGCCGTGATATGATTCTTTCCCAGTGCACTCAGAAAATAGAATTTCCATGCTCTCCGTCATATCGATCTTCAAGAATGCGTTTGGGTACGCGACAATGGCGGTGCATGCGGCGAGGAGAGTCGCCTCCATGATGGCATATTGACCCAAATACTTTTTTCGGAATGCCTGAACACGCAGGTTCCATTTGATAACAAAGGCTCCGTACAGGCCTCCAAATATGCCAAGGAATATGTAAAATATGATTTCAAAAAAGTGCCAATCATTCTTGTACTCGACTTGGAACATGACCAGCTGGCCGGTTCGGAACGGGTTCATGGCTGCAAGGGTTGCAGTTGCAACCAATGCACAAAAGTAACTGCGCCATAGGGTCTTGAGAGGAAAATAACTGGACATTTCCTCGAGAGAAAAAAGAACACCTCCGATGGGACTGCCAAAGGCGACGGCAACACCGGCTGCCGCCGAGGCGCTGAGAATCTCACGAGTCTTAGATGCATTTCGCTTGTACTTTTCAAACAACCTTGAGATGACATTTCCCGTACACACAGCGTAGTGAACACTGGGACCCTCCTTGCCGACTGAGAGACCCGATGCAATAGCTAGGGGGAGACAGAGAGATTTGATAAGCAAGGTTCGGAAACCAAGGAAGCCTTTCATGACAAAGCCGGCAATGATGCATTTGATTTCAGATATGCCAGAGCCAGCAGCATAGGGTGCAAATGACTTTACCAGCGTGGCGGCCACAAAGGCAAAGAAGGTCTGCAGAAAGTCAGCGATGAATCCTAGAAAATCAACAAATCAAGGCCATACACCAAAGATAAAGTAGAGGAGATAGTTCAAGACGGTGATGTTGGTCCATTTATGCCACTGAGGGCAGCCTGCATTTTGTTAGTTTCAATCCAAGTATCAGTGCAGTTCCGCAACGTACCATTTTCCTCTCCCCAGCAGCAGAAATTCTCATTGAGGTAGAAACCAGTCTCGCAATACCCCATCTTGATATCCGCAAGCCACTCAGTAATGATATTCAACAATGCTGCATTCAACCCAATAGCCACGCCAATAAGTGTAACAACAAGCCAACCTTGGGCTGCATCATAACTCCTCCATAGGTGATATCTCCATCCAGGCTGGCCATGCTCATATAGGCCGATGGCCTGTTTCCTCCGGGATCTGCGCCTTGCTTGTTCTCGCGCCGCATCTTGTACCCAGTCTACCAACTCAGGTTAATACTCAATCGCCTCGTCCGGGTTCGGTCGATGGTGCGCGCGCATACATACCTATAGTCGTAAAATCCTAAACATGTGTCAATTGTAGTTATTACAAGCCTGCGTGCGGGACAGCCTACTTCATATCTCTTAATCTCAGCAATTTCATCCTCCATCAAGCCCTGAGCTCCATGGCCTGCGGTTGGCTCCTCACCCTGCTCAGCATTGGAGACGGCTGAGGAGAGGCGGGAGGAAATAGAAGAAGGTCGCCGCGACAGCCCGTGGGGCGTCAGGTTGGCGAAAGAGGGCGATGGTAGGCTCATGGCTCGGGGCGGGCTTGCATGGTCGCGGTCCTGGTCTCGAGGGGCTCGAGGCGAAGGTGGCAGGAGCCGCGGAGAGCGACGCCAGCCAGAGCGGGAGGTAAAGCCGCGCGAGGGATGAGAAAGATATTCGAGGTGTTGGGTGATCGATAGCTATATTCGGGTTCAGGCGAAATCACAACCAGGGCTAGGCGAGGTGTTGTTGGGTATTGCGCAGAGTCAGGATTGCATTCGCTCGTTGGTAAACTGGCCGCTCTGTCGTAATGCATGAAACCGGGTGTGCACAAGGGATACAATCCGGCAGCCTGGGCCAGCGCTGGCGTCAGTATTACAGTGCATAGCTCCAACTGTGGCTGAGAGGTGCCTCACAGCCACAGGCTCGCGTTTAGTGGTTGCAGTGCGGTGGACAGAGGTGCAAGGGCCCCATCGCGTTTCTGCTCGCGTGTCGGCGCCTGTTGAAGAGGCTTAAACCCAGACCTTCTACTTCCCATTCAGCAGGCGACAAGTGAGAAAGAACCTCGCTTTCTCTCACAACCAAGCCCATGTTTATCCCTCTCTATTAATCCAATAATTTCCCACTATCTCTTTCGCAAATCTACCTTCCTCTTCCTAGAGTGGGAAACCGAGACCATTGTACCCCCACGGTCATCCAAAGGTAAGCTAACAGCATCATGATTAATCCACCCTCCCATCCCTAAAATAACAACATACGCGCCCCTTTTGGCCCGTGTCGTGTCACTTTTTTCAATATGGGCTATTTTCCCACATAGGGCACTCACTGCCTCTCCAATGAGGGACAGATTTGCCGGCCGGTCATCCATAGAAAACGAACAGTTCATCACACAACTCACTCATACAAGCAAAACTGACAGCGAATAGATTCAACTGTCACAATTTTGCCTTCTCTAAGAATTGCCAGCCATGCCTTACAACACCACCGCTATTCCCCCTAGAAAGGAACCCACGGGCACAACTCAACTCCCCCGTATGTAATTGCTTTTCAATCTCATCCTTTCATTTGGCAAGGAGATCTAATCTGTTTTGACTTTAGTTTCGAGAGTAAAAAAGATTATTGCTCAGGATCCTGATATCCATATTTGCTCAAACAATGCCGCCTTTGTGATAACTCTTGCTGCCGTGAGTTTCCTCTCACCTCGCTGACAGTCCAAATCACTGAAAGGTTCCAAAGGAAATGTTTGTTCAACATTTGTCAGATGAGGCACACAACCAAGCCAAACTTGAGCGCAAACCTCGTCGCAACATCCAGTACAAGGACGTCGGTATGTTCACGCTCAATCAATACTCAGCCGCTGTTCGCATGCCACTCTAACGCTTTCCTCACAGCCAACGCCATCTCTCACCAAGACAACCTCGAATTTCTCGAGGATGTAGTTCCCAAAACTGTGCCATACAAAAAGGTGAAAGCGTTTGCGAACGCAACTCAGGCCCGTCTCCGCGGCGAGAAGGTAGCCGACGAGGCAGCGCCCACCGCCAACGGCAACGGCAAATCAGCGGTAAAAGATGGTCATTCTCGTGCAGAGGACCGTCAAGATGACCCCAACGCCCAACTGGAATTGGAAATGCGCCAGGCTGCAAACGCAAACCGGGACAGCGACGTGGCCATGACCGGTTAGCAGACGATCATGCCGGCGAGAGTTAGATCGGTGAACAAGCGCCACGTGGGTGGATTGCAGAGACGAAGGAAACGCGCGTAATGTAGATTGTCCGAGTAAAATAATCAACTCCACGACAGTCAGGCTCGCTTAGGCAGCGAGCTGGTATGAACATGAATAGCCCGAAATCCTCTTCCCCAACCCGTATTTTATTTTGTTGAGTCCCCCCAAAAACTAGGCGATGAGATATTCGTGAAATGATTTCGTTTATTCCTCCATAGCGTCTCCATTGATTCCAGCGGGCAGTCGGCCCTCGTTCAGCTCCTTCTCCAGTGCAATAATCTCCTGCAGGCTCGTGGCCTTCTTGATTCGTTCTTGTAATCGCTTCTTCTCGGCGTCCGTAAGTTTTATCCTAGACAACTTAGACGGCGCTGCTGAGCCGCTGGAGGTGGCGTCAAAAGTAGTAGTCTTTGTGCCCATGATCTAGGAAGTGGTTAGCACTTAAATCAGTACGGCGAGTGTGAAGGAGGTGAAAGCTTACTTTAGCAGCCAGTGCTGTGGGCTCTTCCGCGGTGCCAAACAGCTCCCGTCCCTTCTCTCTCTCGGCCTCCTTGACTTTTTCGTAATCGAGAAACCTCACAGAAGGGCACCTCCACAGAACCCAGTATCGGTAGTGCTAGATTCCAGTTAGCACATGTTGCTCTCCAGCCCAAATTCAGCAAATCCCCGAAGCTCACCTCCTTCTTTGTGACCGGGTTGTCAGCCAGCACGAGATGTGTCAGGCGAGGGAACGATCCAAGCGCGTCCAAATCTGCCAGCTCCGCCAGGTTGTTCGAAGACAGCACCAGGTTGGTCAGGCTGGGAATAGCTTTCGCCAATGAAGGCTGGATGCTCGCGACGCGGTTGCGCGCAAGGAGGAGGGTCGTTATGCGAGGCGAAAGGGGAAAGTTTCCAAGCACCTGGATGTCGTTGTCGGTGAAGTCGATGGCATCGTGAGGCTGTCGGTGAGCACCAGGTTAGCTGCACATTCAACCAGAAGCTTGGGTAGGGAATCAACACTTACGCCAGCGACACCCAAGTTCTCAATCGCGGGAATTCTATGTCCTATTCACGCCGCGAAGACGATTGTATCAACTCTGCTCTTTTATACGATCAAAAGTGTAGCATCTGCCCTTTTCACAACGCACCTCGGAGATCAAGCTCTCGCTCCTTCAGAGGATTGAGATAGGACAGGGAATCCCGGATGAGATCGGCGGTCAACCGCATCTTGGAGCCAGGGCCGTTACCTCGGATTAAAACTGATGTTGTGGCGGGCCGTATATGTCGGGTCGGCGCCTTCTCTTCGTTTGCTGCGTGCGATGCCTGGCGGGTCGTGGAAATGGAGTTGGCGAGGCTGATGGGCCTTGACAAGGCGGAGGGGAAATTTTGGAGGCATGCAGGGTGGGCTAAGGTGTAAACGCCACAATGTGCCTCAAATCAGCACTAACACCAGCCACATCATTAACCCAATAATTCAAATAGTGTCCACCTTGAAAGCCCAAGCAATTATTTCCGATTGAAAATCAAAATATCAGGTTCCTAGATTCTTTTCGAACCCTATTTAACATCATTGATAGCCAGACTACCCAACCACGAAAAGGATGTCTCAACAATATCAATTCGCCATTAATTCATGCTCTATACCCTCGTCGTAACAGATAAGTCTTCGAAGTGATTACATGGTCCCTGTCCATGGGTTTACAAATTGCTCTGGTCCCCAATCATTCTTACGCGTCTCAATCGATTCTATTGAAACACAAAGACAACTCCCGACCGGTCCACAGAAACGCTCATTGAGTATGGGTACTCCAACAACGCCACATCCAAAATGGAATCCATGTGGAGCTGCAGTAGCTGTTGCTGCTGCATTGAAATCACTGTCGATCGCGGCGGCCGGGCACTTGATGACTTGGCTTTGGCACCGGATCCAGCATTCGGTGCTGTGGGACCTTGGCGGGGGAAGCGCTCTGTATTCAGCGTTAACGCTGCTGTGGGATGGGAGGCTGTGTAAGTTGGTCTGGGCTGGTCCGTCAGAAGCCCACTGTAAATGAAAGAACTTTCCATGCGAGAAAGGTCCCAGAATCGAAGCCTCCTGTCCGAACCACCTGTGACAATGAATGCGTTTCGAACATCTCTGGAATCTTCAGCAGCTGCCGTTCCCACGACCATAGCCCGTACACCGCAATCCGCATTCATGGCATCATTGAATTCAATGTTAGTGGCATGCCGCCCGAGCATGCCCTCTGGCTTGTCGTCATCAATATCCCATGCATCGTATCCTTTGTGCGCATCCTTGCTGTTGTCCTTGCCACCACCAGTTCGGTAAACTTCTCGGCATATTGTCTTTTCAAGATCCCAAACAGTGACTTCTCCTTGTCCCGTGCCACCAGAGATGCAGATCCATTTTCCACGACCCTTGGTTGGGTGAATGCAAATCCGGTGAATAGAACCTTTTCCTGGCAAGCCCCAGCCTTTGAGTCTCATTTTGAACCTGAGATCCCAGAGATCTACTACTCCATGCGATGTTCCGATGCAAAGCCAGTTCCGCTTTCTATCAACGCAGAAGCAGGTTGGTGTTCCGTGGTGAACAGGGTTCTCCAAAACATACAAAAGACTCATGGTCCTCAGGTCAATACCCAAAACCCTTGACCTGTTTGTTGCCAGAATAAGAACCGAGTTCGAGTCCTGTCTGAAGTGCTCGCACCAGACTGCAAACTCGTCGTTGGGTAACTGGTACTCCCGTAATATTCGAAGTTTCCCATATCTTACTGAGCCCGTGGTAGAAACTGTGTCTACCTTGACTACGTGAACACTACCATCGGTCGCGCAGCTCACAAAACAATGCGAGTTCTCAATGAAGCACAAGGCGATCACCCGAGCACCATCGGCGTGTCTGTGGGTTTGTCTCGATCGATGAGTAATGTTCCTCTCAAGTCGCTGGGTATCCCATACTTTGACGGCACCATCAGCTCCGCCAGTGATGAAAAATAGATGGTCAGGAGAGGCCAAGACTCTGTTAATCGGACCTTTGTGCTCTCCGAATGTCGCCACAAGGTGCCCTTGGGGCTTCCAGGGGTCCTCATTCTGTTGGGGATTGGCTCGACTCGTCTTGCTTCGTTTGATTGGTGCAACCATAGGTCCAAACTCGATGACGTCTCGAGGGAAGTTGTCCACAAACATGTTGTCAAGCATTCTTTGGATGTTTGGATCATTGCCTTCGTAGGTGTGCCTTGACGCTTTCCGAGAAGGTTTGTCTGCCTCATTGCCCTCCGTCGATGGTGCCTTGGAAGGAATGGGCTGGGCGAACGGTCCCTCAACTTCGCCAACAGCATTTGCATCCGTCATGCCCGTCTGCGGGACCGATTTATTGCGATCCTTACGATCAAGGAGGCTTAATGCACTCGCCTTGTGTCGAACTGCTCTCCGCGCTGCATAAGGTTCCCCTTGCACAGAGGAATCATCATCGACACTTCCCTGCCCACGCACTGTTGATGGCGTTCTAGAATGCGCAGATTCAATAGCAGGAGATAAGTATCGCTGAAGAGACCGCGGGCCGCCGCCCTGGACACCAGACCTTTGAGAGCCAAAACTGGTTTGTCGTTTCCCGACCGGGTCGTCAATCGTCATGGAAGCATCCATAAGTGCATCGGCAATAGTGTAAGGCTCTACCGGAAGATCGAGGTTGGCCACAGCTGAGGGGTCGTGGATAGGTGCATCGTTAAAAAATACTGTCTGGGGCGTAACGCCCAGCGCCTTCAAGGAAATAACGCCTGATGGCGGGGGAATCTCCATGTTGGAAGCGTCCCTTAACTTCATCCTACTAAGACGCCAAATGAATTCTCTAAGGGCATCCATCTTGAGTTCATCCTCGTGTTTCAGGCCAAGGTTGCGAAGTTTTGAAAACCACTGGTCATCCTCATCATTGCGAACCGCCTTTGCAGGGGACGCAGGGGAGAATTCGCTGGATGCGCGGTTTGACAGTGGACTCTTTGAGCCAAGCAAAACAGGCCGAAGCTGCTGCAGAGATTTCCAATAGACGCCTCGTTCGCTCTTTTGGGCCCAGGTAATTGCTTGTTCAAAGACACTCCGAGATAGTGGTCTTTTGAGTGCATCAAGCAGACTCAATTCCGAAAAGTCAGAGATGACCTCCACCTTCACAAACGGCTTCATCATGGGGACCAGATTGCATCTGATGTCTGCAACCGTCAAGTATCTCGCGGACATCGACATAAACTCTGTGGCTGCTTCTCGGATCCAAATGTTTGGATGCATGGTAAATCGACTAATCAAATCAGCCAACTCCCAGATTTTGGGTTTTGAAAGAAGGCCGAGGCCAGCAAGTTGGGCGAGAGAGTGCAGTGCAGCCTGCACAACAAACTCCTCCGGATCAGTAAGAGCTTGGATCATCAGGGGTAGCATAAACTCCTCCAAGCTGGTACTGCCGATGAATGTGGCAATCCCGACAATCGTATCGAAAAATGCACACTTCAACGTCCAATCGCGATCATTCAGGTAGGTGTTGAGATGAGTGAGTAAGACATCATTTGAATGCTCTTGGAAGAACATGCAAAGCTCGGGAACGGACGCCAAGAACGCTCGCCGTACAGATATATCCGCATCTTCTACGAGTTGCTTCGTATGACTTTCTAATACCTCGAAAAGTTGCCTTCCCGCATTATCAAAGACACTCTCGAAGTTTGCCTCAGCGTCGACCCCAGGTTCCACTTCGGGGTCAGCAATTGGCATTGAGCCATCAGCTCTCAAGCTCGATGCCATCTCCAGGAATCGCTGTGCAGTGGTTGCAAGGCTTCCTAAGCACGATGCATAGGTTGCCCTGATTAAGGGACTGGCAACCCTTGACTTTGAGCCCAGGGCAACTTCCATTCGAGGCAAGACATATTCCACAAGTACATGAGAGTTAATAGGAGTAACCATTTGCACGAGTTGAAGAAGTTGTGTGATGGTTCGAATGGCAGCAATAACAACCAAATCTGTCTCGTCCGAGCGAAGAAGCGTCATTAAATACGGTAATACACGGTCCAGCTTAGCTTCATCAGTCAACCTCTCAGCGAATGCAAGAAGCACATCGCAAGCCCTGATTCTTGACGATGCTCGAGCAGTATTTCTCATCGAAGATACGATGAGAGTAAGGAACAACAGCGTTCCGTCATCCTCCGGTGGCTCCAGGTCGGAGGAGACGGTATGGTCGTGGTTTGGAATATTGAGTCGCACTGGGAAATGTGACAACCCAAGTCTCGAGGAAGCTTGCACTGCTTTTGAGTTGCGCTTTTCGGGCTGGTATCCCAGGAAATAGGATATTTTGTCAAAGTCATAAAACACACGGTCTATCCGATCATCAGCCTCCCCAAGATTCTTCTGCGCTCCAGACATGGGGTTGTTTCCCGAAGATGGGTCTGTGATAAGTTCCATATATTGGTGGAGGAAGTTATAAAAATAGCTTGGAAAGACTTTGCCTTTCCAAAACTCGAGGTATTGCTCAGCGGAATAACGTTTCTCGGGGTCAAGTTGAATCATGTGGGATATCATGTCACGGACATCCTTGTCCGAGATGACGCTCAGATGTGTAATGACGGGATCATACTCGCCGCGGCGGTACTTATACAGCTGCGCAAGACTGAAGATCTCAGACTCAAGAAACATCTGAGCAATGACACAACCAGCGCTAAAGATATCCATGGCCCATGTCATTTTGGCTTTTTGCGGCGGCGCTTCTCCAGAAGCATAGAACCGCTCAGGTGCAATGTAACACGTACGACGGCTTGAGGTATCGAAAAAGTATGAAAAATCGGCGGGGTTGTCATCTGGAAGCATGACGGGCTTGTATGCAGAGGAGAAGTCGGATAGGTAGAGCCAGTTCCATGATGTGACCATGACGTTCTGTGCCTTGATGTCGCCGTGGTATACGTCTCGCGCATGGCAGTCGCGCAAAGCACAGAGGAGCTGGAAAGCTAGCCATTTCTTTTCGATGTCTTCGAGGAAGGGCCGGGTGCTGAGACGGTCATAGAGGGAGCTGTAGAGATATTGGCGAACGAGATAACCATTGGATTCGGTCTCGATGATGCGCTCGAAGCCGAGGGCGTTGGGAACTTCGGCTAGAGCCTTGCGCTGTTCTGCAGCCTGTCAATACACACAGGATAATGCGCACGGGATATAGAGGTCCGTTTTTTACCTATTATCTGCTTCTTGTATGTCTCAAGCTTAACTTCGGAAAAGGGCTTCACTAGCACCTTGACGAGGACCAGGCCATTTTCGTGGCGGCCACGAATGCTCTTCATGAACCGGCCATTGCCGATGCTCTTTTCGTAATGCACATCGCGCAGCTCCGCGGTATCTATACCCGCAGAGCCGACGGATGGCGTCGCAAGTGAGAACCCTTGCCCCATGATTAGCGGGGGAGGCCGGATGGGATCGTAGTAGCTATCGGTCGGGGGTTGGCGACACAGCCGTCATCTTGCAGGGCTCGAGGAATCAAGACGATGTATCTAAGAGCCACGGGGGAGTTTCCGCAATCGGGTACCGGAGTATGGGGAGATGCACGTGGTTGAGGCAGCGCGACTGATATATCAGCAGCGGTGAATGTTGAATCGAGTTAGGACGTCATTGAAGATGACCAGCCTAGTAGGCTGCTCTGCGAGCGATTCACGCGATCAGCCCCACCATTGGCTCAAGCTCCTGCAGCCTACCCTACAGTTCCGACATTGATCCAGTGGCTGGGTGGCGAAGTCTGCACAGTGCAGTAGGTGTTAGTTGAGAGTTATATCCGGCCTAAATATGCTGGCCCGGCTGCAGCCTGGCTCGTGGCGATTACCTCTCATCAACATACGTTGCGTGCTACTATTTCAAGGTGAATACGTTGCCGTACTTAACCAAAGTACGGCATGTCACTTTCTGTGCTGTTCAAATCTGAGTCCCTTAGCACTCTCATCACCAAGTGGTCCGTCAATCCCCAAGACTCGTGCTGCTTCTTCACTAGCCTTCCCTCAGAAATTCGGCTCCAGATATTCTCCTACGTCTTGGCCGAAGAGCAAATTCCGTTTGACCGCGAAGGAAACAAGCTATACTCTTTCCCAGAGCCAAACTGGCGCATACGTGATCTCTCAAATGGCACCACATCGCTTGAGGTAGACGAGCCTGATTTGGAGTGTCACTCCGGGGATGCCTGTGAATTTGACGGGGGTGACTGGCTTCGCCCAGGAACAACTGGCCGCAAGACACAAGACACATCGTTATTGCAAACATGCCGCCGTGTCTTCATCGAGACGCGGGATCTGGTTATGGAAAACGCTGTGATGCGGTTCTTTGAAGGGAATTACAATGCGCCCCCAAACTGCCTCCTTGGACGCAACATGGATATGTTCCATATGTCACGCTACACTGCAAATCGCCTCACTTCTTTTCATCTGTTCATACCGGTACATACTCTGGAGCTGGGATATCTCAGCCACCGCGCCCTCGACATGAGCCCCGCGCAGGAGCTTCGCATCACAATTCGACAGTGTGACTGGTGGCATACAGATCCCTCTCCTCCACAAATCACCCCGTACGGGATTGGCTGCGTCAACAGATTTACTCCTATGCAGATGAAAGATCATATGGAACTTACAAAGGACCATGGCCGCACCGATGCTCGGTCCCCGATACCACCCATCCCTTTTGGGAAAGGCCCTCGAAGCCCCCGTGGGGCCTGGGGTGCAGCGCTCTCGAAGATGCCCAGGCTGAGGCGCTTTACCATGGATTTCGAGCACAACGAGGAGAGGCTCCCCGAGCTACAGGAGCTTGCCGAATGGGCTCATCGCGTCTGGCGCTTTCGTCTCGGGGGCCACATGAAGGGCTACTACCTCAGCACCGAAGGAAACCCCATCAAGAAAGTAAGCTGGCGAGGCTTGCCCACCCATTGGAGGGCATCCAATTGGAGACACAGGTGTGCTAGCCATATCGATCCAGAGGGGTTAGATGGAGCAGGAAACTCGGAAGTTGGGAATGACGAGAATTCCTCAAACCTCCCCGCATGCTGTGCTCGCCGCAACAAGCTCATGGCACAAAACATTGGCCCCGTCATGTACACCTTCACAGTCACCTGGACGGCGCGCAAGCTGGAGTCGGATGATGGCGATGACCCTCGAGTCATGGGGCCAGGAGAATTGTCTGATCGGTGGATCGAATTGTCAAACGACGGCGTCGCTCCGAGTCTCGCCATGGACGATTGGCTACAGGGAGATTGGCCAAAATACGAACAATTGCACCCAGACAGCTACTCCAATCTGCTGGACTGTCCGTATTACTAAATGAGCATCACGAAGGAAGTATGAAACGATTATGAACATGCCAATAATGATTGAGGTTCCCCATTCTCCCGCCTCGGGACTATGTCATACCACTAATACATTTTTGGTCGCCTTGGTCTCCGAAATGCACCATACCAGAGGATCAACCCAAACACCGTCCTCGCCACCATGGGCATAGATGATTACCAAAGAGTCAAGTAGGAAAAAGCGAGAGAAAAAAAATCAAGTCTCATAACCTCTTTTAGATGTTCCCATTTGTTCGTGGCCGTAAACCTAGTTGACAAAGTTACTGATGAAAAAAAAACATGATGGGCCAAGCCAAATAGCTTGCGATAAAAGCAAATAAAATCAACATGCAACCCCCACGCTATGAATGTTGTTTGTTAGGTTGATCAAAAAAGAAAAACAGGCGGCGAGAAGAAATCCCATCCACAAGACACAGGCTCACGGTCTCGTGACAAGAAAAGAGTCCTTCAACAATATACAAGGACAAGTATTGCTTTCGCTGGTCTTTTCCAGCCCCGCGAAACCGACAGTGGTGAGAAGGCTCAGGAGGCCAAGAGAGGAAGGGCTTGGTGGGTGGCGAGACCATGCCATTAGAGAATCCCAAGCACCAACCCCCAGACGCGCAGAACATAGCCATTCTAAGGCGCACGATTCCGCATAGCCCGAGTGGATCGAAAGTTTAGCTTGGGGATTTCCATATCAATGTCGATTCCCTCGTCGGCTTCAATGATGTCGGGATCGACCTCGAGAGGCGCATTTGGGTCAGCCTCGATTTTGTCCTCTGGCTTAGCCGCTTCGAGCTTAGGAGAGCCTTCCTTCGCGGCGGCATCATCCTTGGCGGTAGGAGACATTTCACGGCGCATGCTGATGGGTCGACATGTCCGCACCTTTCCCAGCTCGCCGGTCTCCTTGGCGAGTTCAGGCTCTTCCCGTTGTACCCGCTCCATCTCCTTGGCGGCCATCTCCACCACCTCGGTGAGCTGCTTCTGAGCCTTGCCAATCTCGTCGTTGCAGTCGCCATCCCGGAGGAATTGGTGAGCACCGTGCTCGCACATGCTCTGCACAATCTCAAGAGCTTTATCTAGCTTATCATAAACATCAGGTGCTTGGTCTTTACCGGGACCGAAGCCGGGTCGCGATATTGACATTGGGTTAAATCGTCGTGTGCTCATATATCGTAGTGAAGGAAGGGCCTCCAGGCCGTTTTCATCGCCGCCCTCTTTATTTTCTCCGGAAACATCCACCTCAGCTAAGCGCTTGATCTGGGCAACCTTGGCAGCCATTTTGGCCTTGCGCATAAGATTTCGGCTCGAAGACACGAATCGCACCAACTCGTCAAAGAAGCCTTGAACATAGCTGTCGTAGTACACGATTATCATGGTGCGGGTCCGATATGTCTGGGGAGAATCCTCGTTCGATATCATTGATGCCGATCTTTGTCTCCTCTTGACTTGTTGACGTGCTCGGGCGCGGGCTGCCTTCAAGGCCTCTTGCGACTGTTTGACGGCTGATGGGCTTGGAGGTGAGGTTGTGGTGTTCTCGTCCTTGGTATCTGGAATAGGTGTTGGGGAATCTGATTGGACGGGCGTTCCATCTTCAGGTATCGTATCGCCGGGTATTGGTTCTGCTGCCGCGGTCATAGGGATGTCATCCTTGGGCTTGAGAGACTCAGTTGAGCCCTTGTTGCGCAGAGATTTGGTCTCAACGTTCTTGCCTTCAGCAGCAGCAACAGCGGCCAGCTCAGCCTGGCGCTGTTCAATTTGACCGCTGAGGTCGTCCAGTCGCGTCAGCCATCCCGGGACGTTAGTGGCAAGGTTTTTCAGCGCATCCATCGCCATGTCGCCGGTGTCGGGTTGCGGTGTCGGCGCCGTGGTGACTAGAGGAACGGGGCGAGGTGTTCAGCACCCAACGCCCCAAAATACTATAAAGATTGGACCAGCGAATGATCCGCCGGGGGAGGAAAGAGAAGGCGGCCGAAAGAGGGTGTGCTTGGTGTGTCGGCCGAGCCGAACTGCAGAAGCGCAGGACAGATCGAGCAGTCGCAAATCACAAAGCGGCTTTCGTAGATCGAAGGTATTGATTTGGAGGAGAGTTCGGGCGGGCGCGAAGGGTTATCTATGATTTCGAGAGGACAGTGATCAGGCCGGCAGCATGATCATCCAACGCTATGGATGTCGAGGAGGAGAAGGATGTTTGTTTGTTATTGGTAGTTGCGCCCTCTGCGGGAGTGGGCAAGCCGGCACTGGCTGTGGAGGAGACGTCGGCGGGCGTGTCGAGGGAATGAAACAAGAAACAAAGTTTGGATCAAACAAATTACTACTCGTGGAGCAAGTTGGTGGTGGTGAACTTTTGCTTTCTTCGGGCTGGGCTAAAATGGGGGCATCGAAAGACGAGTCGAGTGACGTTGGGCCCACTGACAGCCAGGAGAGGGGTGCCGTGGCGGGACTTGGAAGAGAAAAAAAAAAAGACTCCCTAGACTGGCCGCTAAAAAAAGGGCCCGAGAATGTCTGCAATGGGTCCTTGATGGGCCGGCGACGGGGCTTAGTGCGTAAGAACTGTCGCTTCCAGAGACTGCTTGTGCGCTACAGCACGAGCCAGGGGACTTGTGCGGTTCGGGGGCGCTCGGCGGAAGCGGGCTTCAGCGGGGCGCGGATGGGTGGCAGGGTGCCGCTAGGTCACTGTTGATTTGGGGGACGAGACCCTCCTGAGTGGCCCGCCCTTGGACGCTGTCTCTGTCGGCAGTAGCCTTTCGGTGTTGGCCAGGGGAGAAGCAGCAAGCGGGGATTTGCGCTAGCGGGCGGATGGATGGATGGGAAAAGTAGGCAGCTAGTAGTGGTTTGGCTGGGGCTTTGTGAGAAGGTGAGTTGATCAATTGACTGGTGTGGAGGCTGGGAGACGAAGGTTGGATGAGAGACAGATCTAGTCATGATGGATGCTACATACCTTGTATGGGAATAAAGAAGCCTCGCGTATCAAATGGGTTGGATCAATTGGATTGGGCAGAGCCAATGCGTAGAGAAAGGTAGAAGAGGCTTTTAAGAGAGAACAAGCCAGAAATGAGAGCGGAATAGAAGTTGAACCTTCCAGACGCACACGGACGAATCGAACTAGCAGAGATGGCGATGAAGGGGGGGAGGGAAAAGAAAAGAGAAAGCCAAGAGGGGTCCGGCGAAGAGAGAAATGGTGTCAAGCCATGTGAGCGAAAGGCGAGAGATTTTATTTAAATGCACAGGGGGAAGCAACATGAGCGAGAGCCGAGAGGTGTGTGTTGGATCTCCATCCGAGCATCCATCCATACACGCGCATAAGACAACGCAACACCAGACCTACAAGAGCTGGGGAGGTACATAGGTAGGTACATGTGCGGGGACTGTACATGCAGTGCGTATCCGCCGCTGGTGCATGCGCAGTGCTGCGGGTAGCAGGCCGTACAAGAGAGCATGTTGCAACGGGAATGGCAGGGTGGGACAACAAGAGACACCCATGCTTGACTTCACATGGGCGGCAAAGCGGCAGGGCGGCAGGGCAGCGGCATGCGTGCAGTAGCAGCAACAAGCAACAGCAACAAGCAGCATCAGCGGCCCCGGCCTTGCTGCAAGAGCGGAGCTTGGCCAAGGGGGAGAAACGAGAAGGGGAGGGGAGGCGAGAGAGGAGAGGGAACAAGGGTCTGGCTGCTAACGGGAAGACCATGAGTGCGCTGCAGATGGCCACTGCAAGGCAACACACAAGAGTGGGAGAAGCACATTGTCTGAATTCACACAGGCAAAGAGCCGGAGAGGGGCAAAAGGTCACATATCTCTGACATCTCGTTCCACTCCTGGTGTTAGTTGAGCAATCAACACAGGCGCAGCATTTCTCTCCTCCCTCTTCTCAACCACCCGCAGGCACAGAACCCACAGACACACAACTTTGCGCCCCTCATGCAGCCACAGCGTCGTGGGCGCACCTCCCACAGCCAACTACCGACTGACACTAGCCGCACCAGAAAAGAAGAAGAAAAGACACTGGCCGCGAGGCTTCGTCTCGTCAGGGCCCTGAAAGAAGGCCGCGAGAAAACAGACCCTGGTTCGCCAGGATGTTCGGCCGCGGCAACTTGGCCTCCCGTGTCATTGCTGTTGTTTCGAAGCATCGCGGCTCGAACTGGAAAGGGTCCCTGGAGCGGCGGACAATGGGGAGTGTGGGCCGAAGCGGCCGCGAATGCGCAAGCACAGGATTAGGGATTGGGAATTAGGTTAGGGGACTGTCAAGTGTCAAACCTGGCAGGACAAGCCGAGCAGGGTCTCAACGAACGAGCTCTCACTCGCAAGATATGTTCCCTGCAGGAAGTGCGGCTACGCTGCTGCTGCTGCTGCTCATCAACCAACCTCAAACAACCCCAACGCAGCATGGATGGATGAATACCCAGCACCCACGAGCAGTAGCTTGGCTCAGTGGGCAGTACGCGTGCCTGCTCGATCCCCAAACCCCAAGCAGTGCACGTAGAATGACTACCAACACAGCTATCCATCGTCTCTTTTCGTCAAACCCCGGAAGTTATGCCTTCCTTCATGGCAGTGTGGCATTCTTATTCACTGTCCAATCTCACCTGCCACAACGCCCGCAGGGTGTTCCCTCGTTCCAACCAGCTTGAGGGAAAGATTTGCTAGCCGCTTTGGCCGTGCTGGACACCGTCCTCGCATCCCGGATTAGGCCATACTTGCACCGTTGGATAATCGGTCGGGGTACCGTTTCCGCTGCCGATGCGGCGGCCCGAGCCCCGAGCGAGCCCAAGCCAAACCCAAACGCAGCCTCAGATGGCGCCAGAACTTAAAAAGCGCCAGTTCACAAAGAGGGCCTCTGTTTGGGCGGCATGATGTGTCTGGTCGGCCTGGACGGCGCCATGTCTTTCGCCGTGTCACGAGTGCAAGAAGCATTGCGCAGGCATCAATCAGGTTTGGCACAGGCAGCAGAATGTTACCGCGGCTGCCAGGTAATCGCAGCGCTTGTGCCGTTGTTTCCCCCCCTTGACCGACCGGCCCTGGCTGCTTTACCTCGAATCCGTATCCTGCAACTAACCTCACCACTTATGCCCGGGCCTCAGCCCGTTTTAGATATCCCGGATCTGAGTGGCAGCAAGTCATGTACGCACGGAGGTACGGGAGGCACAGTCATAGTGCAGTCCATCTGGCACGGCACCTGACATATGCAAGACCTCGGACAATGCTGCCAGGAAAACTTCGTCATCAACACGGACGAGCGCCTCCAGTAGCGTAGCAGAGGTAATGCACGGAACAAACGACAGATCGCCCTGATCTTCTTTTCCCTCCTCAGCCTCAGCAGCCCTCATCCTAGTCACGAACTTACCCCACGCTGGGAAGTCTCCGTTCTGCAACAACCATATGGATGGCGGCGCCCCCCGAGCACTTGTTGCAGGGTTAAGAACGGTGAGAAGCGAAACAAGACTCAGCCAAGCGATCCTGGCCCTGGCGATTCTCCATCGTCATCGGGGCTACATTAGCCTTGGAATTATTACGAGACTAGTACTGGCCAGAATGTCATCAATATGACTAGCAGCTGGGGACTCTGCCGCCGTGTTAATTTCCATTTCGTTTGCGCTCGCCTTGCTTATAGCCTATGTCTCGATTGAGATCCCCACCGCCACTCTATCGGCCGGTGGCATCTCGTTGCAGGACGTGCAAATCCTACCCTAGAAGGGAAAATAGAAGCCCAGGTTCACCTGCGATGCGCGGCCCTGCCACGACTGGTCCCTTTTGAATTCCACAATTTGCAACCTCACACAACTAGCAGCAGCAGCAGTTGATTGTGCGCCCGCCGCACGAGAGACGCCTTCGCTGTAATTCCCAAATATGGCAGTCTCACAAAGTGGGCGAGGGAAAGATGCGGCTGGCCGAAAGTGGCGTCGGGATCAACTCTTTGGGATTATTTGGCTGGCCAAAAGAGAGGCAAACATTGCATGTTCTAGACTCAGGGTTGGAATTGAGAAAGGCGCAATCCACTATCGACGGCTTGCTGAGACGGCCTAATCAGATCAAACTGGGATTCGCAACCATCCACCACCGCAAAGCACACCCTTCTCGCTCGATATCCGGCTTGTCGTCTCTGAGCTACCTCACCCTGCATGCAATGCCATCCATTCTCCCCGCCCGCCCCGTTTTCTCTGCATATTCCGTCACTAGGTGACCATACACCCCTCATTAAAAAAAAGAAGAAAAAAAAAGAAAAAAAGAACAGCCCCTCAGACTTACTCTTACCATATTTCGACCCATTCCTTGCGACCCGAGTGGGTTATTCCGCTGACGAGGGGCGTGCATGTTGGAACCAATATCAATTTCCTCGAGACCTACCGGCAGGAAGTGGCGGGAGGGTTGGCTCTAAACGATGTCGCCAAGCACATTCGCAGCATTTTTTTTGTTTGATTGTGTTTTGCAGTTGGTTCTTGGTTCTGACAAATGATCTGAGAACCAACGGCGCTCGCTTCAAGGCCCCGAGCAAGCACTCAAGCCACCACCACTACCACCACCCTGTGCTCCGAACCCCTAGTAACCCACTAGATCCGGCTATATCCCACAAACCATCCATTCCACGACTACTCTGTGCCCTAAGCCTAACGGCAGTTCAAACCTCAAAGAACCGATGAGGGGTGCCACACTAATATCCGCTAGGCTCGATGACGGCACACGCTCCTTCACAACGCCCAGCCCGCCCAGCCTCCATCGCATGCCCCCTTGCCCACTCGCGATCGACAGCAGCTGCAGCGTCCACACACCAATCCTCAAGTTGTCTGCGTTACATGTTCAGTGAATCCATGTATAATAATCTCTGCAAATCTATCATCTGTCGCACTACCCGGCCGGCCGCCGCCCGAGGCCATCCAGAACGTTTGAGGCGGTTGATCGTCGTCTGCCTGCCAGCCATCCAGTCCAGACCATGTCCATCGGTGTCGGCCAACTCACTTCTGCGCCCAGCCCCAGCAACCGACAAAAAAGACCTCGGTCGCCCGCGATAATAGTGGCTCTCGACGGAGGGGCTTTTTTCTTCTTCTTCTGCTGTCCTTCTTTTTATTCTTCCCCGCGCATGGTGCCCTTACCTCGTCGGCATTTCACTGCCATATCGACGAGAGCAAGGAGGTACCCCCGAAAACTCGTGTCCTAAGTTAGGGACATGTTCCCTGCCCGCCCGCTTTTGATGCTGCTCGCAAGCGTTGACAAGCCATCACCTGACTCTGCGTATTGAACATCAGTGGGTATACCGCGGTGCAGGCCCCTCCCATGGCCTTAAACTGAGTATTACATAGTTGAGGCTGCAGGGTTATACGTCTGCGAATCCCAGGACGCCACCGCACGCTGTATTTTGATATTGGCGCCAACATTTTCATTGTTGGCTCGTCACCGACGTCATGGCTAGTCCCTGCGGCCCTGCCGACCATTTCGAGGCGTGTCCGAACTGCCAATGTCCGGCGGTGAGAACATTCCAACTTCCCTAGCACTGCGGAGTTGCACACCAAATCCGTCCGCGTCCGTGTTGAGGCACCATCAACTTGAATGCATAGAGCCCGGATCCGGCCATAGGCTACTGATTGATCCGCACAATTTCCTATACCTGTTATCATCATCATCATTACTATCCACCCCCCCTAACTGATACATTCCTTCCATTGCACAAGTGTTTGGAGCATTGAGCCACAAGTAGTGCGCCTCGTGTTTTCGTCGATCCACCCACGGGTCGCCCCGTTGTGGCGGGTGAGTTACAAGAGCTAGCCACCAGTCAGAGAGCGTAAAGTTGTCAGTTTGAACCCCAGACCAAGCTAGGAAGCATCGCCTGTTTTGTGCTGCCAATCCCGGGCGCCGAATTTGACCTAGACCCCCCAAGCGGCGTTGAAAGAAGGCCACAAGGATATGCGGCAGGCCAATGTTCGAAGAACAGGAGAAGCCATACCAAAAATGCATTGATACGAATCAGGCAAACGAGAATCAGGCCCTTTCATATTCTGTAAGCACGCCTGATCGGGATTTCCCCGTCCCATGCAATGTATGAGTGCCGCCCTGAGACCCGCAGGACTGCGTTGCGCTTGCAGCATCAAACAACACGCGGCCAGCAATAAAAAATGCAGCACAGCACAGGTGGACACGGTCAAAAGCTGCACAGTCGTCCACCCATGCTGAGATTTCCCGGGTTTGATCCTCCTCATTCTGACTGGACGCCCCTCGGTGCCGCCTATGAATGCCCATGTCTGAATTATCCCGTCCTTATTACGACGTGTTGGTGGTTGGGTCCGTTGGTCCTTTTGTTGATGGTTGCCATGCACGGGACGGCAAGATACAGCCACGTCGTTACGTTGCGTCGAAATGACAGCGGCTAATGTCAAGAGCTGACAACGTTTTAATTGACGTTTGACACCTCATTGGCCAAGTCCGTTGGCTCGCAGGCGGCATATGACTGCAACCTGAATACGTCTTCGTACAGCCGAATTTCTCTCATTGTTGGTTTCGTGGCCTCGGTCATATGTTTTTTTGGGCCCATGTCACCGACCAACAAGCGGGAACCAAATTTGATCCTGTATTCTGCTCATGTCTCCTGATGTTTCCCACGCCTCTGGTACCGACATCGCGACACTGAGGCGCAGTGCTTTCCTGCTTTCGTCCTCGAGCATGACGACGACCAACAAGACATGACAATCACACTCTTCAACCCTGACCCGGAGCAAAATACGTTAAGCTAGGGCGTCGCGGTAGCAATAGCCAGTGGTGGCGCAGTTTAGATCGATGGCCAACAGACAGAGACAAGTTGATGAAGGTTTCTGTGGAGCCTCACCGGAGGCGTTCATCATCTGGGAATGTGGTGAACAAGCTGTTGTGACTAACCTGTCGACTACGCCGCCGCCGTAACACGTTTGTTTCGGCCTCCAGGTGCGTATTAGAGTGCGTGGCTGGGATTGGCCCTGAATCTTTCGGTATCTTCGTCCCCGCACTTCCCTAGTTTGGACGATTACTCGCCATAGGGCAAGGAGCCACCTGGGATGGACGGTCCCTGAAGTCGAGCGCACGGCTGGCACTGTGTGCGGCAAAGCGCACCCGCCCTGAGCAGTATTGGAGAGCGCCCTGAGGGGTGAGCTCGGTGCGACGCTGAAGGTTGACCGACGGTTTTAGTATATGTATAGGGCTGAAGGAGCTGGTTCCCAAAGGTCTAGAACATTGGGATGCGCGGTTGACTGATGCCATTGCGCATGTTAAGCGAGCTCGTGGTGGAGGATTATGGGTATTATTGTGTCGGTAGGACCGGTATTTTGAGAAAAAGCCCATCGACCGTTGCCGACGGCTGTCAAGAGGGAGCCAAACCCAGTGTGAGTTTGGGCGGCCCACACTCGGTACGACCCTTTCGCTAGTCAAGTGCACTACCGACAGGAATCGATCAACGGGTGTTGAAGGGAAGCCAACCAAAGTCACGGCGGCAGCAGGTAATGATCATCTTGGCCGTTGCGCAATCCGAGTTGGTCGCTGCAAGCCGCCCACCTCTTGCCATCACGTCTACGGGCGCGACCATTTTGGATGGACGGGTTTGACAAGCTAACAGGGGTAATGTCTCGCGGAAGACGGAACATATAACCAAAACCCCGTCCCGCCACCGCCATCGACACCGGTCAGCTCGCAAGTCTCTGGGCAAGCCAGACCATCCTTGGGACGCCCAAACCAACAGCGCGCGAATAAAGCGAGAGCGAGGATATGTGTAATTTGCTCGCTGGCCACTCAGCGTGTCCTGTGCTCTTCCCCACGGACCGTAGTGGCCGTCAACGGCTGTGCGACAAAAGCAGCGGCGTCCGTGGGCGCTCGGTCTGTCCCTTGAACCCAGCATCAGATGCCGCTGCCTCCTAAACTTGTATAGGCAAAGGCCCTCCACCCGGATCGAACATGTTTGTTACCCGCCGATGCCAATGGCGTGCTTCTCGCAAACTAACCAGCAAGTGGTGGGGTTGAATGAATTTCGCTGTGGGTTGGGAACCCTCGTCATGACTAACGGGATGGGGATGAAACCGGGTGAAGGGGGGAGACATGTTGGAAGACACACAAATGTCCGCCGTGCAGACCGACAATCACCTCGCTTCCGAGCCGAGAAAAAAATGTGTGTGTGAGAGAAGACGTGTAATGGCATTTTATGGAGCTTCCGCATATTTCATGGGGTTGAACATTGGGCCATTGGCGATCAATTTGTTGAGCAAAAGCGGGTTCCGGGACCAACTTCACCAATAGTTAAGTATTGCGACGCCTGCTCCCCCTCGTCGGTTTCGCACACGGCGATATCCCGGTTCCTAAGACGGGAACCCCCGAAAATATCCATCCTGAGGGCCAAACAGACCAGGTTAGTTGCCGTTACGCACGTGTCGTCACGGCTCGTTCCCTTCCCCGATCGGCTCATCTGTACATGTTACCTCCACGCGCATCATGTCGTTGAGCACTCATGACGCTTTCTCATTCCCCGAGGCACTGCATCCCAATCACAGTCGTATATAGCATTGGGCTGGATCCGATTTACTACCCACACCCTCCAGCGAACCGGCTGACAAGTATACAAACAATAACAAAATAAAAACAACTGGAACATAGTGACCGAGGGGCGGCTCCGCCTATATCAGAGACGCCAAGGGTATATCACGCCTGTCGAGGGTTGCAATCCAGAATTATTCCAAATTACCCACTCCCGTTTGCGATGCAAGATGCGATGGGCCAGTATCTGGTGTCCAGTCTCTCAAGTGTCCAAAGGGCCGGGGGCCGAAGATCCGAGGGTTGTGCCGACAAAAAAAAAAACGAAAACCAACGTTACAGAACAGCTGGAGGCTCAACAGACGGGATGCGGAGGTGGGATGTGACAGGAAGGCCTGCCAGCACAGCACACACACCGCGAGTTATCGCCACCTGTCAGACCAGCGAGAATCGCAACCGTAAATGCACCGCACGGATCTGAGCAACGACCATATTTCACCCAGCCTCTCCCGCCGAAAGTGGAGGAGGACGGCGAGCGGAGCGCGAGCAGGGGTGCTAGCCATCCGCATCTGCACCGCAACAGAAAAGGAATTAGTACAGAAGGAGGATCGTATACGAAGCCCTTGCTTCGCCAGACTCTGAGCCTGTGACAGGACAAGAGGGAAATGAATGCAAACCAAAAATCCCGAGGTGATCAAGAGAAGGGGGAATGAAGTGGCCCAATCAGCAGGACCAGTCCTGTAATTGGACTTGTTTTGACTTTCCCAATCGAACCCATGTTCCCATCTCCATCTCGGTAAGTCGTCAGGCGATGGGCGCACTCCGGCCAAGATACCAGTCATAGATGTCGGTGCAGATCAAGACTGAGACCAACAGCCGAAGGGACTGTGCCGCGGTCCATTCGTCCACAAGGGCGAGGCGAGTCGCCGAGGGGGTGCCCCGGGACGTGGCAGACGGAAGATGTCTGTTGGTCTCAAACACAACGTGAGTTTCGTGTGGACAGTGACTCCGATGCATGCCAAAGAGGGTCTCGGCATGGCTTGGCCATGTTTCTTACACGCATGTTCCAACTCGAAAAACATGGTTCCCTCACATCCACATTTGATGTGTCTGTCAGCCGTGGTGGAACCTCCCGTTCCCACTTTGACAGCACATTCCCCTGTCGTCAGGTATAATACAGCCAAATAAAACTCGTCGCCTGCAATCCCAAAGAACCTAGCTCGATCGACTAGAGGTGGCCGCCATCAGTCCAGAGGGCCTGCATCATCGAAGCTGCATGTCTCGCGGTTCTGCTGTGCGTTTATCGGCTCCGCAATCCTAATCCTAACGCGTATGACTCTGCATTACATCTCACCTCTTTCGGCTCCACGCGGGCGAACTGCATCCGGAGGGGTGTTCCCACGCGATTCACAATTGTGCAGGGGGGGATATGAGAAGACGGGAAAAAAAAGAAAAACATGACCTTGAAACGAAAAATGGAATATGGGCAGAAAGGGTGACAAGCGCCGCTCGGCCATCTGCCCATCGTCATGGCCCATTGACCAAATCCGCGATCCTGCAGATATCCCTTGTGACCTGTCTTTTGCCCGACACGTAAGAAAAGCCAAGGGGCTCGTCCTTTTGCGGCGGCAGCGTGGGGAAGTTTGAGATCCCATGATGCCCAAGGGTCCCGGCCCTGATCTCCCACTCGAATGTCACAAGAATGAGAGTGAGAAAAAAAAAAGAAGAAAATAAGGTGTCCTATTCCGGTGGGCGCGATCGAGGATCGAGGTTACTATCGGGCATTCAGTGGAGACGTTCCCCATTTCCAAGACGGGATATTTATTACGGTCAAAAAATGGTGGCGAAGGGGCAAGGAAGCATTTGCCAGTCAAGAATGATAATAGGGAGACATACACAGACGCTTGCTCCATTTCGGCTGCAGCATAGTACGGGACAAACGGATCATGAGTGGGAAATGGCGTGCATGATAGGCCACCGTGTTATGCAGCTTGGCCAATTGGCTAATGGCCGAGAGGAGACGGGAAGCCTTGGTGGAGGCAACATCGCACAACAGCCGCTTGTCATAAAGACAAACTGACGCAGGTTTTCTTTTTTTCTCGCACTGAGTTTTCTGTCAGTGCGTTGGGCTGCCATACCATGCAGATCGAGTGATGTTGAGATGTGATGGGTCAGATATTGACGACTCATGACAAGACGATGGCGTCTTGTATTGACAAGCTAGCCATACGCTTCCATGCATGTCTTAGTTTGAGTTCTCACCTGATGAACCGAGTCAAGATAAACACTGGGAATGAGATAACAAGATTAAAAACAGACGTGGGCAGGTGAAATTTCTTTCATCCCCAAGTGTGACGCCAGCATTCCGCCGAACCAACCTGAGCACCACAAGGGAAGCTGGTCTGATGGAGGCGATGAGACCGGCGCCAAGAATGAAAAGAAGAAAAAACTGCACGCTTCTTGTTTTAAACTGAGAAGGGGTAGAGTGGAGGGAAAGGAAGAAAATGACCCGAACATGATCACCAAGGGTTTGTTTCACGTCTCGACAGCCTACACTTTGAGTTGACCACAGCTGCCATCGTGGTTCGGTTCTGGTCTATGTTGTAGATCAGTCACATCTAGTTCTAGATAGGCGTATTTATGGATCGTTCGGAATGGCCTTTTTTGGGGGGGGCCAGATGTCACGATAGCATTAAATATGTGCTACTGTGCGTGATGGGTTTGTCCTTGATTTTCGGCAATGTCTAGCATAGATGCCGCATGGTCATGACGTGAATAAGTTGCAGAATAACAGTGCACATTCAGGCTAGTGCTGGGTTTGAGGCTTGTTATTCGGATACATCCGTGATGTGGCTTTCCAGTGAGGTGGGAAGTTCACGGCGCGCCAGACGTCCAAGTAGGGCACGTGAATATCAGCAACTATTGGATTAAATAATCGAATTAATTAATCCGCCGAGTCCTCCTGGGCGACACTCTCCTGATTACTCCTCATCTCAGCCGCTCCAGTGATCAAGGATATTTCAAATATAAAGCCGCGGGCCCTGTTCCCCAGCAGGGCCGGCATCATTATATGCAGCAGTTCTTTTTGGCTACGGTTGCACACTACGATCCGGCCTCGCCTCCCGTGTTCCAGCTAGCTAACCTAGCTTCATCAATGACTCTACTCGTCATACTCGACGCTAGGCTGCTGGTAGTGGCTTGGATATTAACCATTTTGGAGAACCCAACTCGATAATGCAGCGCTCGCTTGGAGTCTTGATATATATGTGTTTGTGAGAGAGGGGGAGAGAGAGAGAGAGAGAACTATGATTACGACTTTTGGTATTCCAGACGAATAATCGACATGTCAAGTCCAAGTGGAACCATGTTCTTCTTGTTTATTTATTTTCTAGTTGGACTAGGCTGCCCTTTCCTCACATCCACGACACCTCGCACAATCCCGTTCATTTTCAACTGCCACAATATCCGGACATTTGCAAGCACTGTAGATCACAGTAGGACTAACAGACCCGCATCTCTTAGATAGAAATGAATGGCATTCTATGAATGAGCACAGGCAGGTAGGGTTTGCCTATTCATTGCGAGCAGATACACTGGGATATAACATTACATATCGTACAGTCAACCTTTGCCGAGTCAACTCCGGTACCGCTGTGGTTGTGCGGAAACACCCAAGCTATTTGTCATGTGATTGCCACTCACAGGACTCTCCGACTCATCAGTCAGCAAAAGGCATGTCACACTTCTCACGCATACATTTCCTGTACGCATCACACTGTGTCGGGGTCAAAAAAACAATGGTCTCGACAATGGTGAGGTGTAGGGTAGGTCATCTGACCTATCAGACCGGTTACAGCACCGGAATTTGAAGGGTAAAAGCCTCTGGCTGCAACACCAGGTTGGCAAGCCAGCTTCGTCTCGATTCACAATTTTTTGGCCCCATTTTGAAGATTTCTTTTGAGAGACCGTTCGATCTAAGGGATCTCACGATGTTTATGGTATTTATTTCGGTCTAGCTGCTACTGGATATTATTTTATTTTGCTGCATTTATTATCCGAAATTACAGTCCGATCGCGTCGTCTTGGGCTTGGTGTGTGCTGTTCTACACTAATCTCATGTCCCCATTTCAACACCCAAAAAATTTCAACTCGTTTGTTTTTATAGTGGTGTTTATTCTCAGCTCGTGCCAAGTTCTAATATTTGCCAACACCACTCGTGTGATATGAATGGATATAGGGTAGCATGCCGTCTTGTACTGGGTATATCAGTTGGAACAAGAACTTGGAACTGAGGTACTTTTTTTGATTGAGTAGGTGGAGTATATGACTTGATGTTCTTGTTTGCTCCATTTTCATGTTCCTTTATTTTTCTCAAGCATCTTGGGTGTGGTGGATTCGACATGTGTTGTTGGAGACCCTCAGGAAATCGACATCAGTTTTCAATGACACGGGGATTATATTTCCCCACGCAGCTACGAGACTCAGACGTAGACCTTCATCAAACCCTGCCTGTCCCAGCTAGCTCTGGCTGTTTTTTTGGGTTCGTTTTTGTTCTATTATTATAGGTCATACAGAAATTGTTATCCAGAAATATTAAGTTTTCTTGCGAGGGATAATTTCCTTTGCCAGAGCCTTTTTTTCTCTCTCTAGCAGGGATCTCTCATCTTTCGAGGTCACGTTTCAAATTTACATTTCAGATGGCTAATTTCTTTTCCTCGCCCCGAGAGAATTCGGGATCTTGTGATTTAGTACGATACTGTGTGCGTCGGAGTCGGTCTGTCTCCTCCCCAATCGAGGCACGGTGGCGCAAGAGAGGTCAAGACTCAGAGAAACTAGCCTCTTTGGGGGAGGTCAAGCTTTCCCTCGGCAGCCATTGATCCCCAAAGCGAGATTTTGTTCGTCGTTGGGCGAAAGCCTTCCAGGGGAACAAGTAAGCCGGGGTAATAACATGGCGCAGGCTATAACCATGCAGACTAAATAGCCGATCCAGAGGCTAAACAAACCCAAAGGGCACTATTACATATGGTTGTAAGTGAAGTCGGCATGGGCTTGATTCTGTATGGGCTGTGCAGTAAGTATTGTCGTTTGGGTTGTCTCTGTGGTTTTGCAGTTGGTTGTTGTCCAGCTTTGTCCGGCAATTCGGAAGTATCCCGTAGACTGCTCGCATGTACTGCGCATGGGTCCAGTAAACGAGTACGATCTCTCACATAGTTGTGACATCATAGGGGAGCACACCCGAGTCATCCTCACCGGATGGCTCGCGATTGTTTAGGAGGCTATTTCCCGGGCTTCCGCGACGGAGACGAGAACGGTCGAACTTAAAAAATGATCACAGACTTACCTGGATGGAGGCGATAGGACCGTTCCTAGAATCAATGACGCGGTGTTGTTGGAACTAGCTAAGGAGATATTTCTCGGCATCTCACGGCCACAGCTCGGTAGTGACCCAGGCATCGTCGACGAGCTTGTAGTTCCACCTCTTCGCCTCATTCGGGTCTGACAGATCGACCTGGTCCAGCTCGTCAGGGATAATAACCACGACGCGAAAGTTTTCCCTAGCCATCTCATCATGCAGATCGTCAACTTTTTGGCCCAGCCCCTGGCCCGGCCCCGGCTTCTCGCTCAACGGCGTCCCAGGAGGCGGGTTCCGGAACGATCCACGCATCCCGGGACTCAGGTTTCCAAAGTGTGCCGTCAACTCCCGCGCCCATGCCCAGCCTGATGTGTCATGGCCGCCAGTGGGGCGCATGTAGCGCTCTATGACCTCCCTTGTTGGTGTTGCAGCCTCAGAGTCAATGTCCGGGCCCAGAACGTAGGCGCGTCCGCGCACCCGCCATTGAGTTCGGGACGGTGCAGCCCAGAAGACGGCTTCAATTGGCCCGCCACCACCGGTCTGCGATCGGGACGCGGCCCCAGACGCAGGCTGGAGAAGCTCTGCCGTCTTCTCCATGCGAGCATCGTTGGTGATGGTCAGGAGATCGCTCTCGTACGCAGACGGGTTCAGAGGTGCGGGGTTCTTGGGATTGACGGGCAGCGACGCCCAGAGCCCGCGGAAGACGACGGTGCGGCACCTGGGCGTCATGCGTGGCGGCGCTCCCGTCGAGGATGCAGGCTCACAGTGCAGAGTGCTGAAGGTGCAGGTGGGAAGATCCATGGTTGCGACGTGATGGAGGAACTGGGTACGCCATGGCGCGGGGGACGGGGTGGCGCCTTCAACGGACATTCTGTGGTGATGGAGGTGACGAGCGAGAAGCCAAGTGCGCTGGGCTGGAGCGGTAGCTGGTCTCATGGATAGTGAGGTGTGCGGTTTGGCATTGGCATGCCTCAGAGAGTCGTGACACTGCTGCAAACCTACGTGTAGTTGAGGTTTGCCTGGGTACCTTGACTAGTGCCGTCGACCCCACCTGACAAATTGATCGCGAGCCTCATCGATCGGAAATAGCTGCCTCTGTTGGACAAACCAGGATTTGATATCCGTACGCGTCACCCCGATAGGGCTCAATAACCTTAATATTTATAGCAACCTGTTTCGGAGGCAAAGAGGGCAAAAAATATATGGAACGCCAAGACAATAAATGTAACAGTGGCTTTGATGCCCAGGTGCAGGTTCTTCATGAACACCTTTGGGTCCGTGTTGTGGCGGTGCCGAGGTGGCATCTCCGGGACTTTATTTTAGCACACGCCCCGAATGCTACTTCGTATTATAGCAGACCTCGGTATTTTTGATCCCGATGTTGATCTTTTTTTTTTTTCCTTCCTTCTCCAACGTTTGAGGCGCGAAGCACGGATGATCACACGAAAGCTACGTCTGCACTCTTATGCTTTGCGCAAGCCTAGATTCATAGGGTATAGACCAAGGAGAAAAAAAAAGACCGTGTCATTGTAAGACATGTCGACTTGTGCCTACCAGGAAATTAGTCGCAACTTGGCAAGATAGGACTCGATGAGGTGCAAAGCCACCCAATTGCCGCAATGGGACAGTGCAGGGCGACTGTATAGCCCTTGGGCTTGGCCAACAGCCCTTACCCACGCAGAGCTTGGCCTTGGGGCGCCTTCATTGGCCCGCGCCTCTGCTCCTGGGACAGCCGTAGGAGGTCCAGACCCGCGGGTTGGGCAACGAGCTAGCTTGAAAAGTGGGTAATCGGCACAATCAGGCAATGTTTGGACTACGGGGCTGATGGACTAGCACGAAAATCAGTTGGAGATTGGACGGCATTGAGATGATGGTACTGTTGGTGAAAGCCACAGGACATATTTCCATCTTCACATGTACACCAATGGGCAACCCATTGGAGTGTCTCTCATGAGTCTTATATGCCACCGCTATGACACTGGCGAGTAACGGGAGGCCGCGCGTTGACTCCGTTTGTGAACTAGAAGGCCGAGGCGTCCCGGAAGTGAGCGGGGGATGGCATTTTGAGTTTCGGCTGGGCGGTATAATCCGTGTGCCCATACCATTGGGAGTGGGAGGATTGGCTAAACTGCCTTAGCAGGATTTGCACACGCCAGCCCCAGAAGAGGACGTGCCGAGGGCACGGGACTGCTACCGATGTCGCTTGCGTACCGAGCCCCGGGGACGGGACCCAATGAGCGGTAGTGCTTTGAGAGGATCGGAATTAAGAAATGGGCTGAATTGTTGCTTGGACCAACGACTAGAGGCTAGGGGCGGGTTGGTTGACAGGTGAAAGGTTGAGAGCAAGCCAATGCAGAGAGAGTGCTTAGTCGAGGGGGGTCTAGTATCTGCGACAGATCTTGGGAGGGGAGGGGGGGGGGGCGAGTGTTGGTGCTGGTGATTTTGGGACTTTGACCTGGGCACTGGGAATTATCTGCTACGTCTTCTTTCCCCTACCACCCCAGTTCATTTAAATTCCATTTCTCTCGTTTGTTGATGCTGTTGTCTTTGCTGGCTAGTTTGAGCTAGGGGCCGCGCCCCGGTGGAGCTCGGAGCGGGCGATGGCTTACTCCAAGCTAGCCACGGGGGGTGGTTTTTTTTTTTTGCTCCTTCTTGTCAAGGATCAATAGCATGATGACATCGATGCGAGAAAAAAAAAACAGTGCAGCTTGCCGGAGCCGAAGACGGCACTTGAGAAACATTATTGTATGTTAATTACACCGAGGGTGACCCCTGCTGGGCGTGTAGCCGCGCAAAGAAAAAAAAAAATAGAGTTGTAGAAGATCACCATGTAACATACAATGGGCGGAGGGATTTGAACAACGCCATGGATGGTGTTTTTTTTTTTTTTCCCCGTCCGTTTTTTTTTAATGATTGCCTTTTATCTCATGCATCTTAGCCGCTTCACCAGGTGACCGTCGTTCAATGTCAACCCGAAACCCCTGCCCGGTGGCTCAACAGTGAGAGCTAACTAGTTCCGATAAGAGGAAATGACGATGGTCCGCAGCTAGAGCCCATGGTTGCACAGAATTACCGTTGGAGTGGTCAAACTTGGCAATGCGGCGGTGTACTTCGGGGCGGCCATGGCCCACGTCAGGTGGCGCACCCCGTAGGTAGCGCCCACCACCGCCCGGCTCAGCGCCCACTGCCCACTACGAAAAACCACGGTTGCTCCATGTCGTCCAAGCACATGGGGTCGCAGGCACGGCTCTGACGAGCGCCATGACGGCCGCTTTCCGCCGGTGCCAAAGGTTATGGAAGCTGCAGCTACCCGATTCGAGGGAAATACCCGGCTGGTGGAAGGGCCAATTAGGACGTGGTGACGGTTGCGCATCCAAGGACGTGCTGCTCTCGTGTCCGCGGCGATTGAGGAATCCAAACGCCCACTGAAGGCAGCTAGCGGGCAGGTCAGCAAAAGCACTGTGCCACCGGGCTGCTGGGAGCTGGGCCACTAACGTACCAGAGACGACCTTACTGGGCGCTGGGCGTCGCTGGGCCTCGCGGGGCCTCGCTGGGGGGGTGCGCTCGCTGAATGGACTGGGACTGGGGGTAGGATGGGATGGAGTTATCCGTGTCGCTCCGCCCCCGCCTTTTCGGGCTGCCCCCTAGGAGAATGAAGGAATCCACCCCCCTTGCGGGCTCACATCCATCATTTCTTTCCAGGTTCCTCTCTTCAAATATTATTCCCACCTTCTATCCGTCGCATGAGAACACGAAGGCTTGCCTTGTACAAAAGGTACCAGAACCTCCAACCATCCTGATCCATTTCCGGTTCTCGGTCTTGGTCCTCCGCTCTTTATTCCCAGTATTCCCAGCGGGCAGCCGAAACAACCGGGCTTTGGTTGTGCTCCCCCCCATTCATCTGCCCTCTGCTATCAGCGCTGTCCACTCTCGCTGTGCAGGATCAGTTTATTCCCGGCCGGCGACACCAGCATATCCAGCGGCGCGGTTGTGGTTCGTGAGCCAGAGCCTCAATTCCCATTACAGTCAGATCGCACTCCCAGACCAAAATTTTTTTATTTTATTTACCTACTCCTTATTCGCGCGACTTTACTCGCCGTCTGGCCGCGGTTGGTGACGGCGGGTAGGTAGGGTGCTGCAATGGATTTGTCTCAGCGCCCACATCCGCACCACGCGCATCCGCAACCACCGCATCCGCAACCGTCGCAACATGCTCCAGCGCAATCGCATTCGCACTCGCACTCTCACTCGCAACATGGCCATCTTCCTCAACATCCGTCGCCCTACAGCCCTGCTCCTCCTTCGCTCTCCGCCTCTGCTGGTCCAGCCCTGACGCCTGGTTCCGCGTCGTCTGCCTCTGCCGTCACCTCCCCCACTTCGGCGTCCCATCGGCTTCCCTCTGCTTCTGCTAGGCACCACACAAAAAGCGAATATCCCAACGACACGGACGACCAGGATGCAACCACACCAACCAATGCGGATGAGCCGCCCAAAAAGAAGCAGAAGCGAAACAAACCAACGCTGTCGTGCCATGAATGCGTTGAGCGCAAGACAAAGGTGCGTCACCTTGGTCGTGTGCGGTCCCATGTAGTCCGCATGCACATCTCCGTTTTACCCGCTCATCATCCTTCGCTATCTTGGTCATCTCGGATGAGATGCACCCACTTGTGTCACACACCGATCTTGCCCCAACCTGTCATAACTATCTTTGCTTATTGGCCCCTATTTTTTTCTTTTCCTGCCCTGCATGTTTCGCCATGCAACCATTCAGTCACGTTACGCAACGATCATGTCCTGTCCCGAATGTGTAGCGCCACTAACTAACAAACCTGCCCCGTAGTGTGATCGAGGTCGGCCGCATTGCCTTGCATGTAAGTGTGATTTATCACTGCATCCCCTTTATGTCAATATGTACTAACTTGCATCTCAGGCATCAAACGCCAAACCGAATGCAGATACGCTCATGTCGCCAACTTGCTCGAGTATGCGCTGCATCATCCGGTTCCTCGCACTGTTTGTTACTGACACATCGTAGGGAGACGACTCGATCCGCGGCCAATGGCCGTCGCATGACCAAACCCCCCAAGAAGAAGACTGGATCGACCGGCAAGTCGCCAATTCCCAACATCGCTGATCGTGGAATGCCTGGCGAGCCTGAGGTCCAATCCCGGGGCGCTATCGCACTCTCAACCGGTTTGCTTTCCAATGTGCCCTACTCATTGCCAACCGCCAGCAATGTTTTCGGTATCGGTTCGGAGCACCCTTTTGCAAATTACTGGACCTGCGAGGGGGGACTGCCTGAGGTCATATCGGTTCTGCCAGAAAAGATCCAAGCCGATATCCTGCTTAATCGGTATTTCGAATGCGTCGATCCTGTGTATCCCATGATTCACCGGCAAACCTTTTACGCTGATTATGAACACTTTTGGCAAATGGGGCAGCAGGAGAAGAGTGATGTTGACGGCGCGTTTGTCGCCCTGATATTTGTCATGCTAGGTCTGGGTACTCAGTTTGTGACGACAGCAACGTCCCCACGGGAGCGGAAGCAGACTGCCGAATTTTACGCATCAGCCAGTAACCAAGCCTTGCGCGTGTCATCATACCTCAGCAAAGCCTCGCTGCGGTCGATCCAGGCTATGGTGCTCATTACTTACTTCCTCATCAACGACAACCATGCGTCAGACGGGTGGGCATTTGCTGGTATTCTAATACGACAGGCGTATGCTATGGGTCTTCACCGCGACCCTAATATTGGTGAGCAGGATTACGCACGGCATGCTGATCATTCACTAACACGCCACAGTGACGCCCCAAGCTACCTTGTTTGAAAAACAGCAGCGGAGAAAGCTCTGGCAGGCTGTGCTGCTCCAGGATACGTTTTTGACAGTGCTCCTGTCCCTGCCGCCATCGGCGACGCACACGGATGTGTCAGTCGAGGACTTGCTGGATGATGGTTCGTCAATCGCGAACAGTGATCCCACAGACACGGCGTACATACGAGGCTCATGGACATTGGCGAATTTGGTCCAGGAAACCATTTGCTCACCCCGGTCATTGGATGTGCCGATTTGCACGACGGCGAGACACAAGTCGAAGTTGATTGCGGATTTTCGAGCGGTATACCGATCCTTCCCGGACGTTTTTCGGTCGTGGGACCCGGACAGCATTACGGCGTTGGCAAAGACGAACAAAAGGGTTGTTCGACAGACGTTGTTTTTGACGAGCAACTACTTTCACAACCTGATGCTCGTCCATGCGTCGGAAAGCCCTGACGTCCCCGTCAACATTCGCGGCACACTGGAAGCGGCACACGATGCTATTAGTTCATTCTTTTTGCTATTTACACTTTTGGAGACGGAGGCACGTGTTTGGTGGGTTTTCAATCATCGTGCATTCTTGGAGGCTCTTTGCATTGGCAACGTACTTCGAGAAGCGGCACGGGAACCCGGCGGGGCGGATGCCCTATCCAGAGACCCTTTGCTGGTGAGAGCGAAGGCTGATATCAGTGAGTGGATCGAAGCTTTGCAGATCAAGACGGGATGATGCTAACGCGTAAGCAGCACGAATGATACAGATTATGGAAATCATGAGCGAAGAATCAGAGGTGGCCAAGACTCGTGTACATGTATTGACGGAGCTCCTGAATTGAGCTATTTAAGGTTCGAGGACGCGTCCAATGGGCAATGACTTACGAGGGGGGAGGCATATTTGAAATTTGGGGAATAGGGCATTTTGGAGATTATATCACCCACGGACGAAGTCAGATGTGTGGGGAAGCGTCGTTGGAATTGGGGCACTGGGGGGGGGGGTTTATCTTTCTATCTTGTTGTCATTGGTCACACAATTGCCACTAAAGAGGGTGGCGGCTTGACAGATACCTCGATTTTGTGTTTAGCGGATAGACAGAATGGTGAATACACCAGGTTTTGGATCCCTGCAAGCGCGTGGAAAGCTGTTGATTGTGCGACGCGATTGCAGGAATATGGGGAAACACCATGGCCTTGAACCCATACCTGCGCGTACGATATGAGCGCCACTGACGACACGGCTCTGCCCAGGACATCGGTGCGATTCATCCTGGTGGGCTCTCCATGTTCGTCTAGTGTCGCAAAGGGCCAAGGGCCGGCTGCGACATGCCGTTGCTCTGTAAGTTTTGCCCCGCCAATGGGGGGAGCTCCTTGTACGCGGAGAATGCCCTACGAATGGTAATTAGAAGGGAACGAGTTGAGGGCCGTGGGGCTTGACGAGGATTGGCTGGAGGGTGGGCCGAGGGAGAGGACTCGTCAGCTCGTGCGCCATGATTGGCCGGGGTGTGCTAGCGATTGCAGAGTGGGTAGATGCGAATTATGGGATTGCGCAGCCATGGCAAGGCCCGCAAACGGCTCGAGCGGGTTCGGTTTCCGAATCCGAACGGCGAGACCGACTGCTTTTTCTGTTTGTTTCGGGGCAGTTTGGGGTTTTTTTTTTCTGGGATGGGCTTCTTGGCTGCTTTGACTGCGGTGTCTGGCCGCGACGGTGACTGAGACTTGGCTGCTCTTTTCTTTTTCTTGCGGGCGAGCGAGTGGTTGCGATGGCCCTGAAACGGCCGAGTCTTGGTGCGAAAACGTGCCGCTGACGTTGGCTGCTATTTGCCCACCGAGGGGGATTCCTCCTTCCGGTTGGCTGGCGGTTGGGAGCCACCGCCCAGGGACCAATCAGAGGCGGCCGTGGCCCGTGGGAGAGGTCAATCCGGTACTCGGTCCCATTCCCACATGCCGCAAAAAAAGTAGGCTAGGTGTGCCCGGGGCCCACAATGCCTACGTACGCTCTATTCCCAGACGCCGCACCGCGCGTCCCTCGTGGGCGAAGCTGCAGTTTGCATTGCATCACCCCAGCGCCGTCTCTCCCAGGCATCCTTTTATCTTGATGCCCTTTCCCGTTTGGTCCAGCGGCCTTCTTTTTCGCCTCTGCTTTTTCGTATTGTTGCCCTACTTTTTGTCTCCTAATCCCTTCCTTTCTCTCTCTCTTTTTTAACATCTGCCTGGACGGGGGAACCACTTGCGTGTCTTGGCTTCTCGACTCACGCCAGCTATTCCCGACAGGACTTCCCCAACCACACATCCTTAGCGAGAGAGGGGTGTGCGACACCGTCGCTGACAATACCTCACCCCGAACTCTGGTGGCCTCACCCAAAATGCGTGGCCTCACCAAGGCTGCCGCTTTATTGCTGGCGCCTGCGCTTGCCACCGCTTCGCTCCTGGACTTTGATGGTGAGTTGAGAGCACTTACACGCGCCTTTGCCCTGTCTTGGCGGGCCCACACTCCCGCTCGAATTCGCTCAACAAGATCAAAACTTGTGTGAAGACTAACCAGCCATGATAACTAGGCGCCAAGACCGATAGCATCCCCTTGGCTGTTGTCGACTTTGATGTTCCCAAGGGCAACGGCGTCGAATCTCTGGTAATGCTTACCACCTCTGCCTCACCCTGAGCGGGTCTACTAACACCTTTGGCAGGCTCTCAACATCGACGTCAAGGAAACCGACGACATCTGTGGTGAAACCGATCTCAGCATCAATGGCAAGCAGCTCACCTTTGACGAGCATGGAGCCGGTTCCGGAAAGCTGCCCATCGACGGCAAGAAGGTCAAGGCTCACTGGCTGCTCTCGTGTGTCATGTCTCACAATGAGCCCGAGGCCCAGCTCCTCCGCTTTGCCGTCGACGAGGTCAACGGCCGCCGCATCAAGTCATCCGAGCTGCTCTTGACTTTCCGTAAGACTGCCCCAGCTCTGGTTCTCGATTTCCATGGCGCCGCCGACAAGGCCCACAAGGACAAGGGCAAGGGCCACACCGAGGACGATTTGGCCATGGATGAGGAGCTCCAGGCTGAGATCCAGGAGCTCCAGGCCCTCCACGCCCAGGCCCACGAGTTGATGAAGAAGATACACGAGAAGGAAATGGCCATCCACGAGCGCTTCGGCGAGCGCGGTCCCCACCACCGCCGCCCGCCGCCGCCTCCTCCCGGCTTCTCGGAGCTCAGGAACTGCGACAGCATCCAGTGCGTTGTCCACACCATCACCGAGAGGGTCAGGCACACGGCCGGAAGCCTTTACGGTGGCTTCTTCGACGACGGCCATGGCTGGGACGACATGCGCTCTCACCATGGCGATGACAGGCACCACAAGCTTCCCGGAAACCACTCGCGCCCATTCCCTCCTCACCACGGCGAGCACCCTCCATTCTGCCCTCCTTGCCGCGGACCTCCTCCTCCCCCTCCTCACCATGGCGAGTATCCTCCCCCTCCTCCCGGACATGGCGACCGCCCTCCTCACCCGCCTTCCAAGGGCCCCGAGGGCGGCGACCACGAGTTCCCTCCTTCGCGTCACCACGGAGAGCACCCTCCTGCCTCTGGACACGGCGATCACTCTGCTCCTCCACCTCCCTCCCATGGCAAGAACGGCCCCCACCACGGACAGAACGGCGAGGATAGATTCCCCCCTATGGAGTCCAAGGACGGGAAGCAGCACCCTCACCACCCTCCTGGCCCTTTCCACCATGGTGGTCCCCCCGGCCCCCACGGTCACCACCACCACGGACCTCCTGTATGTGAAGTTTCTACAATTTGCAGTGATTTTGTCGCTAACACTCTCATAGCACCATAACCCCGTTGTCATGACCCTTGGCATGGCTGCTATCGCTCTCGCCATCTTCTCCATCATTGGTCTTGCTTACATCCACCGCCGCATCGCTCGCCTGACTCCCGAGTCTCGCCGCGCCATCCGCCGAGCTATTCGCCGATCTGACAGTGAGCGCCGTTCCCGCAACGGCGGTCGCCCCTCTGGCATTCGAGGTGCTGTTCAGCGCATCCTCGCCAGGTGGGCTGGAGAGTACGACGAGGAGAAGGAGGCCATGCTTGGCCGCCGCCGATCCGACAGCGAGGACAGCATTACCATGGAGCAGGAGATTGCCCGCTTCCGCGAGGCTGCTTTCATGGTTGAGGGACTGGTGAATGCTGAGGAGAGCCGCAACGTCCAGCGAGATATGGCTCCGCGCATGTACCCTCACCCTCACTACTACCACCACCCTCCTCACCCTCACCACTACCCTCACCCTCATCCTCACGGACCTCCTCCCCCCCCTCCTCCGCCACGCCCTCCTATGATCCCCAACCACCCTCCTCAGACGGTCTACCCTGAGATTGTCGCCAGTGAGCGCCTTCCTTCGTACGAGAACGACACGGCCGATTCGTCTGTTGTCTCAGACGGATGCCGCTACACTCCCGGCTCCTCCGACTACGCCCCATCCGAGACGGCATCAAACAACATTGATGTTCTCGGGGACTCGAAGAACTAAAAGCGTGCTGCTTGATACCATCGTTCTGTTCCTCTTGTAATTTTCCTACCAGTCGTTTCTTTTTGGTCATAGAGTTTTTTCAGGGGGTCATCGTCCATTAATACCCCATACCTCTTCTTCTCCCTTGTCGGGTTCAATTCCGGCATAAACTCTATGTTTGTATAACACATGCAAACTGTTTTATTTCATTTTTCTTAAGCGTCTCATTTATGTGTTTTGGGTTACGGGTGCAATGACAAAGTCATGGATGAAAGAAATAGTACATAAATACAAATTCTCAATGCTAACCCCCTTTTTCTCTATCCTCACAAGTGTTTGCAAAACTCGCCCGTAGAAAAAAAAAAAATAGGCACCTTATCAATCCGCTTTTGAGCCGTAAATGAATTCTTGGTAGTTTTTGGCTATTGTCGCCACGCCTTCGTCTAGTGTCCACCCCTTGACCTCACACGCGTGACGGTACATGTCCTCCAGCGCAGAGTCCATGGGCTCGCCGGCTGTGTGCAAGTCACTTTCGATGAGGATGCTGTCGTCCGGCAGGGCGCGTATCACCTCATCTGTTTTGGCAGCGGCGGACTCGGTGCTGAGGTTGACTGCAGAGGAGAGCGAGACAAAGATGCGGGCAGGAATAGCCGGATGCAAGTACTGCTTGAGCACCTCGACGCCGGCGCTGAACGAGTGGAGGCAGATGCGCGGCGGGTAGGGCTTGTCAGCGCCGGGGTCCTCTTCCTCGGAGTCGGACGAAAAGTCCTCGGCGCCCTGCGCGACCATGCGGCGTTTCCGTCGCGAGATGACCTCCTTCTCGTGACCCTTCCAGGTGGCCGAGAGGGTTTCATGCAAAATGCCATGGGCCTGGACGCCGTGGACACTTACGGCGCGGCGCATCTTGCCAGCGAGGCGCAGCTGCGCAGCCAGGACAAGACGCTGGTGCTCCATGCGAACGCGGTGAGGGCTCAGCAACCGACCCTCACGGCCACCGGGAGTGAGGCCATCGTCGCGAGACGTCTCGCTGGACGACTCCCAGGCTTGGGGGAGGCGGAAAGCCTTGTCAAGACCGATTTCGCCGACCAGGGCAAGAGGATGCTGGAGGAGGCGATCCTCCGTGGCGGCGATGAAGGATGAGATGGGGATGGGAGTTGGCAGCGAGCCGGTGAAGTCGGGCGAAGGCGGCGGCGCGAGGACAGAAGCGTAGTGGGCTGCCTTGGCGGCGTCCCCGCCCGAGGACGCGGGGTTGGGATCGGCGCCGGAGCCGGCGGCTTGGCCCGGTCCGGGGGTGGCGGCGGGCCGATAAGTGGGCTCCAGGGCGTCGTCGTCATAGAGCTGGTGGGAAAACCACGGGTGCCAGCCAAAGGCGGGGACGACAAAGGCGCCGGCGCCAGCGCCAGCGTTCTCCTTCTCGCCACGGCTGGTGTCGTTGCCGTCGTCATGGGACTCCTGGGGGGCGCGACGGCGGCTCGCAGCAAAGGTGGTCAGGTCTGGGGCGGGATGCTGCGCTGCAACGTCGGCGACGAGGTCCTGGTCCTGCGAGCGGGTGGCAATGACGGTCAGGGCGGCGGCGCGCATTGCGGGGAGGTGGGCGACCGAGGCCATTGTGTCTGTGGGATGGCAGTGGGCGTCGCAGAGGGGGATGTGCCTGGGCAGCGGCGTGGAACGGCCGGCGCGGGTGGCGGTGACGTTTGCATCGTTGCCGTCATGCGATGGGTGGTGCTGGCACATTGTGTGCTTGTCGCGGTGGTTGCGCCTTCTAGCAGAGAGTGTGTGAGAGTCGTGTCGCACGAGTGTGGAGTTTTTTTTCCCCCGGATTCTCACCTAGGCTGTCTCTCCTTTTGCGGGGAGGGGGGCAGATCTACGAGCGCCGACGGGGGGGGGGCGAATATGTAAGGCGACGTGTCAAGGGCTTTGTGACCCCCGTTGTTGTGTGTGTCGGGTTAATATAGTGGTTGTCGGTTGGTACCAGCTTGCAATGGATAGTGGGTGTGGTGTAGCTGTGTAGCAGCGGCTCTCTTGCTCTTTCGAGTGGGGGCATATTCGCTCACCGAACTCAGACCGAAGCGTCTTTGTGAGAACGCCCCTTCCCCCCCGTTGCAACTCTTTCCGGTTCGGGATTTTCAGGGTCCTCGCTCCTTCCCCGTGTGACTCGGATGCGCTGCTGGACGAGAAAGGAACTTGGTCGTGCGCGTCGGCCAAGTTCCTGGAGCCGCCAACCCTTTCCCTTGGAAAGCTGAACCTGTCAACGATGCAAAGTCACACACCACAATCTCTTCCCGCCTTGTTCCAACATCCATTTATCCGAGAATTTTTGCCCTCAACACCAACAACGTGCTCCGATCCCGGATCTTGTCGACTTGGAAGTGCATGACCAAGCAGAATATTGAGTTCCAAGAGTCATCGCTGGCTTGTTATTGGTTTGAAGAAAACGAAGGTCATTGTCATGAGTAGAAATTACATCCATGGTCAAACGGCCCAGAACAGATTTGGGGGCGCTCCAGATTGCGTATCGAGAAGAACAAGATGAGCTCACGTACACATCGTTATTCCATTCCAATGCCCCAGTGTCTCCCACATCCAGCACCGAAAATCTCCATAATAGCAGTTTCCAAGTTTCCCGCAGAGATTTTACTAAGCACGTAATCGATCCCTTGCCATTATACGTGTGATAGTGATCTGCACCAATTCCTCCGCTTGGTGTGGTCTGGCGGTGTCGAGAAATAATAAAGGCGGTTGTAACTTGCCGTTGGATCGCAGCTGTCGGCGGGCCATGATAGCTGAGTCTGTCATCAAAAATCACGAGAAAACTGGCGTGATTCAGCCCTGAGCCGCCGTCGCTCGCCACAGGGTTTACTTTGGCCGTAAAGCCACCAGCCCAGAGTTGGCAGCCACCCCCATACCTAGCCAAACATGTTCCCTACTGCCCATCCCCTTTCAAGCGAACCGGAGGGAAACGAGCCCAAACCTTCTATTTTTAACCGGTTTAGATGACTCGCTGTTACCAACCGATTTCAGGCTGTCGCTGGATTCTAGAACATGCTTCTGAAGCTGGCCACCTGTGCGGGCAAGACGCCACTGCTTTTGAGCCCAGTTGTACTTGACCCGGCATACCTTGGTTACGAGATGCAGCAAAGAATCGAGAAATACCCAGGAGGCAGGCTTTATTGGAATGAGTCGCAAACTGACTCACGGCGAGACGGGACAAGACCTGCTCGGCAACCAGATGGGCTACACGAGTCAACCAGATCGTCGCCATTTGACACAGATACATGAGATTTTCCATGTGATTTATGCGGAAAGATAATCGCGAGATAATTACTACCAGTTCATATTTAGTTATGGCCGGAGGGGAGGGGAGTCTCGTCACCGCTGGATGCTTTTGATAACAGACTCCACTACTGCAATCCAGTCCTTGACAAATGTGCTCCGTTACAAGTCGACAAAACAAACCCTTCAATCAGTTCGAAAACAATACTAAATGGTCTTGCTTGACAGATGATATTACTTAGGTACCATACTTATTTGTTTTAAATATCAATACAAAGGATCATGGTCTTTTTGCAAGACGTTTATGATCATCGTCCTGCGAGTTCCATCATGCTTCTACTTAGAGTTTCCAGAAAGAAGTAAAAGGATTCTCGCGTTATCGCCAAGGGCTGCTCTCGTGCGGTCATCATTGCAACTGCCGAACGCACCTTTGCGACATGCCAGCTCTCGATTGGCTAGGTGTTTAGTTAGATTGATGCTTTATCAATGCAAGAAACCCTCCAAGATGTAATCAAATCATTATAGTGCCATGTTGGACCCCATATCTGATCGGGACGGCCCTGTTCCATCCAATACGACGCGCAGCAATCAACGTGCTCGGCAGTGTCTCCCTGCAGCATGTTGGTTAGCGGGAATACACGACGGGTGAAGCGCGATTGATAGGCTGGCCGGGCAGCTTGAGTATAGTGTTTTGATAACAAGATGCGGATTGGCCGGGCAGTGTAGGTTTGCATGCAACGTTTGTTATCACTCCATAACCAGTGCCGGGTCCCTTCACAGCACCTCATGATGATGCCATCATACGTAGCTTTGAAGGTAACGGCAAAATGCGCTTGCCACCCACCACGGCGATTGCGAGGCATCAGAGCTTGGGTTGAAAATGGCAGGTCTTGGGCTCGGAGGATCAAGGGTCCATGATTCTGTTGCTTCTTTGGTCAAGGGTGGAAGTTGAGGCTGTAACCAGTAGTGTATCCCCCCTGCTGACTGCCCCCCCCCCCCATTGACTGGGATGACGGCTGGCCGGCGATTACTCGACTGTGGTTGAAAATTGAATTCCTGGGGTTCCTCGGCCTACATGTGACGGGCGACGCTAGGACAATTAGCATCTCGCAGCGCAGAGCCGGATTCCACTGCAACATGGGATCGTATCCGCATCCCATCGCACCTTTTTTGCTGCTCCTCTCACCTAATCTTTGCCGCCATCTCGTGTCATGAGATGGTGCAATGGGCGCGGCACTTCGACACCCAACCCACGGGAATGGAAATAAAACACATGAGAAGCAGAGAAATCACACTCGTCATCCGTTTTCTCATGCCACCCTCCAAGGTTTTTGACGCGCCCTGCACCGTGGCAACCCGACGCCTCCGCCGCTCGTCTAGCCCAGCGGCCGGTTGCGAAAACGACGTTTTCAAAACCACGCCGTCGACATGTGATTGCGCCTCGCTCCCTTAAGTCGTCGTGCTCCAACCTCACCCTTTTCCCTTTTCCTCTCTCGCACCCGCACCCGTACCTGTACCAGCTCCAGCAAGCCCGGACCAGCCAACCAGCACATTGATCGGTTTCTTGCTCCTCATCGACCTTCCCCTCTCTTTCCGCCTTCCCCTCCTCCCTGCTTCACCCATTCCTCCTCCCCCTCCACCATCATCAAAACTCGGCACATCCCTGTCTTGTATATTTCCAAGCTTGTACTCCTGCGCGCAGACGCCCCCCCCCCCCCCCCCCCCGCGCGCGCGTTCCCTTTGTGTAACCCTCCTTTGCAACTCAACTGACACTCGCCCGATAACTCAAGACTTCGCTCGCAATCCTCCGTTGCACACACCACCATCTGCCCTGTCCGTTTTCATCGCCCACGCCCCCCCATAAGACAACCCCGCGGCATCTTGTCCTAGCTCCCCGACCCTCATCCCCTCCCTCTTCATCATCGCTTTCCTACCACCTTCTTACACATCCCGGCTCACGAGATCTCCTCACCGGCTGTAGGCCATGTCATGTAGCCTTTAAACATCCCATGCAACCTACGCAACGCTCTGCTCCAAAAAAAAACCGCCCTCACGCTTTCTTTTTCCCCTTCTCTCCCTTTCTTATCCCTCTCGCTCATCCGCCTTGTAATCGATAATCCTTCAGCCCAGCGCCTCGTCTTACACACACCCATCCCACCTCCCTCTCATCGTGGTTATGGTTATGTTCTAAAAAAGCAATTCTTTCCATGGCGCTCCTAAACCCCGTCTACGTCTTTGTCGTCCCCTTCCTCTTCGTCGTCACCGTCCCGCTCGCCGTCTTCGCCGGCATCACCACCACCATCGCCTTCTCCGTCCTCATCCTCCGCGTCCTCGCCGTCTACATCGACGTCGCCGTCTCCCTCGTCCCCCACTACCTGGGCGGCCGCAAGCCCCGGCCCTACCAGCCGAGGCCTCCGCAGCTGGAAGGATTCAGCACCGTCGCCACGGCCTTTTCTTCCTCTTCCAGCTCAACTCCATCTCACACGCCCCTGCGCCGCCGTCGACGTCGTCGCAGCTCCAGCGCCCTCTCCGCCGCCTCCCTCACCCCGGCAGCCAGCGAGACCGCCCTCGGCCTCGTCCCCAGCATCGGTCCAGAACGGGATTTTGAAGGCTTAGGCGGCTGGCGACTTGGTGACGACGAGGTCTGGACAACCATCAATTCGCGCCTTGAGCTACCAGACAAGCAGTATCATGGCCGCAATCACCACCGCTCTCCATCTGGTCCGACCACTCCCGGCGAGGGGCCCTATCTCATGATGAAGAGCCGCACCCCGAGCCCGGAAACCAAGCGCTCATCCACATCACCCAATAGCTCAAGGACGCGGACACCCTCGGGCCCTCGCATCGCCTTCACGAAGTCGTTTGCCGACGGCTACTTCCCCGTCCTAAAGACTTCACCCAAGGTCATCAAGAAACTACCCACGCAGGGGTTGATTGAGACTTAGAGAGAACTTGCTCTGTCCTCTCCTTGTCACTTTTATGTATGTTACGTCACGATGTAATGAACGGCCGGCAATTTTTAGGGGGGAGAGGACGATGAAACGAAAAAAAGTCAAAGTATAAAACAAAACACGGTCGGTCTGGAATACCGCCACGGATTGATCTTAGGGCGTTTACAGGGGCGGGGGTGGATTATCATGACAAGATTGGGTGGGGGGAGCTTCATGACATGCTCCAGCGCGGATATACACCATAAGAAAGATTTTTAGGTGATATTGTTCATGATGAAGGCGTTTTTGCAATTTATTAAACGTTTCATTCTATATACAAGTTTGTTGGCAACAAGGAATGCAACACGGGTGCCATAATTACAGTTGGTATTCGCAACGCCGTAAAACGCCATCTCCTCAAGAAGTATTACATATTCATTTCCATCATTGTCGTCGTTGTCGTCGTCACGCGCAAAATCAGTGTTTCCGCCCTCAGTGTTTCCTTCCACCCTCAGATTTACACATCAAAGGGTCTGCCAGAAGTAGTTGGCATAAAAGTAGCGCGAAAACTTCTTGCTGTTCATGTTGACGACGTGCACGTCGCCCTTGCGGTCGTTGCGCACAACGGCCTTGGACCACTCGCCGTCCTTTTCATCGCGCTCCAGCTCGATGCCCAGGCTGCGGTAGACCTTGAGCCGCAGCAGGACCTCGTCGTCGACGGGGTCCCTCCGGCGAGCGGCATCGTCCCCCTCGACGCCCTGCAGCTCGAGCTCCTGCAGGCGGGCCTGCAGGTCGGCAAACTGGAGGGCCAGGCGCTCGGCCTCGTTCTCGGCGTCGGAGGCGGCCTTTGCGGTGCGGAACTTGACCGTGTCGAGGCGCGCAATGTTGGAGGCGTGGTCGGCCGAGACGTGGGCGTCAACGAGGTCGTCGTAGCGCGACGTCTGCCCGGCGAGCTGGCGCGAGAGCTTGCGGAGGCTGTTCTCGGCCTCGGAGATGCGCAGGTCCCGCGCCTGCTTGAGCGTGGAAAGCGATTCCTGGAGGCGCGCGACGGCCTCCTTGTCGGGCTCGATGTGGAAGCTGTTGATGGTGTGGTGAATGAGCTGTTCCGTCCGTGTTAGTCGAGGCGGTCGCGGGGGGGTGCTGAAAAACATGTGTATATACATCAACTTACAGTTGCGGGTTCTTCGGAAAGCAACATTTTGGCGGCTTTTTTTTTTGCTGCGTCGAGTCTTGAGTGGTAAAAGATTTTGGTTGTAAAGCAAGAGATACTTGGATTCGCCTTCTGTTGAGCAAATAAAAATGACAGCCTCAATGAATGCAAGAATGTCCTGCGCCGAGAATCAATGCGCCTCACATGAAAAAGATAAATTGAAAAAAAAAACAAGTTCCACGTCGCCGAGACGACAATCTGGGACTCGCCAGCTTTATCAGCCACCCGATGTTCAACCGGCGAGCTACAAGGGGCTTGCGTCATCGAACAGCACCGCCACCCCAACCGCGGGCAAACCATCCGAGGGGTCAAGCTCTCTCGGTCGGCGGGCAAGCCACACACCCGGAACGCCCACCCACGCACACGTGCCTCGTTGCCGACGTTCCAAAGTCTCCCCACCAAAGTGCTACTGCCTCTCGCTTCCAGGCGTTAAGTTAGTCCTCGTGATACCTAGTCAATTTCCATCCCCAGACTCCCTCCCCTCCATACCTAACCAAGGGCCTCCCTTTTCGCACTCGTTCGCGCCAAGTCTGTCGCCGTACTACGCCTTCTTTTTTTTTTTCCCTACATCAATCTCCCCGAATAACACAGCCAAGATGGTTACCGAGCTCCCATGTGAGTTGCCGCCCGGCCGCCTTTGACCCGATAGCCCAACATCATGAGAACTGACCTGGACCGACGTCATTGACAGATGCCCTCGACGCCGAGACGTACGTTTTGCGCCCTCCTGCCTCTGCATCGCCCCATCATACCCTCGATACCGTACCCGAGAAATAAAAATAAAACAAAACAAAAAAGTCTGACCAGCATTCATTCCCAATCTATAGGCCGCTCAACGCCTCGGAGCTCAACGTTCTTCGCGCCCAATATGAGCGCGAGGGCGAAATGGTCGGCATCCAGACCAAGTTCAACTACGCCTGGGTAAATTCTTGCTCCCTCCCTCCCCAACCTCTTCACATCTCGCACCTTACCCCCCGAGAATATCTAAGTGGAGAAGAGATGGCCTGTCATGTTTAAAAAAATAAAAATAAAAAGGGAAATAAACCACGGCGCTGACATTGATCCCCTCTCTGCGTCACAGGGCCTCGTCAAATCGAACCAGCGCCAGGATCAGCAGTTAGGCGTCCGCCTCCTCTCCGAAATCTTCCGCCTATCCCCCGAGCGCCGCCGTGAATGCCTCTACTACCTCGCCCTCGGCAACTACAAGCTGGGCAACTACGGCGAGGCTCGCCGCTACAACGACCTGCTCTTGGAGAAGGAGCCTGCCAACCTCCAGGCCTCCAACTTGCGCCAGCTGATTGACGAAAAGGTTGCCCGCGAAGGCCTCATGGGCGTCGCCATCCTCAGTGGCGTGGGCATCGCCGCCGGCGTCGTCGGCGCCTTTATTCTGCGCAACGCCAAGAGAAGGTAAGGTCCCTCGCTATCTCTCTGTTGAGGGGCTTTTTTTTTCTCTCTTGGAGCATTCTTTTCGCGCAACAGACTACCCCGCCCTCGAGCCGAGCGAGAGTAGAAACGTCATGAGAAGACGATGGCTTTTTTTTTTTTCGGTTGTCATTGCGTGGGAATTCCAGGACTACACAGCATCCATCCCCTTCCGCCCTGCTGCTGCAAGAAAAGGCGGCACGGCACGGGCATGGGATGGCGTAGACAGAACAAAGTCTTGTTGATTACAAGATTACCTGTATTATATCAATGTGGCGACTACTCTTCGGAAACGAACGCACGTATAAATATCACGATCCCAATTTTTGATTTCGGTTTTTCCCCGTTCATGCAGACTGCCTTGTGCGCGTGAAGCAGATCCTTGTAGCCCAGCCAATCTCATGATCCTCCCGCCCCGTGCAAATCCCGTCGTAGCAAGGATCCAGGGCTTCAAGACTCCCCCAGTCAACAAACGATGCCTCACGAATTATTAGGTCACCGGGGTTCATGGAAATTAGAGCATATAGACAAAAGAATCATCCCTCCGACTCAAAGACTAGACTAACGGAAACAATGTTAAAACGACAACAAAGATCAAAACTAAGAAAAAACGGCGCACGAGTGTGGTGTGTTCGCGGGCCGAGACATCAAAACACCCCGTCTCGACAAAACACACGGCTAAAATACAACAGTTGCTGCTCGACTTTCCACCCCTTGCCAACCATCCGTTCTGCTCCTGTCTAATTCAATCCACGGCCAATGCTCCATCGAAACTCAGAGAGGGCGAGGGTATCTGACGGGCACACCGAGCGAAAAGGGTCAAAGACAAAAGGTGTCGTCGGCCAGCGGGTCTTCTGGGCATAGATTATAATGAAACCGTATGAGCAACACGACTGGACGTCCAAAGGCATCCTCAAAAGAGGGTCCCTCCGACCACAGGCACGGTCCCCCCAAGGGTCCCGGTCATCTTTACTCCCTCTCCAAAATTATCCTGGCGTAGCCGGAACCAACAGGGGAGCGCTCCTGCGAGCCTCAGCCTCGACAAAGGCGACCCCCAGCGATCCCAACACCCTCTATCCCCGCAATCCATCCGGGCGCCTGGTGACCGGTCCATAGTCTGCACACCCGCCATGGCATGACTATTCTTCATAAAAGACTTTTTGCTTGTCCGTCTCCGTACGACAATCATTTTTGTGTGTTGACGTATGTGATTAGGTGACGAGGATTTTGTAGTTGATTAAAAAAAAAGGTGTGAGAAAAGAGGCGACAAAAAAAGAAGAATTGAATGGAAAGAAGTGCGTCGAGCTGGTATTGTATGGGCATCATGGGTACTCAGACATGGATAACGAGAAAGGGTGGAAAATGAAGTCCGCAAGTCGTTACAGGATCGGCAGCTTATCGCAGCGAGAAACCCTTGCGCTTGCCTTCCTTCTCCAGCGGTCGTCCGCTCTCGATTCGCTGCTTCTTGTCCTCGAGCTCCAATCGTTGGCGCTCGAGCTGCTCCTTCATCTCCTTGTGTCGAGCGTATAGCTCTTCTTCGGACTGCTTGAGCTTGCTCTCCTTCTCGGCAACCTTCTGTTGGAACACCATCTTCATCTCGGCCTCCATCTTGGCGAGCTTTTGCTCGTGTAGAGCACGCTCCTCCTCCTGCTTGACGGCAGGGTTGACCTCCTTGAAGACGCTGGGGTCTTGCGACACGCCCATAGCAATGAGCTTGTCGGTTCGGTAGTTCTCGTAGAGAATGTTGTTGGTGTGCTCCTTGAGCTCCTCCATGTGGGTGCGGATGAGCATCTGGCGAAGTTTGACGAAGTCGCAGTGCTCCTCGTTGTCAACCTCAATGATACCCCAAGGGTAAGCACGGCCGCGGACCTTGCGGCCATCGGCGCTAGTGATCTCATTGGTAGCACCAACAACAGCAAAGGGGACCTTAGACATAATCTCGTTGTTCTCGGCAATGGTCTCCTCGTCATCGAGCTCGTATCGGGGGCCCTCGAAGATCTGGATACCGTGGTACTTGATATCGGCAAGGATCTGGCAAGCATTAGCAACACTCTCAATCGGGCGATCTTGTCTGCACTTACTCTAGCCTTGAAGTTGCTAATCTCCTCATCGGTGAGGGTATCAGACTTGGCAATGACGGGGATCAGGTTGACCTTGGTGTGGAGACGACGCATGACCTCGATGTCAAGGGGCTTGAGGGAGTGACCAGTGGGCTGGATGAAGAACACACAGGCGTGGATTCGGTTGTCAACAATGTTCATGCGGTTGACCTTGTTCTCGGCATCGAGGTAGGCGTCAAATCGCTGCTCGATGTTGTCGACAATAGGGCGCCAAGACTCATCGTTGTTAACGAAGTCGCCGAAGCCAGGAGTGTCGACAACGGTCAGACGGAGACGGACACCAGCCTCCTCGATATCAGCGCTGATAGACTGGATGGTAACAGTCTTGGGAATGATGTCCAGGCTGGGACCCTTGCGCTCCTTGGGGGGGTACAGAGAGGTGTTGAAGAGAGTGTTGACGAGGGTGGACTTGCCAAGGCCGGATTCACCTACAACCATAACATTGAAGTTGAAACCCTTGCGGACACTCTTGCGGTGCCACTGGTTAGGCAGGTTGGCGAAACCAACGTAGCCAGTCAGCTTTCTTCGAACAATGTTGCGGTTGTCAGCGGGAGGGGGCTGGCTGGGAACTGAGACAGTGTAAGCAAAGCCGTTGATAAAGTTGCGGTGGACGCCGTTAAACTCACCATTAGGGGGCGAGCCAGAAGGGGCCAAAGCCGGGGATTCGCTGCCGTTGGAAGCTAAAAATCATCAGGTCAGCAGATAGTCCAAGAAAAAAAACTTTTGAAAAATGCAATATGAATGCAGAGGCGCGAGGAAGCTCCTGACTGGCTAGATCCGTGGCTTGATTGTCGCTTGACTTGTCCCGCTTCAGAATGGACACCAATTTGGGCTCATTCGATTTCTCGCCCTCGTCACACCTAAGCACATCGTCTCCTGACATGGACCCAGCAGGTACAATGGGCTTCCAGGCATCCAATTTTGGAGGGCCGTCAAGATCAAGCATACTGCGTATGTGCTGAACGGTTGGTGCTATCTGGCCCGACGATCCTGACTTTTCTGAGCCCATGGGTGCGCTGCTGTGTCTTCGACTGTGTGACGAAGATTCCCCCGGAGGTTTATCCTCTATGGTAACCAAATTTGTGTCGAAGTGAACGCTCTTGGAGCGCCCCTTCCCGTATTTCTTAGGGTTGAACGACATCGTGGCATTAAGGGGTACAGTAGATTGCGACGAGAATACTCAAGTCCAAAAAGGAGGCGGGGTGTGATCCAATAATGCCGAGACTGTGAGAGCGAGTTTTGTCGTGCTACTGGGACGAGCGGCGATTGCGTCGAGGACGATGTAGATTCGCACTGGGGCTAGGTTGAGCTCCCTCAACTTGGCCAGTTGTCCTCGTGGCCAAGGCCAAGAGCATCTCTATTTGCCTCTGACATTCATGTGGCCAAAAACAAAACAAACGAGAAAGAGTCATCTTACCCATATCGATGTTCAAGAGCGGTCGGTCGGATTAGGAGTTGGAAGGGAAAGAACGAGGTCTGTTGTGGGTTGGGCTGTTAGCTATGTCAGGGGGAAAAGCCGATTATACGAGGTGATGGGGCGAAGTCGGCAGGCGATATGGAGAGAGAGACGCAGAGGCCGTGAGCGCAGCGAGGCGGCAGTGGTGGTCAGGTCGAGGGCGCTTTGGACTCGTCTTCTGGCCTTCGAGGCAAGATGTATGTGTGTTGTGTGAGGAAGTTGAGGGTGGAACGACGGAGTGGTACTCACCCTAAATTACCAGGAGACGCAGCAGAGACGCGTGTCAATGGCGCCGCGAGGACAAGTTGGCAGAAAGTATTAAGGGACCGCTGGAAGTCAAAGGTAGGCCTACACTCACGCGCAAAGGGGATGCGACGCAGAGGAAGTAGCAATGATGACAAGAAGAGAGTGAGTGAGTGGAAGGGACGAACGGGGTCAAGAGATCGGGAAGAAGGGAAAATTTGGGGTGCGACGGGCAGACCAGGAGGAAATTCTGATGTGCTGTTCTGGCAGCGAGTCTGCTGGGCGGCGTGCTGGCTGGTCCTGCAACAAAAGGGGTTTCGTGCCAGCTAAGCCTAATTGATGCTAGTCGCCCAGGGGTGGGCGCCAGGGGGTCACTGCTTGGGGGAATTAGGGATTGGGGGGGCCGGTGCTCTGGAGAATTAGCGGCAGGGCTGCTGGAGGACCGCTGGGAGGGGCCCACTGGACTCAATAGACGGGTACCGAGTGGCTGCCGTTGATTGGCTAAGGTGTGCCTGGTAGCCAATCAATTTGCGGGATGGGGACGCCGTCGAGGAGGTACTGGAGGCTGGGAGATGAGCGAAGGGAGTTCTCATATTATTCTTAGAGAGGGAACCTTGTTGCCAATGGCAGAAAGAATCACTCGATCAATCAGGGCGCACACTACAGAATTGGTGTCAGTTTGCTGAAGCACCACTCAGCATGGCCCGGTGTGGCCAGGCAAGGAGGTGAGGGAAGAGAGAATTCCTCCCAGGACAAAGCCAATCCAGTCATCACACACATACATGGTGATATGTCTCCCCCCCAAAGAGCCATCCCTCCCCCGGTCCTCGGCACGCACCGTTGGCCATGCCGGGTATCTTGCAGGCTATGGTTTTCTACGCTGCATTTGCCAGCCAGCAACAATCTGCACAGAGTGCGCACGGATCTGGGCTACAAGTCGGCATCCGATGCCTCTGCCTGCTGGGTGCTTCGGCTGGTGCTGTCAAGATCGATGCCCGTCATCCCAGCTGAAACAACTGCATCTGTGCAGGGCTTCCCTTAGTGTCGCGAGAGCACATCGATATATGTATGCGTCCACCGTGTCCGCTGGATGAACAGCATTCGAACATGCAACCTTCACCTAACGCGCTGGTGCGGTGCTGTGATACCAGAAAATATACTTGCTCGCTTGCGCGTCCAAGCAGCATCGCACAAAAGTCACTCTCAGGGTTAACCTGTTCGACACCCCAATTTCGCCCCAATCCCTGCGGCAGAAGAAGCAAATGTACCGGTAGGCGAGAGACAGAGCCAAGACAGACACAGCACAGAGCCCCAAAGACTCGCCACCGCAAGACACTTTCTTCAAATTAGAATCAAAGGGGTACGTACTTGCCCTCATCCCACCCCATTCGGGACCAGCAGTCCGTCAACTGGATGGATGCCTTCGCACAAGGTTCTGGAGCGTGGCTTGTCCTCGGCCACTACCTCCCTCCCTCGCCCGTGCTCAAGCCGTCCACCCATGGCCCGTTTGAGCACCATCAACCGTCCCAACTGGGCCCTCGAGCCACCTCCAGTCCGTTCCTTAGTGGGGCCTGGCTCATCGAGGTCGCCAGGGGGGAAGCCTCCGCCCGCGGGTGCCACTGTCTATCGCCCGATGGCATTCATCCACGTCGGCACCGTCGCCCGTTTCGCGTCCAGACACCTCTTGGGCGAAGCCCTCTGGTATTCAAACAATGGACCACGCATGGACAACGTGCCGCACCGCATCTGGAGTCTGTGACCGAGCAGAGCAAGGGAGCCCGTAGAAAACGCAGATCATTCTCTCAACCACTGACCTGTCAAAATTTCGCTCCTCGCTCCCGAATTGTTACTTGCAGACTGCTAAACGACCGCATGGGACACGCGTAACATGTCCGGTCTTGCGAAGAGGCGCCCCCGTATTTCCACTCATCCTGTTCGGATGCAGGTCTGCCCACCCGGCAATGCAGTACGACACCCGTCCGCCCCAAGCGCGCATTGGTGGCTCGTGTTGGCATCGACTGCCCGCCTTTGAAGACATCAACCTGTCATGCGTGTGTTCGTAGACGGCCGACGTAAGATACGTATGCCGTGAATTGCATTCCAGCCATATTGGCCCTCTGCAATCATACGACTCAATTGGCCAGCGATCTGTCCGTCCCATATCTCACCTCCCTAGAGTCAGGATCCCTGCACTAGCGCTTGGTGCGCTATGCGCCGCCTTTCCCGCTTAATTTTGTTTCTTGCTGGTTTGTTTCGTTTCTCCCAGTGCTCCTATTCAAATGCACTTAAAATATTAACACCGGTGCCTCTGTAGCATGGGCTAAAATAACCGCAAAATAACACTGTAATTAATTAGGATTAGTGATGATATATATATATATATATTAATTGGTGGCTTATTTTTTTTCGGTATCGGGTGTCTCTAGTTTGGCCAAAATTCGTAGTCTTTCCACAATGAGCTGTCGAGTGTCGGATCAGTAGTCATTCTGAGGTCGTGTCATACAGATACAGCGCCAGATATTTACACAAACGATGAATACAGACGCCAATGAACGATCAGTCCATCACAGGAATCACCTCCAACGTTGATAATCATCTCCAACACTGCATAATCAGTTGGTCATATCTGGACTTGGACACCAATCAGCCCGAGTGTGACTGTAGGGTAGTTCATATTTCACTTAGCTAATACATGTATTGTTGGTAATGGGCTCTAATTTGAAAAGTGTGACTATCGAGGTATGTTTAATTTGAGATACAGCCGTGTCGTTTGGTAATTTGCCTGGGGTTTCTTATGCTTGGTGCCACCTATGAACTTCGGGCTTAAGTTTACTGTTAAATTTTGTTTCATCGACACAAGCCACTCCAGAACTCAAAATATTGCGTGTTAAGAACTTTGCCGGTGTCTCGTCATTGGCCATGTCTTTTGGAAAACATGCGACAATTTCGCCGACCTGTCAAACATTTTGCCACAGAATGTCAGCACTACGTTACTTATTCCGATAATGATCCGCTCAGTTGCGATCTATAATTAGACAATTAGTTAGAAGTGAGAAATTGACGCCTAAAATTACTCGCTAGGTTTTTCTATATAGTGCCACCTCAAACCGATTGGAAAACCCACCAGCCGTCCTAAAAGACCCATCGCCATTTAATACATCAATTGCCCATTCGTTATGCTACAGTATTGGTTATAGTCCCGCACACCTCGGCATCCATTGAAACGATAAACGTTACTAAACAGAGAGCCCAGCCTGCTGGCTGGCAAAGAATCTCTTGGACTCAGCGCATTTGGCGCTCTTGCAACCAGGGCACCTGAGGCCCATCTGCAGCGAACAGGCCTGGTTCTCCTGCAGATGAGCCAGAGCGATATCAGCCAAGGCTTTAATAAATACCGGGCTGCCGTTGAGGGATTCCACTCTCTTGACAGTATCGGCATGGCCACTCTCGCCGATGACTTCTTCATCCAGTTCGTATAGTGTCTCGATGTGATCCGAGGTAAATGCAATGGGAATCAAAATAAGATCCTTCTGGCCCTTGGCAATGTAGTTCTCCACAGAGTCCGATGTTTGGGGTCCTAGCCAAGCCGAAGGACCAACCTGAGACTGCCAGCAGAGCCGATAGGGGTTTGAGAACTTGAGTCGCTGCATCACAGCATGAACAGTAGCAGCAACCTCCCCAGGATAGGGATCACCTGATTAGTGGGTCAGCATGCAGATTTGAATCCCGGAACTGCCAGGCAAACATACCTCGATTGACAACCGACATTGGCAAGCTGTGTGCGGAGAACAGCAATACAACGTTCTTGCGTCGTTCTTCAGGATACTCGGTCAACTTGGCCTCAATGTTTTGAGCGAATGCCTCCACAAGACCGGAGTGGACTGGCCATCGATCAATGACACTCCATGTAATGGCACCGGCAGGAGAATCTTGGTTAGTTTTGCCCTCCAGCCTATGCCTCCACTTCCAAAGCTCGTTCAAGCTACTACCAGTTGTCGAACAGGAGTATTGAGGGTACTGAGTAAATGCAACAGCACGACCACCTTTGCCGTTGCCGAAGCCATCCTCAAATAGCTTGTGATACATCTCCTCAGTTAAGGGATTGGCGTATCGAAATGCAACGTATGGTTTGTGGGGAGCTGTTTCGGGGGAGAGCTTGTCGAGAAGTTTGCACATTTCGGCACTCTGGTACTCGGACCATTTCCGAATAGGTGACCCGCCGCCAATGGCTGCATATTGTTTCTGAATCTTCGGTGTTCGCCTCTGAGAAATGAAGGGGCCCAGGTATGGTTGAAGCCGGCCGAGAGGAATTAAGTCGCCATCAGCCTGGAGACATGTTAGCGTGTGCCGAGGGGTTCCGGAAGAGCGCTAACGTACAAACAAGCGACTGAGAAAGTCGCCAACCTCGTCGGTGGTGGAAGGTCCTCCCATGTTCAGAAAGACCATGGCGGTTGGGCCCTTGGACCCGGCGGCATCCTGGGTGACTGGGGGAACTGGAGTGGCCAGATGTCGTTTTTGGTTGGCGATCTGGGGTACCAAAAAACGATGCGAGGAAGCTTGGCTGATGCCCTTGCAGAGCTGAGCTCCTGGGCGCCGCAAAGCCATGATTGAGGTGAATCGGGACTGTTGACGAACGGGTCTATGTGTCACTATGAGCAAGGAGAGAAGGATGGAGACATATAAAAGATCAATTCAAATTGTCGCGGGTGCCATTGGTTGTTGAGGGGCGCAGAGGACCTTGGCGGCGATGGTGCACACATCTCCAGAACTCCGGGATCGCCTGCAGTGAATCTTATCGGTCTTTTCAACGGACTGTTAAGGAAATACTTGAAACTTTGGTGAACAGCTTGTTAGTTTAATGTACCTATCTAGTAATTCGGATTCCATCCAATCATTCAATAGGTAATCAATTCCAACTGGCACGTGATTCCGCGTTGAGGCGCGAGCAACCTAAAGCTTGACCCTTGTAAACTCGCCGCGTTTGCCTAACGCCATGACCTGCTTACCTGCTTATTGGCGTGTGATCACTCACTTCTAAAACCTCAAGATCACCCACGGTATGGAAGCTCTCAGCTTTCTCAAAACAAAACATTTCAAAAATGGCAGACTATAACAAAGATTGGAGACGCGATGAAGAGGATGAGGAGGACCAGGAACTTGATGAGACGGTATGCTGCAATGACATCATGTTGACTTGTATCCACTGACTCGCCTTAGAGCTATAAGGCACAGAAGGATGCTATTCTCCTGGCAATTGATGTGAGCAAATCCATGTTGGAGCCCCCGCCACCCTCGGACTCCAAGAAGGCAGACAAGGACAGTCCAGTTCAGGCGGCTTTGAAATGTGCCTATCATCTCATGGAGCAGCGCATCATTTCCAACCCCAAGGATATGATGGGTATTCTCCTGTTTGGCACCAAGAAGTCCAAGTTTCAAGATTCTGGAGATGGGAAAAGTGGTTTGGGATACCCTCACTGCTATCTTTTTACAGACCTTGATATACCGGCGGCGGATGACGTCAAGGCACTGAAGGCTTTGATTGAAGATGGAGAGGATGATGATGAAGTACTGAAGCCATCGTCTGAGGATGTCAGCATGGCAAATGTCCTCTTCTGCGCCAACCAAATTTTTACTACAAAAGCAGCCAATTTTGGAAGTCGTCGTCTATTTATTGTTACGGATAACGATGACCCTCACGCAACTGACAAGCAAGCAAAGTCAGCTGCTGCTGTTCGCGCAAAGGATCTGTATGACCTGGGTGTTATTATAGATCTCTTCCCCATCACTCGAGGCGACACAAAATTTAATGTTGCAAACTTTTATGATGTAAGATTCCGCGCCGTCTTGGGTTTGGCTTCAACTTATGATCTCAGGACATTATCTATCGTGACCCAACTGGGGAAGCCAACATGATCGAAATTCGGTCATCGAAGTCTGGTGATGGCATCACCTTGCTCAACTCTCTTATCTCAAATGTTAATTCCAAGCAAACCGCGAAGAGGGCACTATTCTCAAATCTTCCGTTTGAAATTGCCCCAGGCTTGAGCATCTCCGTGAAAGGGTACAATGTTATCCATCGACAAACGCCAGCTAGGACGTGCTATATCTGGCTGGATGGTGAAAAGCCACAGATTGCCACAGGGGAGACAACGAGAATCGCAGAGGACAGTGCGAGAACGGTGGAAAAGCAAGATATCAAGAAGGCCTACAAGTTTGGCGGGGAATATGTCTACTTCACGCCCGAGGAACAGAAGCCATTGAAAAATTTTGGAACCCCGGTCATTCGCATCATCGGATTCAAACCTCGAAAATTGATCCCAACATGGGCGAGTGTAAAAAAGTCGACCTTCATCTTCCCCAGTGAAGAAGGTTATGTTGGCTCAACCCGAGTCTTCGCCTCGCTTTGGCAGAAGTTGCTCAATGATGACAAGGTCGGGATCGCTTGGTGTATTGTCAGAGCGAACGCTCAACCAATGCTGGCTGCCATTATGCCCTCCAAGGAGCAGTCTGATGATGAATCAGGCACGCCCTATCTTCCCGCGGGACTTTGGATTTACCCTCTACCATTCCAGGATGACTTGAGAGAGATAAAGCCACCAGGCGAAGCTGCACCGAGCTCCGACGAACTCAAAACCCAGATGAGGACCATTGTGCAACAGCTTCAATTGCCCAAGGCCATGTATAACCCAACTAAATACCCAAATCCTGCCTTGCAGTGGCATTACAAAATTCTGCAAGCTCTTGCGTTGGAGGAGGAAGTCCCCGAAAAGGCCGAAGACGCAACAGAGCCCAAGTATAAGGCTATTAGCAAGAGAGCCGGTGGATATTTGGAAGAGTGGTCTGAGACTCTGGAGGGCGAAGTCAGCAGCTTTGTTTCGAAGAAAGCGCTTAAGCGAGAGGCCAACGAAGGTGAAGAAGATCGGCCAGCTAAGAAGAGCAGGGCCGCGCAAGAAAAGCCTTCTGGGTCAGCTTTCAACCTCGCACAGCTCAGAGTCGCAATTGACGGTGGAGGAATCAACAAGATGACAGTGGCTCAACTCAAGGACGTCCTTGGTGGAAGGGGCTTAAGTACCAGCGGCAAGAAAGTGGATTTGATTGACAGAGTTGAGCAGTGGGTAGAGGAAAACTCATAGTGGATTCATGTGCTTGTGTACAAGCGTATGTGTATGATGGATATTCAAGGTCCAAGGTGGATTGGCGTTTCGGAGGGTTGTGTTGATAGAAAACAAGCCTATTGCGAAGCAATTTGCATTTTAACCTGGTGTGATTACATTATTTGATGCTAAAATGTGAATCGTGCTGGTGGCTTTGGAATTCAACAAAGGATAGAATGAGAAAACAGAAAGTCCTTCTTCATCCAATCATCGCTGAAAAAAAAATTCAACCGTGCCTATAATAGAATGAAATTCCTTGGAGCTCGAGAGGCAGGAACATCAACTTTCATCACATTGTTTGTCCCGGGTAGTTCGGCTGGGTTGGTGCTGCTAAAGACAGAGGTTGAGCTACCCCAAAAGTCGCAGCCTACGCCACTGGAACCACCACCCCTGTACTTGGTTTATCCGGTTTCCACTCCCCGCAACCCCAACCGCGTTCGCGCAACCTCAGCGTCACCCAGTTTCGAGACTAGCATACGACGTCGCGTTTGTACACCCGCCGCTGCAACGGGAGTGAGACCTGGCCGCATAGCTGATTCGGCTGCTCCGCCTTTCTGGACTGCCTCAATGGTGCCTGGCGGGTGCGCAGCATCGCTGAAGCCTCGCTATGGCTGACTTTCTTGCGAGCTTCAACCTGGGTGCGCAAACCGCCCACCCATCTCAAGATTCTTCTTGCGACTCCATCGACGACGTACAGTTTCGACTGCGCCAGATTCTCGACGAAAAGGTGACACCGAAGAGAGCCGAACATGTCTCGACCATGCTGGAGTTCAGGGCAACTGCCCAGTTCACCTTGACCATACTCGAGCCCGAAAACGGCGCTATCGAGGGCCTGAAGAACATCCATCCTTCTTTGGGGGGAGCCCCAGCCGCCACGACACCCGAAGCGCAGAACGAGAGACAGGTATCACGGGTGATAGGAGCCCACGAGGCATTGATGAACCAACCGCGGGACAACCCGATTATCCAGAGATCAGTTGCGAAACACATTGTCAACTCCCTCAGCGCAATCGATGGTAGCACTTGGGCGGTCAGAGAAGTGTCTTTCGGGAATCAGGGTTGGACGTTTACGTATCTGTGCAAAGAATCTTATCAACAGTGGAGTCGCGCGCACGCAAAGGCCTCGGCCAAGGTCATAGTCGGAGAGTATAGCCAGCGGGAACCAGACCTAGTCCTCAGCAGCAGACCTGCATTTGATTGTAGGGGCTCGGTGACGATTGCCTTCAACAAGGATAGTCGGATTATCACGATTAAATATGACCACACTCCTCTACATAAGACTGTTGCTGAACTATCTGAATACTTCAAACCCCCTCCCCGTCAGCCAGGCCCGGGAGCTGAGAAACAGGCTCAACAGCAAAAAACACCGGGAAAATCAAAAACAGGCGGGAGAGCGCAGGATAAGAATGGGAATCCCCGAAAAAGAAAGAAGAATGATACCGTAAACAAGGGTGCGGCCGCTACGGCAGTGATGGAAGATTTGTTGCTTCAAGGGCCACCGGAACCTGCAGTGACAGAACATGATGCTTCAGAAACGACACATACCCAAGCAGTAAAGGCACTTGCTCAGATTCAAGATGCGGATCACCAAGGCGCAGATTCTGGACAAGAAGCACAGCCTTTCAGCGATTATCCACAACAGCTAATAACAGGAGGCGCGTCTGCATCAACGGCCCTCGCCGGCGCACCAGCGAGGGACTCTCAGCCTCCTACCGGAGCTGTTTTCCCTGTAAACATCACACCTGTTGAGGCAGCACGTCGTCGGGATGCGGCTGTTGCGATGCTTTCGGGTGCTTGCGTGCCTCCGGACTCGCTCTCAGCTGAGCAATTCAGTATTTTTTCGAACCAGTCACCAGAACTTCAAAAGGAATCGCTTAATATGTTGATCAAGTATGGTGCAGAGAGACTGAGAATTGTCCACCCAAGTGCTAAAGAGGGGACGGCTTCTGGCCACACCAGCTCAACTACTACCCCAAGTATAATCAGCCAATCTGCTTCGTCTCAGCCGACAACCTCTAAAGAACTGGTACCACAATCCAGCGACAATGGATATGTGTCTGCATCTGAAGCCGCTGCAAACCATATTGGATCCTCAGTGAAACCAAGACGGAAAATGGGGAAATCCCGCAATGCTTGCTTCCCATGCAAAGCGCGCAGAGTCAAGGTAGGATACCATGATATTTCCTCTACGAAGCACATGAAACTGATTTCGGTACAGTGCCCGAGAGAACAGCCTATCTGCAGCGAGTGCCAGACAGAAGGCAAGACATGTGAATATGCGCCACAAAAACCAAGAAAGAAGAAGAACAAAGTCGGTGCTGATGTAGTGGAAACAGAGGCCGAGGAGGAGGAAGAGGACGGCGCGGCGGAGGCAGACGTAGATGAGGACGCCGAGACATATGAGTCTAATCACGGCGACTCTGTTCGGAACCTGACGCACGAGTATTCGTCCTATCCCCACACATCCCTTGACGATACTTCTGTGTTGAACACCGAAGCGGCAAATCAGACCCTTCAGGTGGCGCAACACGATTACTCACAACCAAGAACAAACCTACCTCCGCATGATAGCGGCACAGTGGCACCTCACCATGTACTGGCGGATCCATCCCGACATATCGGACCCCAAGCTGTCTCAGCTGACACGGATTCTATTTCTTCAACTCAGGGCAGTTGGGGGACAAGCACTTCCACGTCACACGCACGACAAAGTCTTCCTTCTGGGCCCAGCCACATTGAAAATCGAACGGCATCTCTCGAAAATAACCAGCCTTCGTCAGATGGATCCACGAGGGCAACATATGGCGCCCAGGCAACGGCGGCCGCCTCGGCGCTGGAGCAATTACCGCACCCTGGAAATAGAACGTCACAGGGTGCGAACCATTACCAAACAGCTGAGCCCCACGAGATTCGAGATGGGCTGCGGCAAGCGTCGGCGCTCTCGCAGGCTGCTCTCCGCCAATCCCCAACAGCAGCAGCAGCGTCCATACCGGCGCAAGCTAGAAGTTCACCATTTCATGTCACCAGTGCCCCTCCAGTGTCATCGCGCCAAAGTCAGAGGAGCCAATCGCGCAATCAACCGAATGGGGTTTACCCACCACCTCCTGACCCGGCTGGTCACTCCCAAGCTAACAGTTTTGCAAACCAATCGTCCGATCGTGCCAATGGTGCGTCCAAGTACGGCGGGCAGGATCATTACGGCGCAAATATCATGACGGGCCACCAGGCGACTCGGGGAAGCGGCGGTTATGAACCGTACTCGCAGTCAGGAGGGTCATCGCTTGCGGCATCGACCGCTCGACCTGCTTCATCGACAACGTCATATCGGACATCCTCAAACCACTGGTCGGGATCACAGGCCGGCGGTGATCGTGATCACGGCTCTACAACTATCTACAACCCTCAGAGTACCTACGCTCAAGCACCCGCGTCGAATACCGGCTCTCATCCCAGGCAAACCCATGATACTCTCGACAGAACACGGCCTACCCGTTCTGGTAGCGGATCCTTTGGTCAGCAGCAACAGACTTATTCGTCGTATCCGCCCCCTCAGCAGCATCAGCAGACCGAGAAGACCAGTCAGCCGTCCGGCTGGTACAATTTTAGTAATTCAAACTCGAATTCTTTTGCATCCACGAACAACCCATCGGGTTACTCGTGGTCCTGACAGTAGGGGCGTAAATATGGCACAGCGGAGTTAATTATGCGTTATCGGGGGGGTTGCATTTTGTTAGCGGTCAATGGTATCTGCAATGGATTCTTTTTATGGACTGTGTTATGCCGTGGACAGGGCAATGGAATTTTGATTAGCAGGTGTTTGGACTCTAGCCAGGAGCTTGGACTGTATGTCATACGAGATAATACCCTTTTTGATGCCACCCGTCAAGATATTGTGGGATACCAGCTTTGGCTGCGCAGATTTAATATGATGAGTGATTGTATTTTTCCCTCGTAACCCAACCATTAATGTACTTTGCACAATGTGCACATGATGCATTCATTCCACCAAAACCCATCCATCTCTATCATTTACACTGGTATCTCTCTCGCTCTCCCAAACCTTCACCGACAATGGGCACCGCCCCACGCTTTGGTATTTCGTATCACATTATATAAATAGCTTTCGGGGTTCCGCAATGGGCCGGGACCAATCTACTCCTCCGGGTTGGACAGAGCAAACTTGCTCATGGAGCGCAGCCTGGCGCCGTAGAAGTACAGGAGCCAGATGCCGATGATGCCGATGACGCTCAGGCCGCCGAGGAGGCTGGTGCCCTTTGCGACGCCCAGGTTGCCGTAGAGCGGGTGGGCGAAGAGGACGCTGCCGCAGGCGAGGGCGCTGCGGAAGAAGTCGTTTGCGGCGAACAAGCTGGCGGCGTACATGGGGTAGCTCAGCGGGATGTAGACGAATATGCACTGCATGACGATGAAGACGGTGGCGCCGTAGATGGTGATGCCGATGGTGGGCACGATCCAGTGGACCGACTCCCGCGCCGTCCAGGCGAAGAGGAACAGGCCGATGGTGGGGCCGATGGAGGCCGGGAGCGCCGGGAGCAGCCGCGACTCCTGCACCGGCCACCCGTACTTGGCGATGCGGCGGTCCATGTAGTAGTGCAGGTAGGCGACGTAGATGCCCACGCCAATGAGGCAGGAGACCAGGATGCAGAGGAAGACGAGACCGATCTGGCCGAGGTTCATGTTGTAGTAGACGGGGTACACAAGGGGGAACACCTCGAAGACTGCAAGAGGATGAGGTTAGCTTGACGCAAGAGAAAGAAAAAAGAAAAAGAAAAAGAAAGAGAGCGACAATGGGGTGTGCGGCGCAACTTACAGGAGTAGTAGATGCCGTAGATGATGGCGGTGTAGATCTGGACGAAGAGGACGGCGGGGTCCTTGAGGGTGATCTCGATGGGCTTGATGAGGGCATCGAGAGCGATGGCCGACATCTTCATGTTGCGCTGGTCAATCTCGCTCTGGGACATGAAGCGCTCGTTGTTGGTCAGCTTGCGGAGGCGCTGGGCTCGTCGGAGCAGGATGTTGGCGGCGCTGGTCTCGGGGAGCAGCAGGAACATGAGGATGAAGATGGGGGCCGATGCCCAGATGCTCTCGTAGAGGGACCAGCGCCACCCCTTGACGGGGACGGCGAAGCCGCTGAGGAGAGGGCCGAGGGCAGCTGTTGGACGGTTAGCCAATCGCTCTTGCGAATGGTGTTTCGATCAAGACTTACGTCCGCAGTAGGCGGCAGAGACCCAGGCCATCATGGCGTAGGGGAGGGCCATCAAGCTGTACATGTCGCCGAGGGAAGCACCTCCGGAGGCCAGGCAAGGGGATCCGAAGAAGCCCTGGAGGAAGCGAAGGACCATGAGGCCCGGGTAGTTGTCGACGAGGGCCGTGGGGATGGAGATGATGACGAACAGGAACATGGTGACAATGTATACGGGGTTGCGGCCGATGCGAGGGATCTCGCTCAGGGGCGAGAAGATCAAGGGGCCGATGCCGTAGCCGAGCACGTAGAGCGACAGACCTAGGGTGGCCTTGAGCTGGCTGACGCCGAACTTTTGCATGACGCCCTCGGTCGAGGACGTGTAGATGGCCGACGAGGTGTAGACGACGAATGTGTAGAGGCAGATGAGGAGGGCCACGCCGCCGCGCTTCCTGTCGGTCCAGTTCTGCGGGTTCTCGGCGTCGTCGCTGTAGTACCAGTCGACGAGGATGGCGCCGTCCTTTGTGCGCTTGGGCACGACGGGGATCGACTTGACCTTCTCGAGCTCGTGCTGCTCGTCAACGTGCAGACGGTCGACGGTATAGGGGTTCGTTTCCTGCGCCGACCGCGTGCGGTGCAGCCGGATGGGCGCGCTGGTGGCTTCCTCGTCAATCTTCTCTGGGTCGGCCTCACGATCCTTCCGAGACGGCTTCGAGTCCTCGGCGATGGCGTCCGGGTCCTCAGCCGTGATGGACGAGGCCGACGAGGCCACGACGGTGTTGTTGCTGGTGAGGTTGTTCTGTCCGTCCTCGGTCACGACGGCATCTGGGTTGTCCAGGAGGATGATCCATGGCTCCGGGAGCCTGAAGTCTGGCTTCTCCTCGGGGTACTGAAGGTAGCGGTTGCGCGTGACAAAGCGAATAATCTTGCCCAGAGGGGCCTCACGTATGAGGGCCGCCATTGCTTGTTGACCTGCTTGGGCTGTGTGTCTGAGACGAGTCTCGGGGACAGGGGCTTGCTTGTAGATAACTTGAAAGAAATAACAAGTACACCCAGAATGAGACAGTGTAAGTGGATGTCAGGTATGCTTCTTTTTAGCTGCCAGAGTAGACTGAGAAGCTGAGCTGAGCTGGTCTGGAGATTTCTCCATGATCGAGATCTTGCCGCCTCTTTATCTATCCATCCAACATCCGTCTATGCATGCGTCTAAGCAGATTTGGAATCACTATGCTCACCCAACTAACAAAAAACAAACAGGCCACACCGTTCGGACATCTGCTGGGTAATCACCATTGATCACTCATTGCATCGTCCTCCTCTCCCCAAAACCCGAAGAGTCACGGAGCTAGTGCGGACCAAGTCCGAGCCTTAGTAACATATTCCAACAGCACGGAAGCGAGACGGTGCCCAGCAAGCGCAATGCAACCATGGATTCACGCCCGTTGCGCAGTGCCAATATGGTCCCAGCGTGAGCCCGCCAGTCGGGCTAATTCGACGGTTGGGGCTTACCAATCGGACCCGAGGTGGAGTTCGTGGAGGAGGAGGGGCGGCTCGAAATTAGTGAGGGTCAGAAGCAAAAAGAAGAAGAAAAACAACCTAAACCACCAAGTAGACAAGGCTCCAAAGGGTGCCCGGATTACTCAGAGTGACGGGTGGGTTACATGTACCGGCCGGGGGGGTGCTCCGTCAAGATTGATGACATTCATGGCCCTGTCCTGGATGATGCAGCAGCGTAGCCAACCAAAAGCCTTTCCCACCCTCTGGGCTCCTGTCTGCTTTGGAACGGTCTGGACCTAAGCAGAGTTTAGGGCTGACGCGAGATGGTGGCGGTATCTGGTTGGTTGGGATAGAGTTATCACCGTGTGCTATCTCCTCACGACCATGCCACCGACTATTGCCTGTCACGGAAACCCTTGGTGAGCCGCAATTTGGAAATTGCCCGAACAATACCAACCCGGCGAGAGACAAAAGGAAAGGCCTGCCCTCGCTGTACAGGCTAGGGGACCGCAATAAAATCATGGCCCGTTATTGGCCGAGTCTTTGTCGTACTCAAACAAAAACCACCGATTTGGCGGAGATCCGTGAGCACTAACAAGAGATCCGACTAATTGGCTCTTACAAAGCGAGCAGCTTAGCGCCCCTTTGCCGTCATGGCCAGCCCAGGATGGAAGCACTTTTTAGGATCTTAGCCGGCCCAAAATGACGGCATATGCAACCATTTTTGCATACTTTGTCTCACTCATCAACGCCCAGCTGTTCGTTGTCGCCCAACCCTCTCGCAATCTGACTTTCGGATGCGTGCGCCACTATGCCATGTTGTTTTCCCCAGACGCTATGTGAAATTTCTTCCCATCTCTCTGAATCAGCACTAACGGATTAAGCGCACTACCGCATCGCCTACGTCATCCCGCAAAGCCGTATTGTTATTGAGGCACCGGTGTGTTATCCTCGGAGAGGGTTGCTAAGCCGTCCGAGCCCAAAGTGCCCTAGTTTGCCAAATCGGGAAATAGCTGCACCATAGCGCATCTTGATTTATAACCATCGGTCTTGTTGTCTCGCCGCCCGCGCTGCTTGGTTTGTGATACATAGTACCAACAAACCCTCGCTACGGAGCCCGCTCGCATCTTTTCTTCAGTCCGCTTAAGAGACCCTAACCTGACACCGTTGGGGACCCATGGCACACAGAATTAACCTATGGAGTGAGTCGCAACACCGTACCATCGGCATCTCGCCGAGCCATGTTGCTTTGCATCTTCGGCCCAGATCGTTGGTTCCCAGCGCTGTGCTCTTTGATAACCAGTAAGAATGCCTCTATCCTAGCTAAAACTTGAGGCCACTCAGCTCCAGCTGTCACACATGATAAGTGATTGGCGCTCCTTGCGGTCGCTCAGTGTGCATGCTAGTATCAACTTTACCCATACCATCGGAAAGCTCGGCGGTGGCTTACGATGTAGACATAGAAAAGGGTGTGCCTCGAGTTTGAAAACGGCCATTCACATTGGGGCCTGGGGCCTCATCTGATGTGCACCTCGTCGATTTGCTCTCAAGCATGCTGCTACGTTGCTCGGTGCCAGTTTTCGCTTCGGTCATCTCAATGTCCGAAGACCGCGCTCTGCATTATTTGTAACTCTGGGAACCCCAAACCTTCAGCTGACCACCAAATTATCTTTTGTGTCACTCCGCCTCGTGCTCGTCGCCCCGCCCGCTCTTACTCGGAGCTAGGTTCTCTCATTCGAGCCTTCAGTTCTTCAAGCCGCCAATCAAGCCGGTGTCGTTGGAGTATGAATTCAACCTTTTCGGCTTGCTTCTCACCCCCTTGGACAACTTCGTCAACGAGTGGCCACACTCGATTGTCCTTACTCGCTACCGCGTGCTCAATCAGTGGCACTACCCAAGCGTGACCGTGCCACTTTGAACCATCCTTGTATAAATGATCGGATTTCATGACTCCTTCTGCGACCTCGAAAGCCCGGTCGAATTCTCCGAGCTCAGCACATGCAGAAATCATACGGCTGTACATTGGTATATCATCCCAGTGTACCCGAGTATCGGAGGTTGTCATAGCGCCATAATCTCTCGTAAGAGCCACCACCGTTTCCAGGCTCGTGGAATTAAGTATCAATTCTTTGACCACGCCTAGCCCAGGGCGTTTCCCGGTAATCGAAAAGGTTTCATTGTAGAGTGGCATAGCAGCCTCCGTCCCGCGGGCTTGAGCCATGGCCTCAATTGTAACCAAAACTGCTTCCAGAGGTACTTCGTTATCCTTGCGCATTTCCTCTATCGCTGTAATGGCCTCGTCTATGAGCCAGGGATTCCTCTTCAATGCCAGATAGATGCTCCTGGTCATGCTTCGCCCAATCCATGCATGGTTTCGCTGCATAATGGCCATGACACCAAATGCACCCGCCAAATCCTCGCAGGCAACAAAGGCTTCCATCAGGGTCTCGTGCTGGTGATTGCTGACCCTCCCCTTGCTGGAGAGTATGTTCAGAGCTTCCGTGGCTAACGTTGTATCCGCATGTCTGGCTGCCGTGCTGAGCACATTTTCGAGAATGGTGGTGTGTGGGTTCAGCACTGGCTGAGCGACCACATATTCCCACACAAATTTTGTACCGGCCTCATGATATGATTTGCTGAACACATCAAGGGCATAGAGAAGCAGAGTACGAAAGGCATTATCGGTGCCCTTGGCGTGCTTTCTTTGACGTAGCAGCTGAAGCATCTCGTCGAGGAATCCCACCCTCCCAAACTCAACGATGAAAATGTCGTAGACCCATAGGTCAATCCGCACCTTGTTTTCATGCATATCTGTGAATCTGGCAAGCGCAAGCTCATGTTGGCCGTCCCGGAGCAGCCCGATGGCAATATTCTGATCTGCAGCTTTGTCGATGGGGTACCAGTATTTCTGCATAATATCAATCACCTCCTGCCGAATCACATAGTCGGGGTGCACAGTCAAAGCCTGCAATGCGCTGTGGCATACTTCTGCAGTGGGCGCAATACCTTGGCTGTCCATATCACGCAAAAGATTGCGCACCCCCGAAGCTGATCCCTGGGTGTCCACCATGGCATCCATCATGCACTCATAAAGAAAGGGATCGGGGGACCGGCCTCGGTGCTTGATGAGGAACTGGACAAGCTGGATGATGCGCGAATGCACGTCCCGCACTTTGGAGTTGCCACCCCGCATGGCTCGAAGAGCCTTCACAATCTCTTCGGAGGGGATATCATCAAGTGGTGGAAGTGTTGGGCCGAACAACCCATATTGATCAGTTTTCAGCTTTGATTTGGACGCTTTCGTTCCCTCGACCATTGCAAAAAAGGAATCTAGCGAATAAACGCTGGGGGAGGCGCTCTCAGACTGACGTGCATCCGTTCCATGCTGGCGGCGTTGAATTGAACCGATGCTTGGGGTGAAACGGGTGTGGCTCAACGGCGAAGCAGCAGGTCGGACAAGGAGCGAGGCATTGAGAGCTCTGCGCGAGACGTGTTCGTCAAATGCCGGGCAGAGACAGCGCCAAAGGCCGTCATAAAGCGGTTGGGTTCGACGCATGGCTCGGAAGACAACGGCTGCAGTGTTGCGTTGTCTCTTTTTCTTCTTCTTCTTCTAGGTCAAACCATTCAATCGTTGGACGGAGCTCTAAATTTCTTGGGTCGCATGTCCTTGGCGGGGCGGAAAAGCTTCCGCTACAACAAAGTCGCGTATCTTTAAAGCGGGGTGATGCAACTCTGAGAACGACTGCCCGTTCACCTTAACCTACACCGAGAAAGCCTCCCGCTCCACCAAACCTGTTCTGGTCCCAACACTCTGCTTCCAGCGCGCATCGATCACAACATCTACGGCCGGCGCATACACGACACCATGGTACGTGAGCCCAACACCACCCTGCCACTTATTTTTGCAGCCCGTCCAAGCGCGGGGTGAGTTCGCCAAGCTAACCTGCGTGCCTGTGTGTAGCTACCCCTCGGTCTTCTAAACGCGGCCCAAGGCCACCCTATGCTGGTCGAACTCAAGAACGGCGAGACGCTCAACGGACACCTGGTCATGTGCGACACCTGGATGAACCTTACACTAAAGGAGGTGGTGCAGACGAGTCCGGTACGCATCTTCCAGTATCACGAGGCATGAGAACATAAGCGGGAGACTGACCGTAGAACACAGGAAGGCGACAAGTTTGTAAGGTTACCAGAGGTCTATGTCAAGGGAAATAACGTATGTTCCACCAAACCAAATATTCAACAACCGAATGGTGGCTAACGAGCGAGCTAGATCAAATACCTGAGAGTGCCCGACGAGATCATCGACCAGGTCAGTGAGTCGCAGAAGGGTCAACAAGGAAACTTCCGAGGCGGACGGGGAGGTCAGTCGAGAGGAGACCATAGTGGACGGGGTGGCGACAGAGGAAGAGGACGTGGTGGTAGAGGCCGTGGCCGTGGCCGGGGTCAATGAGGTAGCTGTGATACCTGCGCCAAGGCTTACTGAGTCTACGACTTTGGACGAGGACGCAACAGTTTCACCAGGGTGGCGCCAAAGACCGGCCAAGGGCAAAACCCATTCACCTTTAAGTGTCACATCATCATCTTTGGATTTGGTTGTCTTGCACCCCTCGAGTTAGAGATGGGCCTACCCCATACAAAAACCGCCATGGTCGAAAACAGGGAGCAACTGAGAATTTGCTGTCTACGATAAAAAGGCACTGGGAACCGATCAGCCTGTCAAAGACAAGGCCAACACACAACACTACCCGTACGATCGATGTAGTGAAAGATTGACAACATGAACTAAAAATGATTCATCTATGCTGCGTGATACTAATTCTACGAAGCCCGTGACCAAACCAACGATGTTCCCTGCTCATTCTCCCAGTCAAGATAGCATATCATATCAAAGCACATGGTCTAAACGCCATTTTATCATCCCAACCTAATCATGTACATGTCGCTGTCTATCAATGCATCTAAAAGCTGGCAACGGCAACGGCGATCGCCTGGTTGTCAGAGTGCGAAATGGACACGGAGATCTCCTTCACACCAGCTTTCTTTGCGGCAGCAGCGGCATCACCGTGAAGCTGGGTTATTGTTAGCAATGTGCTTCAAAATTATATACTGTGGATGAACTTACCGAAACTGTGGGTGCACCACTTTCACTCTTGACAATCTCAATGTCCTTTAGAGCAGCGCCAGCTCCCTGGCTGGTAACTCCAAGAGACTTGAACACAGCTTCCTTGGCACTCCAGCGACCGGCGAAAGAGCTCTGGGGGCTGGGGGCCTGGCGGCAGTAAGCAATTTCATTGGCAGTGAAGTTGCGCTCGACAAAAGTCTCGTTTTCAATGTTGATAGCGGAGATATCCTCAACATCGACACCGACGTTGCTGTTCTTGCTTGTAACCTTCAGGGCAAGAGCCTCCATGACCTGCTGGGTTTCCTTAGCCTTGGCACTGGAGACAGTCTTCTCAGATTGCTTCATGAAGTCGGCGGCATATGTAAGATTGGCCGTCTTCTTGTCCTCAGTGACACGGGCATCGGGGTTCAGTAGCACCTTGCTGAGCTGCTCATCGGTGTAGGGGGAGTTGCTCTTGGCCACGAACAGCCTGTTGTTGATGAGACCGTCGTGGAAGTAGCGGTAAGCCTTCTTCTGGCGGGACTCGACCTTGGCGCAGTACTCAACGTAGGTCTTCTCGTCAAGAGTGGCAAACAGGTACTTGGGGTGGATACCAATTGCCTGGGCGCCCTTCTGACCGAAACCAAAGGAGGTGACGGAGAAGGCCTTGATGCCGTCCGTCTGGATGCTTCGGCTGGGGTAGACAATGAGGTCAAAGTCCTCCATGACGGGATCGACGTTATCGGCATTGCGGTTGCCGGGGACGAGACCAGTGTTGAGCACCTGGAGACATCCGTTCATCATCCAAGCACCGGCAGCACCCTTGGGGTGACCAGTGAGGTACTTCTGGAAGATACCCATAACGGCGTTACCCTTGGTGCGGCCGAGGTGACGGAGCTGCTGGCAAATGACAGACGACTCGTTCTTGTCGTTGGCCTTGGTGGAAGTACCGTGGAAGGAAGCAACGCCGAGATCATCAATCGTGAGACCCCAGGTAGCGAGGGCACCACGGAGAGGGGCAATGCTGGGGTCGCTCTTCCAGAAGTGGTTGCCCATGCTGCGAAGAAGTTCCTTCTCCTGGCGAGCGGCCTCCTTCTCGATGTGGTTGAAGCGGTCCTCAGCGTACTCCTTCTCGTTGAAGTCGCCGCCTTGAGCCTTCATGGCAGTAATCTCGTCGTGGACGTACTCCAGCTCGGACTCCTGCCACTGCTTGATCTGCTTCTTGCGGCGCTCAATCTGGCGACGGCGGTAGTTCATGTCAAGGAGAGGGGACGGGAACTTGCCAGCGTGCTCGCGGGCGGTGGTGAGAACACCCTGTCCAGGGGCGGGGACGGATCGGCCAATCTTGTCCGAAGCGGTAGTGGTCAGGGCCAGGATACCATGAATAGGAACACCCATGTCGAGGGCGAGCTTAGCCGTCATGATGATCTGGATACCGCAACCCTGAGACTCCATGAATCCGTTTCGGGTGGTGGTGGTGGGACGAGACATCTCCTGAGGAGTTCGGCCGTGGGCAAACTCATCAACACTGTTGCTGGTGGCCTTCATGTTGGCGAACTCGTAAGAGCCCTCCTCACCAAGGTCATCGAAACCACCGACCAAGCACACACGGGCCTTGCCTTCCATGATGGTCTCGTAACCGACATCGACGGACTCGACAGCAGTGGCACAAGCACCGACGGGGGTCTTGATGGGACCGGAGGAGGACAGCAAAAGCATGTTGACCCAAGCAGCCATGGTGTTGATGAAGGACTCCTGCAGAATATCGCTCTGAAGAGGCTGGTCGAGGAATCGAGTACGGTGCATGCCACGGAGAGCAGCAGCACCACCCATACCGGAACCAACACAGTTACCAACCTCGGAAACGTGAACATACTTGTAGAACTCGTAAGGGTCAGTGATACCGCAAGACAGAAGAGCCTCAGCAGTAGAGACAAGAAGGAAGAGAGTGACTGGGTCGACCTGGGAGATGATGTCCTCGGGAACACCGTATCGCTTGGGGTCCCAGCCAGTCGGGATCTGACCAGCAACGAGGCGGTCGAAGCGAAGGGCCTTGGGGATCCAAAGACCAGCACCCTTCTTGAGACGGACGATGTACTCGCCGCTCTCGGGGATCTCAAAGATTTCGACCTTGTCACCGTGCTCGCGCTTGAACTCCTCAGCGGTCTCCTTGGAGGCTTCGAAAGGCTCTAGGTCCTCCTCAATGACAACCTCGTGAAGGAACTGCTTCTTGTTGGGGTCATAACCCTCAAACAGCTCAGGCTCGATCAATCGAATACCAGAGTGCTCAAGGATGTGCTTCTCATACTTGGGCTTAATGTCCTTGTCATCAACGGGGTCGCCAGTCTTGGCATCAACCCAGCCAGCGTAAGGCCTGCCTTTGATGGGACCGTTGTGGTTCTTGATGAGACCCATAATCCAGGCCATCTCAACACAACCCTCCAGCGAGAACTCGCCGAATGCCTCCATCTCCCATCGGGTACGCGAGTTACCCCATGGACCAACTTCAGCAAAACCGGTGACGACAACAACCTTCTCAAGGTCAACCATTCCCTTAAGGTTGTCGTTGAGAGGCTCGATCTCAGTCTTCCAATCGGGGCGCTTAGGGAAGTCGAACTGGATGTTGGCACGAGGATCGATGGTCTTCTTCTTGTACAGAACCTCGGAAGCGGCACCGTTGACAATGGTATTTTCAATGGCGCTCTCCTTGGTAACAGCCTTGCGAATCTCACTGGTCTCCATAATGTCCTTGCGGAGCTTGGTCATTGTCTCGTTCAGGTTGGGGATGAACTGGAGGCCACCGTTGAGATCGGCAAAGACAGGCTCAGACTGGCACAGATCAACAAGGTGAGGTGACATAAGACCGAGGAGGTTGAAAGCCATTTCTTGCTGAGAGAAGGTACGGACGCCAAAGGCCTCGACACCCTCAGCGACGATGTTGTTGCCTGACATGAGACCAGTGCCTCGGGTCCAGCCAATGACAGCACCGCAAATGGTGAGGTAGTTGGCCCAGCTCTCGGAGTGCCATCGATTGAAGAGGGTCTCGAGGCCGAGCTTGGATTCGGAGTAGAGACCATCATTACCGAAGGTACCGTGGTTGGGAGACAGAGGCAGGACAACCTGGGCCGGACGAGTCTCGAAGCCGCGCTCAGTCTTCTGGGCCTTGACACAACCCAAGAGACGGATGAGGTTGGTAAGCATGATGCGGTGAGCAAGCTCGGAGCGGGAGTCGATGCCATCAATCTGGCGACCATTCTCAGAGATGGCAGCGAAGGGGACAATGAAATCGAGATCCCAACCCAGGCCGTTCTTGGTGTCGTAGATGTACTCAACGAGAGCCTCAACATCCTGCTTGCTTCCCTGGTTGAACGGCACGACGACAACCTGGGAACCACGGGAGCCGTAACGAGAGTACATGGACTGGTAGTACTCTGTGACCTCACGAGAGAAACGGCTAGTAGTGACGATTACCTTGGCTCCTCCGCTGATAAGGCCCTTGAGAACCTCAGCACCAATAGATCCGGCACCTGCACCAGTCATGAGCACGTTCTTGCCGTGGAAAGTGACACCAGACTTGGCAGCATCTTCGAGACAATTGAGGTAAACACCGGTGAACTTCTTGCTGTAATCCCAACCGTGCAGAGTCTTCTTCTTAAGGTGGAGGAAGGGGATTGTCTCAACCTTGCCCTTGTGCTGGTTGGAGGCCTTGAGACCGGATTTACGACCCTTGCCGTTCTCCTTGGGAATGATTTGGCTCTCATTCATAGCAAGGGAGCGGAGGACCTCGCCATAAAGGCTCTTGATCTCAAGTTGAGAAGTTTTGGACATCTTGTGCTGCTGCTTGATGAGCTTGTAGATGCGCTGCAGGTCGCTCTGGACCTTGGTGCGGTTGCCGTATTCGGAGATCTTGCCACCCTCAGCCATCTGCTGGACGTAGGTCTCCAGCTTACGGCAGCTAGCACGGGGAACTTCCTCGTAGTTGAGGTTGCCGCGGGCGTCAACAGTGGTGCGAGGACCGGTAGGGATGGCCACATCCTTGTAGACAGGAGAGGTCTCTAGCACCTCCTTGCAGTTTTCGATAAGCTGCTCTCCAAGCTCCTTGGCCAACTTGTATGTCTCGCCTCGTTCGGTAGGGCAGTTGTCGATGTGGTACTGCATGAAGTCGAGAAGCTTGGGGTTGGATCGGTTCATGAGGCGGATACAACGGCTGACAATCTCGCGGTCGACAATCTCGAGACGTCCGAAGATGACATCGTAGTAGATGTTGAGAGCATCCTGACGAGCCCAGTTCCATGACGAGTCGTATGTTCGGGCCTTGAGAGAGCTGAACACTGGCTCAATGCCAGAGGCGTAGAAATCACCGTGCTCGGCAGTCCAGAGGTCAAGTTGGGCCTGGAGAACCTTCTCAGACTTCTTGGCGTCGATGAAAGACTTGTCACCCTCGCGCAAGTCAATCTTGAGATATCGGGCAAGGAGCTCAAGCTGCTGCTTAAAGAGTGCACGCTGGTCCTTGGTAAGGGCATCGATGGCGGCAGGGTCCATCATCATACCACCGGTGGCACCGCCAGCGGGACCGGCAGCGGCAGCAGTTGTTAGGCTGATGCCGGCGTTGTCGGCGTACTTCTGAGCGGTAGTGTCAAGGAATGCCTTGGCATCGCCTTCGGAACCAAGACGAGCTGCAGGCTCCATGGTCAGAGCCAGAAGCAGTGCACCGTCTTGGCGACCAGGGCCGAGACCCCATCTAGTCTCCAGGTACTTTCGTGCTGCTGTGATGTTGAAACCACCAGGCATCTTGGAAGAGATCAACCTGGCAATCAGAGACTGGGACTGTTTGCCCAGCTGGCCATCGAAGGTGGCCTGCATGGCAGCACCAAGCTCATCAAGAGGGGTATCCTCGGGCTTCTCGGGGGTCGAACCGAATTCCTTTCCAAGATCACCTAGAATCTCGTTCTGAAGGGTAGATTTACCTAGAAAACATAGATTAGCTCAATTCCATTGACGCTTAAACTTTGGTAGTACTCACCGCCAACTAGGTCCTTGATGGCCTTGCTCAGAGGCACCTCAAGCAGAGGCTTCTTCAACTTCTGGGCGATAAGGGCGCGGACAATCTCAACAGCTTGCACGGGGACATCGGCAACGGCAGCCGCAGGTCCGGCACTGGGGGGAGCGGCGGCGGCTGGCGCAGCAGCAGGAGCAGCAGCAGCAGCAGCGGCGGCAGCGGGAGCGGCAGCAGCGTCGCTGGAGGAAGCAGCCGCTGGCTCGGGTTCGTCCTCAACGGGATCAGCTTCGTAGTAGATCTCCTTGGCGTCCTTGTTGTAGCAAAGAATCTGTCGCTGGACTGACTTGGCGGCATCGTTGGTCTCGTACTTGGAGGCCAGCGTTCGTCTGGCCATGCCTCCTAGGGTGTCGGCGGGACCGATTTCGACAACGCGCTCGGCGGTTCTCTCACCGAGGAAAACATCTTGGGTCTCAATCCACCGGACCGGAGAGGCGAACTGGTAGGCGAGAAGCTCGATGAGCAGGGTGTGGGCGAGCTCCTGCTCGACTTCGGGACGCATGATGGGCGAATTAGGTCGGGGAGGTCGATAAAGAAAGGGTATCTCGGAAATGCCAAATGGCTGTCGCGACCAAAGCGATGGCGCGAGGCTGTGATTACTTTAGGGCCCGCTCAACCCCGATTTACACAGAATAGGATGCGCAGCTGTCGTTGATGCTCCCGGGCTGGCGAAGCTGGGAGTGGCAGCTGGAGGGGAAAGTGGCGGAGAGGAGGATGAGGATGGAGAGGAAAGGGGAAGATGGAGGCAGAAGTACACGGCCGAGGAGGGAGTAATTGAAGGCTGAGTGCGTTCTGCCTGCCAGCGAGAAGCAATTGTAATGGAGAGAGAACGAATCCTGGAGTCAGGAGCGGGAGGGCAACGGAGGGTAGACACAATTGCAGTCCCAGGCGAGCGAGTAACCGATTGTTGAACGAAATGGCCCACCAAAAGACTACGAGACAAAAAAAATTGGGGGAGCTCTGAGCATCACACCCCTGTCGCATTCCGTTTTTTCACACCCTCCCACACAAACGACCTGCACGATGTCCGGGCTAGGTATGGGCCACGGGGCAGCAGGTACCTGGCTCCGGCTGCAACTACGAAAGGGTGCTGGGAAGTATTGGGCACCTGGCGAGTGGTCAGAACTTACTTTGGGACCTACGCAATCTAACGCCCTGAGGCGGGTGCACCACAGTTGTAGACCCGTGAGGATGCGCGAAGTACTGGATACATGCCCTTGAGGCGTCTCATGGCGGTTAGGTGGCTCCTCATGATGGCGGGCCTTGGGCCACGCTGCCGGCGTGCAGCACGCTCCTCAACCATATTCTGGCGCTAGACTTAGTTGGGGAAGGCGGTGTGCAAGTGCCACTTCACGCCAGGGATCGCTAGGAGACTTCTACCCCAGAAACCAAGCTTTTGGGGCACCATCACCGACATGAATTTGCTGGGCTGTAACCGCCGAGATGTCTGATGAGAGCCGAACAAAGCTCGGCCGAGCGGCCTCACCATTGAACCCAGTCCTTATCTAATGTTTCCGAATGCGTTCTGAGCCGCGTTTCATCATCACAAACCTCCGTCTTGAAATGTAGATGGCTGACGACAGGCTCCCATCATTGCGCTTGGTGTGTGGCCTCCCCTGCCAGCCTGCCCACCATAATGGTCTTTGCCTGTGTAATTTCGCCTCTGGCTCAATTGCTAAACCGGTGCTATTGTTCGGCCAAGTACCGATACAAACCTTTCAACCGGGCAACCGGCCTTGCCTCATCACCGCTGATTGGCAACTGACCTCCACGTTCCGACTTTTGTCACAGCTTGATTCTGTCTGTTTACATGCATTCATGCACTGTTGTCATGAACATGTCCGGCTGTGGTTGCGGCTCTTGATCTTCTGTCTCGAGCCAATGAAATATGCAAAGGGCTATGAACGCCATGCCGCTCGCGTACAGGGTATTGGCATGGCAAGGGGAGCTTTACTGGTGAATCATGGCGAGACTGTTCCGCCGAGAATTGTGTCCGGGACCACACAACGAATGCCGGCGCGTCGGCCTCATGGCCAACGACATCATGTAGAGTGACATGGCCCCACCCTGTTCGGGAGCTGGGCGGGCTGATGTGGGTAAGTGGGGGACTTGTTGCTTCTGTAGGGGAAGCATGACGGTGTTGGCCGGGCGGTGGGTAGCGGCATAACGGAGTGGGATGAGAAGAAGTGGAACTGAGGTTGGTGAAAAAAAACGGACATTGAGACAGCAACAACAACAACACTTGGGTGGTGTCTGAGACAATAGATTTGCTGATTGTTTACCTGTTGATCTGAAATGTCTCCTACCCAACATACATTTCCCCAATTCCACATACTCATGCTGATCTAGCCTTGTTGAAGATGTGTTGTTGGAGTTTCTGAAAAGTCTAGATTGCGTCGTAGACGAGTGGGGTTGCTGTGGATGTAAGGGATGTCAGGATTGGCCATGAATGAGGCCTTCGCTCAGGAACGAGAAAAAATTCCTTGCCAATAGGAGGTCACTATGCATCAGCTTCCGAGTAACATGGTATCAACGTTTTGGCGGTACAGTTAATTGGGAATAGTTGAACCCAATGATGCCTCCATTCGGAAACCTGATGCGATGTTGTGAGTGCTGACGAACCAAGGCAATATGCGCGGAAGAGAAAACGGGTGTTTACCAAATGATTCCGATAGAGAATGAGTTGAGTGCAACCTGCCCGAAAGTGCCGTGGCAAGAAATGCGCCAGGACGGATGAATTTTGTTGTTTCATTGCCGGCGAATCGAAATCTCATCAAAAAAAAAAAACATCATCAGCCTTCCGCCCATCCGTGTGGGCTGCAGGCGTGGCTCAACAGCAGCCTCATGGAGGCAGTGCGAGCCCCAAGTTTGGGCCTGAGTCGTCTCCGAGCTGCCCCAAAGAGGGGACTTTGAGGGAGAGACCATGCCCCAGGACACACTGGCCACACAGAGGGCTGTGGTTGCACACCCATCAAAAAACCGATTTGCCCCTCCCCAGCCCACATTACAGACCCCCGAACTCTCCCGGACTGGGGGTTGCTGGGGCCCAGGTACTGGTACATTGCGTCGCGCACAGAGGGTCTTGGGACCCCTCCAGTGCCATCCCAGCATGGAGGTGCCATGCAGCAGGGGTGCGGTGCGGATCAGGGAGCCGCCCATTTGGCCGCCCATGCCAATGGCAGTTTGGAAAAAAAAGTCGTTTGGCGGGCGCTGGACAGGTACAGCGGTTGGCTGCGGGCACGGTGAGCGAGCGACTGAGGGGAGGGGAGGGTGTGAGCTAGGCCAATGGTACGTACCCCTCAATTGCCCATCGCATCCCCAACAGAACTGAAATTTTGGCTGGAGTCGGTGCTGGGTATCACAAACCTCTGGTGGAACTACGGCCCTGTCACTTGGTCGGCTCACAGGGGGTTTGTCTTGAGCTCGAATTTTCCCGTCTTTGACTTATACCAACCGAAGACCAATCTCGCCGACGAGTTCCTAGACCTCTGTCCCTTCATCTCGAGATTGTCCTCCTTCATCCTCCTTCATCCTCCTTCATCCTCCATCACCTTCCCTTTCCTTCTCCCGTACCTTGTGCCTGGCTGGTGTAGTGTTGTGCTGTCCCGCGCTCCACCGATCCAAGCTCTCTTTCAGCGACCTCGTGTCTAATTTTCCCCCATCCAAACTACTCGGGGGCCAGCCAGCACTGCGAATTCAGGATCGCCGGATCATTTGCCAGCGTCCTAGGGGTTAAGCACTAGACTCTTTATCTGGTGTCACGAGTTGAATTGATAGGTTTGTCCTCTCCCGCCTTCTCCTGGCGCTCGCCCCGCGCCCCAATAGTACATATTTTTTTTCGTCTGAACAAACACACTGACATTGACGCCCCTCGGCGCTCCCCTCATTGCAGATTTTCTTCGATACCCCTTCTTACCAACATGTACGGCTCCGGAAACGGCCCTCAGACGGGCATTTCTACTCCCAGATCCAGCGCCTCGCTACGACCACTGAGCCTGTCGCATGGCTCTCTCGAGACCTCCTTCCTCATCCCCACAAACCTCCACTTCACCGCCTCTCAGTTGAAAGACCAGTTCGTCGCCAGCCTACCCACCGCCACCGACGAGCTTGCCCAGGATGATGAGCCCTCATCCATTCCCGACTTGGTAGCTAGATACCTGGGACTCATCGCACATGAAGTCGAGGAGGGTGAGGATGATGAGCAGGGTTCCTATGAGGAGGTGCTCAAGCTTGTGCTGAATGAGTTCGAGCGCACTTTCCTCCGCGGCAACGAGGTTCACGCCGTCGCTGCCACCCTTCCCGGCATCGAGGCCAAGAAGCTCGAGTTCATTCGCAGCTATTACACTGCTCGCGCTGTGTGCAATCGGCCCATCAAGCCCCATGCGTCTGCTCTCTTCCGAGCCGCTGAAGAGGGTGCCGCTGAGCTCTACACCATCTTTGGTGGTCAGGGTAACATCGAGGAGTACTTCGAGGAGCTCCGCGAGATCTTCAAGACCTACTCGACCTTTGTGGGCGACCTGGTTACCTCGTCTGCTGAGCTTCTCCAGACCCTGTCCAAGAAGTCCAGCGCCGAGAAGATGTTTCCCAAGGGTCTTGACATCATGAACTGGCTGCACCACGCCGATGCCACTCCTGATGTTGACTACCTCATCTCTGCCCCTGTCAGCTTCCCGCTGATTGGACTTGTTCAGCTCGCTCACTACGAGGTGACCTGTAAGGTGTTGGGCGTCCATCCTGGAATGCTACGTGAGAGGATATCTGGTACCACTGGTCACTCCCAGGGCATCGTCATGGCTGCTGCCACTGCTGCTGCCGATTCTTGGGAGTCGTGGCGCGAGATCACCACCTCTGTCCTTTCCATGCTGTTCTGGATTGGAACACGCAGCCAGCAGGCTTTCCCGATCACCTCCATGACCCCCAACATGCTTCGGGAGTCTCAGGAGCATGGCGAGGGCTCCCCCACCCCCATGCTTAGCATTCGTGACCTCTCCCAGGCCGAAGTCCAAAAGCACATTGACGCTACCAACGAATACCTCCCTGCTGACCGCCACATCAGCATTTCTCTCATCAACAGCCCCCGAAACTTGGTCGTCACCGGTCCCCCGACCTCCCTGTACGGTTTGAACACCCAGCTCCGAAAGGTCAAGGCCCCCACTGGGCTCGATCAGAACCGAATCCCATACACAGAGCGAAAGGTTCGATTCGTTAATCGTTTCCTACCAATCACTGCTCCTTTCCACAGCAAGTACCTCTCCGAGGCCACTGCTATGATCGATGAGGATCTGAAGGACATCAACATCGATTCTAGCTCCCTTGGTATTTCTGTCTTCGATACCAACACCGGCAAAGATTTGCGCGAGATCAAGGGTAACATTGTGCCTGCTCTCGTTCGCTTGATCACCCGGGACCCCGTCAACTGGGAGACTGCTACCGTCTTCCCTGACGCCACCCACATCGTCGACTTCGGCCCTGGCGGTATCTCCGGTCTCGGTGTTCTGACCAGCCGTAACAAGGAGGGCAGCGGTGTTCGCGTTATTCTTGCTGGCACTGTTGAAGGTTCCGCCAGCGAGGTTGGCTACAAGCCCGAGCTGTTCGACCGTGATGAGGAGAATGCTGTCAAGTATGCAATTGACTGGGTCAAGGAGTTTGGCCCTCGGTTGGTGAGCACCAAGGGCGGCAGGACCTATCTTGACACCAAGATGAGTCGTCTTCTTGGCCTGCCCCCAATTGTCGTTGCTGGTATGACACCTGCGACAGTTCCCTGGGACTTCGTCGCTGCAACAATGAACGCTGGTTATCACATTGAGCTTGCTGGTGGTGGTTACTTCATTGGACCTATGATGACTGATGCCATCAAGAAGATTGAGAAGGCCATTCCTCCTGGACGTGGTATCTCTGTCAACCTGATTTACGTCAACCCCCGTGCCATGTCCTGGCAGATCCCTCTTATCGGCAAGCTCCGTGCAGAGGGTGTACCTATCGAAGGTCTTACCATTGGTGCTGGTGTTCCTTCCATTGAGGTTGCCAACGAGTATATTGAAACTCTCGGTCTCAAGCACATCTCCTTTAAGCCCGGTTCTGTTGATGCCATCCAGGCTGTGATTAACATCGCTAAGGCCAACCCCACCTTCCCCGTCATCCTTCAGTGGACTGGTGGTCGTGGTGGTGGTCACCACTCATTTGAGGATTTCCATGCGCCTGTTCTCCAGATGTACAGCCGTATTCGTCGCCAGGAGAACATTATCCTCGTTGCTGGTAGTGGGTTTGGTGGTGCCGAGGACACCTACCCTTACATCACCGGTCAGTGGGCCAAGAAGTACGGCTACCCGCCAATGCCCTTCGATGGTTGCTTGTTCGGTAGCCGCATGATGGTTGCCAAGGAGGCGCACACCAGCAAGGCCGCAAAGGAGGCCATCGTCGCAGCCCCTGGCCTGGAGGACAGCGAGTGGGAGAAGACTTATAAGGGACCTGCCGGTGGTGTCCTCACTGTTCGTTCGGAAATGGGTGAGCCTATTCACAAGCTTGCTACCCGTGGAGTCAAATTCTGGGCCGAAATGGATCAGAAGATCTTTACTATCCCCAAGGAGAAGAGAGTTGCCGAACTCATTAAGAACAAGGACTACATCATCAAGAAGCTGAATGACGACTGCCAAAAGGTCTGGTTCGGTGCCAAGTCGACTGGCGAGGCTTGTGACCTTGACGAGATGACCTACGGCGAAGTCTTGCGACGATGCGTCGAGCTCCTCTACGTTAAGCACCAGTCCCGATGGATCGATCGCTCTTATATCGTCTTCACTGGCGACTACATCCACCGTCTCGAGGAGCGTTTCACCTCCACTTCTGGCAAGCCATCCCTGCTGCAGAGCTACTCTGATCTCAATGAGCCTTTTGCTGTCATTGACCGCATCCTGGCTGCGTATCCTGAGGCTGATACTCAGATCCTTACTGCTCAAGATGTCCAATTCTTCCTGATGATGACTCTCCGTCCTACCATGAAGCCTGTCACCTTCATCCCTATCTTCGATGACAACTTTGAATTCTACTTCAAGAAGGACTCCCTCTGGCAGTCCGAGGATCTTGATGCCGTCGTTGGTCAGGATGTTGGCCGTACCTGCATTCTCCAGGGTCCCGCCGCCGCCAAATTTTCTACCGTCATTGATCAGCCTATCAAGGAAATTCTTGATGGAATTCATGAAGGCCACATTGCCTTGTTGACCAAGGACCTGTACAACAACAACAAGGCCATCATCCCCGTCACTGAGTACTTCGGTGGCAAGCTTGTTGACCCTGAGATTCCTATGGATGTCGAAGGCCTTACCGTCAGCTATGATGCCAACAAGAACACCTACCGTCTTTCCTCGGCCGCTTCTGCCACAATGCCCGAGCTTGACTCGTGGCTGTCCCTCCTGGCTGGTCCCAACAGGAACTGGCGCCACGCTCTCCTCATGTCCGATGTGGTTGTTCAGGGTCAGAACTTTGAGAAAAACCCTATTCGTCGCATCCTGGCTCCTACTCGTGGCCTCTTTGTTGAGATTCAGTACCCCAATGATCCACCCAAGACTGTCATCGTTGTTCGCGAGCAGCCTCGTCACAACCAGTACATGGACGTGATTGAGATCAAGCTGGCTGGCGCGAACGAGATTATTGTCAATCTCATCAAGGAGACAACCGCTCTCGGCAAGCCTGTTGCCCTTCCTCTCAAGTTCACCTACCACCCCGAGGCTGGTTACTCTCCCATCCGGGAGGTCATGGAAGGCCGCAATGACCGCATTAAGGAATTCTACTGGAAGGCTTGGTTTGGTGACGAGCCTCTGAGCCTTGACGCTGACGTCACAAGCACCTTCGATGGTGGAAAGACTACCATTACTGGTGAAGCTATCAATGACTTTGTTCATGCTGTTGGCAACCACGGCGAGGCCTTCGTTGACAGACCTGGCAAGACTGTCAATGCTCCCATGGACTTTGCCATCGTTCTTGGCTGGAAGGCTATCACTAAGCCTATCTTCCCTCGCACCATTGACGGCGATCTTCTCAAGCTTGTCCATCTCTCCAACCAGTTCCGCATGATCCCTGGTGCTGAGCCCTTGAAGAAGGGTGACGTGGTTTCTACTACCGCACAGATCAATGCGGTCATCAACCAAGATGCCGGAAAGATGGTCGAAGTTTGCGGGACTCTTGTTCGTGACCAACAACCTGTCATGGAGGTCACTTCTCAGTTCTTGTACCGTGGTACCTACACCGACTACGAGAACACCTTCCAGCGCAAGGTTGAGACCCCCATGCAGGTTCACCTGGCCACTTCCAAGGATGTTGCTGTCCTGCGCTCTAAGCAATGGTTCTCTCTTGACGATCTCCCCCGTGATATCGAGCTTCTCGGCCAGACCCTGACCTTCCGTCTCAACAGCTTAGTCCGCTACAAGAACAAGGATGTTTTCAGCAGTGTCGAGACTCGTGGCCAGATCCTCCTTGAGCTCCCTACCAAGGAAGTTATCCAGATCGCTAGTGTTGACTACGAGGCCGGTGAGTCTCACGGCAACCCAGTCATTGACTACCTCCAGCGTAATGGATCCCCTATTGACCAGCCTGTCAACTTTGAGAACCCTATTCCCCTCAGTGGCAAGACTCCCCTGCAGCTTCGTGCTCCTGCTTCCAACGAGAACTATGCCCGTGTGTCCGGCGATTACAACCCTATCCACGTGTCTCGTGTCTTCTCCACCTACGCCAACCTTCCTGGCACAATCACCCACGGCATGTACTCCAGCGCTGCTGTGCGAAGCCGTGTTGAGATTTGGGCTGCTGAGAACAACATTGGTCGTGTGCGCAGCTTCCATGCCTCTTTGGTTGGTATGGTTCTGCCTAACGATGACATCGAGGTCAAGCTTCAGCACTCTGGCATGGTCTCTGGTCGCAAGATCATCACTGTCGAGGTCCGCAACACCGAGACTGAGGATAAGGTCTTGGAAGGTACTGCTGAAGTTGAGCAGCCTGTGACCGCCTACGTCTTTACTGGTCAGGGATCTCAGGAACAGGGCATGGGTATGGAACTCTATGCCAGCAGCTCTGTCGCCAAGGAGGTTTGGGACCGTGCTGATAAGTATCTGCTTGATAACTATGGTAAGTTTTCTCGTTCTGGGTGTGCCTACTCAAGTTGCCGATGTTAACTATTTTACAGGCTTCTCCATTATCAACATCGTCAAAAACAACCCCAAGGAGCTTACTGTCCACTTTGGTGGTCCTCGTGGCAAGGCCATTCGCCAGAACTACATTGCCATGACCTTCGAGACCGTCGCTGCTGATGGTAGCATCAAGTCTGAGAAGATCTTCAAGGACATTGATGAGACCACCACCTTCTACACTTACCGATCTCCGACCGGCTTGCTTTCTGCCACTCAGTTCACCCAGCCTGCCCTGACCCTCATGGAAAAGGCCAGCTTCGAGGACATGAAGGCCAGAGGTCTTGTTCCCCGCGACAACACCTTTGCTGGTCACTCTCTGGGTGAATACTCGGCTTTGGCTGCCCTTGCTGAGGTCATGCCTATTGAGAGTTTGGTTTCTGTTGTGTTCTATCGTGGCTTGACCATGCAGGTTGCTGTCGAGCGTGACTCTGACGGTCGCTCCAACTACTCGATGTGCGCAGTCAACCCCAGTCGTATCAGCAAGACCTTCAACGAGGCTGCCCTCCAGTTTGTTGTTGACAACATTGCCGAGGAGACCGGTTGGCTCTTGGAGATTGTCAACTACAACATTGCCAACATGCAATACGTGTGCGCTGGTGACCTTCGCGCCCTCGACACGCTCGCTGGTGTCACCAACTTCCTCAAGGTGCAGAAGATTGATATTGACGAAATGAAGGAGCATATCGAAGAGGCCAAGGGTCACCTCCGCGAGATCATTCGCGGATGCGCTGACAAGACCCTCACCAAGCCCCAGCCCTTGGAGCTGGAGCGTGGCTTTGCTACGATTCCCCTTCGCGGCATTGATGTGCCCTTCCACTCCACCTTCCTTCGATCGGGTGTCAAGCCCTTCCGATCCTTCCTGCTCAAGAAGATCAATAAGACTTCGATCGACCCCTCCAAGCTGGTCGACAAGTACATCCCCAACGTCACGGCCAAGCCCTTTGCGTTGACCAAGGAGTACTTCGAGGATGTGTACAAGCTGACCAACTCTCCCAAGATTGGTGCTGTTCTTGCCAACTGGGAGAAGTATGTCCAGGATGAGGCTCCTACCAATGGTGTTGACGGTAGTGATAGCGGCTCTAACATTGAGTACGATGGCCCTGGCGCTGCTGCCTAAGCGCGAAAAAAATTGAGATGAGAATGATGATGAGTGAGGAAGGTTAAAGATTCCCGGATCGGATTATTTTGGTATGGACGCATATAACGAATGTATTCTCTAGTAGAGGCGTTTCCATTTTTGTCATGTTTAGATTTTAGAAATTTATTGCTCCTAGTATTCTTTTTCTCGCGCAATGGTTCGTCACACTCCGTGTTGTTTGGTGTTGAGTGACAAGATGCAGGTAGTACAGTGCGCCACAATCGAGCGTTTGTAGTTTGTTGTTGTCCTGCGCGGGATCGTTATCAATTTGTCTCGCATTAACTGCTCGCAGAATTTATTAGCTAGCCACATTGACTTGGCGGCGGTGGAGGCGAAAGGCGATAGCGAACAGTAGCTCCGAATGCAGCGAAGCTGATTGGAAGCGAGAAATCGGCTGGCGGCGAGCGCCGGGGTGTGCGTAAAGCAGCGATAGTTGCGGAGACGGCCTATCAGCTCTGCACTGCCATGGCGGGCACTCTGATTCTGTGCTATGTTGTAAACAAGCATTTGTGCACATGTGTCTGTTTCGCCAGCTGCTGTGTCGCTCCCTGTAACATGCCAAGGGCCGAGCTGTGGCTGACAGGTCGGGGTGTGACCTCGGCCTCAACTACAAGAGGCTGGCTGAAACCAGCATGGTTTGTCTTTCCCAAGTCCTCTCTACCTTTTCTTCTTCTTCTTCTACTACTACTACTACTACCTTTTTTTCCGGGTTCGTTTCTATTTCCTGCCCCGCCTGGATCTCCATTTCCATTCCCGTCTTTCCGTTCTGGGTCTTGGCCCTGCGTATTACCTCATCGCTTGCGAAGCCTGTTCCCAGCTGCGTTGACACCACAAAGCTTATGCAAGCTGCGACCAAACCATGCAACTCACCAGTGAGAATATTCCCATTGTCGCGCAACTCAGACAGGGAGAATTCGTAGACATGACGGCGTCGCGGAAGCAAGTGTTTTGGGGCTCGTTCATCTTCAGCAAGAGCCGCCACGACCTAGAATATCTCCATGACGCTGCCGTCTGTGTGGATGGCAATGGCAAGATTGTCCGGGTCGATAGGGGATGCAAAAGCGCAGACGCTGTCTACGAACAGATCATTGGTGAACTTGGCTGGGATAGAAACGAGGTCGATATCCAAGTAGCCCGGCCAGGGCAATTCTTCTTTCCCGGCTTCATTGGTGAGTTAGAGTTATCCATCCTCTCCGCTGCTGCACATGGCCTTGAGCAAATGCTTACGGGATTGGCTCTGCAGATTCGCATGTACATGCGCCCCAATACCCCAACGTGGGAATCTTCGGTAAAACAACCCTCCTGGACTGGCTGGATAAGTATACCTTCCCGCTCGAGTCTAGCTTGGAGGACTTGGCCAAGGCACGCCGTGTGTATACGGCCATCGTGCGGCGGACGCTCGCCAACGGGACAACGACGGCCGCCTACTATGCGACGATTGATGTGGCAGCAACAAACCTTCTTGCAGACCTCTGCTTGTCGATAGGACAGCGAGCCTTCGTCGGGCGCGTCTGCATGGACACGCCTGATATATGCCCAGAGTGGTACAGAGACGAGAGCGCCGAAGCAAGCCTGCAAAAGACGCTTGAGACTATTCAACATGTGAAGAATATTGACCCCAACTTTGATATCGTTTCGCCCATCTTGACACCGCGATTTGCGCCCTCTTGCACCCCCGAGTCCATGAAAGGTCTGGCCAAGATCCAAAAGGACATGGACCTCCCGGTGCAGACACACATTTCTGAGAATGAAGGCGAGATCAAGCTTGTCGCGGAGATGTTTCCCGGATCGGCTTCGTACGCTGCCGTGTACGATGACCATGGTCTCTTGACATCGCGGACCATCTTGGCTCACGCAATCCACTTGAGCGATGATGAAGCGAAGCTCATTTCAGAGAGGAAGAGCAAAGTATCTCATTGTCCTTGCAGCAACAGTTCGCTAACAAGCGGTGCGGCGCGAGTGCGGTGGTTGTGGGATCAGGACATTACCGTTGGCCTCGGGACAGACATGAGCGGCGGATACAGCCCGTCCATTCTCGAAGCGGCACGACAGGCAGCGCTGGTGAGTCGCCACGTTGCCATGGGCATCCATGACAAGGAATCGGAACGCGAGCGGGTCAAGTTGACTGTCGAGGAGGTGCTATACCTCGCAACCCGAGGAGGCGCCGATGTTGTAGGACTGGGCGACAAGGTGGGAGCGTTTGAAGTGGGCATGGATTGGGATGCTCAGCTGATTGGACTGGGAATTGTTGACGATGTTGGGGTTGCCCATGAGGACGACAATGTAGACATGTTTGGTTGGGAGACTTGGGAGGAGAGAATGGCCAAATGGCTGTACAACGGAGACGACAGGAACACCAAGAAGGTGTGGGTGAAAGGGCGACTGGTTCATTCCAGAGAATAAAGTGCGTGGGCGATGGCAAGTTGAACATAATAGAAACAGGACGGCGAAACTCATGACTTCAAGATCTGGCACACAATGGAAGAATGCAATAGACCCAGGGGTCGCATCTAACCAAAATAATATGACTGGTTTGGTCTTGTCAATGAAACAGAAGCATGTTGCAATCACCTCATAGGACAAGCGTCTGGAGGAGGATATCAGCCATCAGCCCCGGAGACGTGGGGCGTTTGAGAAACCTATGCGCTGCCCTTTTGATTTCCTTCATGTGGGAATGTTTTAACAAGCATGATTTGAAGAGAGGGAGGTGAAGAAAAAGAAAGAAAAATTCCCGGGGCATGCAAATTGGGAGAAGTTCTGAGCAGGGGCATTGAATGAAGATTGACCAAAGTCAGAAGGTATCCCCTGCGACCAACAGTTCGGGAAGGAGGTGTAGGATCGACGGATGTGTGCCGGTTTCACGAGTAAAAGAAGTCAGGGTTGTAAAAAGCACACGGAGAGCATGGTGGCTTGTTTTTCGTTGCTTTTCGTTACCTGTGTGACTTGGATGGTGATTAGGCAGAACAAGGTTGGTGGAACGTATTGAGGTGTGAGCCCATCAGTGGACATCGGCTTAATGGAAGATAAATAAAATGAATTAGAAGAGTTTGGCTACAGTAGAATTTGTGTCACGTAAACGACCAAGAGGTGAGTCCTCACAAGATTTAGTACTTCATCGTCGCAGAGGAAAGGCATTCTTGCCTTGCATGCTGGTTGTTGGTGGAGCTTTGGTTGAAAAGACCGAAGAGATGATCAAGTGGGGGCTAAAGCTGCAGAACTGGGCTGAGCTGGGGCTGAGGTCAAGTGAATGGACGGTGCGAAAAAAAAAAAGGAGCGTTACAAGTGGGTGTTAGCTGCTGGAAGGATTCACTGCCAAAGCGTCGGTTGGTTGGCTGTGGTTTTCGTATTAATGTAAAGATTGTTGGCTTGAACGTTTCAGCTAGCTTCGAAGGATCTGAAGCTAGCCCTCACCCGCATGCGTTTGTAGGAGAAATACTGCACAGGTCATTTACAGCAGCAATATTAGGCAGAGGACCAGGCGAATAGCAGCGTCCGAATTGATCGCTGTGCGTCCCGTCGCGGTGGTAGATGGGCAAGAATTTGTATCAGTAATTCAAGGTAGTTATGCGTCTGTTATTTGGTGTCGTCTGCCAGCGGACGTAGGGGGAATGCTTCGCCTTGCATCACTGGGCCGTTGCGATCAACCTCTTACAACATTTCACCGCCTGTGTTTGGTGGTGATGCGGCTGAGCCAACCAACCGCCAACAGATAATAGCCGAAAGGCACCCCCTGAATATGCACCCGGGGGCGAGGGTGGACAGAGTCAAACTGACAACACCCGGTCTGACTCTGATAAGGCAGACAGACGGATGAAAGGTGGTACATGTGAAACACGAGCATGCTTCGCAGCAGCCGTGAGGCGAGTGCCATCAACCCATTATGAAAAAAAAAATGAGAGGGATAAGTGATCCACCTCAGCCTTGTGAGTCGGCGCTTGTGGTGGGCGTGGGCTGTGCTGGACGCGGGACGTGCCTGCAGCGGCCTGGGGGCCCGGACCGGCGTCTAAGTGTGTGTGCAGTGCAGCACAATGGCAGAAGTCGTGGGAGCTGGAGGCAAGGTCTGCTGGGTAACATAGAATCCTTTGGATTTTATGCAGGGGCGCAGTTGAGAGGTCCTGTATTTGAGATGTTCACATGCTTTGCCACCTACTTAAGAGCCCACCTCGCACCTCTGCAGTTGACAAACAGGACAGAGCAACCCACCAACTCCCAACAAGCTTGGCAAGTCTTGCGTGTGTTGCGCTCTTGTTTGTTCTTGCCATTTGCTTGGAGACTTGCACTCGCTATCCATTACACACTTCTTTTCTACATTCGCCTCTTTCTCAGTCCTCAGCACAACCATGGCTATCACAACAGGCGGCCAAGGTCTCACGGCCACTGGCCCTCCCAGTATGGGATCCGGACTCACAATTGTGCGCGCCATCATCTTGGTCTTTGCCCTCGGTGCAGCCATTGCCGGTGGCTACCTTATCTCTCTATTCAGCAGCCCTGACCAGCAGATCCTTCTCTCTGGCTACTCTGGCCCAGGTGGCTTCATCGTCTTTGATGTAAGCGTTGGATCCTTTTCTTTCTCTCGACTTCTACAACACGACGATGCTGACTTCCTCCCCTCAAGGCCATCTTCACCTGGATTATCATCGGATTCATGTTCATTTCTGAGTTCTGGGCCCCCCGAATGTACATGCGTGCTGCCTTGATCGGAGCTCTCATTCTCAACATCATCCTTTGGGCTGGTGCTTGGGGCTGGGCCGCCTCCGCTTCTTCTAATTTCTACAGCCGTTATAAGTATGTCGACTATGGCAAGAACAAGTGGCTGAAGAGTTTTGCGACTTCCATGACGGCTTGTGCAGCGCTTGGTGGCACGACTTGGTGAGTCCAATCAACATGATCTAGGCGAACATCTGACTAATAATAATTCACCACGCAGGGTCTTGCTTGTCATCTTTCTTATGTTCTTCATCCGCGCTTGTATGGCCGCTCCCAGCGGCAGTTCATTTTCCAAGTAGGAGCCAAACTCGCAATGAGTATTTCAACATGGCCACATGGCCGATGATTTGCAAGGGCAAATCCATTAATGGTGATAAGTGTATGGTCAGTTGGCAAAGTCTCGGAGGATAGACTTCTTTTATTATGTTGGAGGCACTGGAAAGCGGCGTTGGAGGATCTACATGATGAAGGGGAAAAGAGTTCATATCTTGATAATTTAAAAAACGCTCTTTTATAGTCGAGGCGCATATGGTATAGCCTTCTTTTTTTCACCATCGGAATGTCATTAATTTTTGGGTTTTCTACCCCAGTCCAAACATCTCGTTCCAAACCCCAAGCCTGTTTCCCAAACCATGAAGCCCCTTTGCCCAGCATAAACATCTTAGCTTGTCCAGCACGCAGGATGAATCTTGTCAGATTGTCAAAATAGAAAAGAAAGCAAAAAGAATTAATCGGCATTGTTGCGCTTTGCTTTCAAGGCCTGTTAAGACACACATATATGGCGTCAGCCTCTGATATCACCAAACAGCAGAGAGAAAAAAAGGGGGTGGGTTTGGGAAACTTGTAGTGTTGCAACGTACCGCTCTCGCCTTGTTCCTCTCGGCTCTCTTCTTGGCCTCCTCGACCTTTCGGTACTGCTCGTTCTCGTCGTCAATCTGCTTGATGCGGGTCTCAATGTCGCGGAGCATGCCCTTCTTGGTCTGGTCGGGCACGGCGTCCCAGTCGCTGGCCTCGGCGCCGAGGGCGATGGCGCGCATGCGCCACCAGGTGAGCTCGGCAAAGGCGTCGTTGAGCATGGCGCGGGTGTTGTCGAGGGCCTCGAGGCGCTTGCGGCGCGACTTCTTGGCCGCGAGGTTGTTGCGCTCGCGCTCAATCTTCTGGACCCGCGTGGCGATGCGGTTGTTCTCGCGCTCGATGGCCAGGCGCTCCTCCTTGGAGATGCCGGCGGGGAAGGCCAGCCACGTCTCCGGGTGCGGCTTGGGCGGGAGGTCGGCCACGGACGACGGCGGCAGCGCCGGCGCCTCCCTCTCGTAACGGTGCATGGCCGCCACCATCTCGGCTTCGCGCCGCTGGAGCTCGGCCGGGCCCGCGCCGGCGGGGACGCTCAGCCCCGCCGCCGCCATGCTGGTCCCGCCAAGGCTCATGCTGGCGAGCAGCGAGCAGCGAGCAGCGGCCGGGTGCTGGTGTTGAGCAAGGGGCGGCGGCTGCGGCGGAGTCTGCACGACAAAGGGCACGGCGGGCGAGCGCTCGCCGGCGTGGGCATAGGCCGCGTAGCTGGTCGCAGTCGGCAGAGGAGTAGTGAAGGGCTGCGGAAGGGCCATGGGGAAGCCGGCGAGGCTCGACCGCTGCGCGAGGTGATGCTGCTGGTGCTGGTGCTGGTGCTGGGGCGACTCGTGGGTGCTGGAGTACCGGGCCCGTTTTCGAAACGGCGCAGAAGACTGCATGCTGCGATCTGACCCGGAGGGGGACGCGGGAGCGGGAGAGGAGCGATCTGTGTCTTCGACTTCGGGGCTCGGGGTGCGCTCAACATAGTTGGCCCTCTTTCGTTCCCGCTGCGGTCTCATGCTGGGCCAGGAGTTATGTACCGTCGGCCCTCCTCGCTCTCCTTCTTTGGTCCGGCTGCCGCTGCCGTCACGGCCGAGATCCAATGACTGACTGGTTGAACAAAGCCCCCGGGCCGTGTCCCCGATGGCGTTCAAACAAGGTCAAGAGGGGGAGAAGCGTTGGGCGGTTGCGTGTGTCAAGTGACTCAGGATCAGGCGGGATGCGGGATACAGTTTGATGCGGTGGTCACTTGATGGGAGGGAGGGAGGAAATCAGTGATGCCAGGAGGGCCGAGACTAAATAAACGAAGAATAATCACGGGTCGCCGTGGGAGGAAACATGGACAGCCAGCGCAGGCAATAGCTGGAAGAGTTGTTGCTATTGTTGTTGTTGTTGAATAGTGCGTAGCCAATGGAGCGAGAACGATGAAGTGAAAGTGAATCGAGGGAAAGCGAAAAGCTCAACTAACGTCGTGAATCAAGACGTGGTGGCGGCGTAAACAATGGGTGCGCCCAAGGGGGCTGTCGAATAACCAAGTCTGCTCCCTATATGTGAATGGAGGCTTTATAACCCCATCAGTTACAAATCCAGGAATAGAGCTTTTTCCTTCATCTCCATGATTCACTGTTGAATAACCCCGCTTTATATTCCAAAGAATCGCCGCCGTGTCATGAAGCCTTCTCACGGGAGCCTGCAGCAAAGTGGTATCATATGTGGTTGCCTTCTCTTTTACGAGATGTGCTTGTGTGTAGAAACAATCAATCGTGGCGCGTATTTTTCTGCATATGAACAATAATTGACGAATAGTGCTTGTTTGCGACAATGCTGTTTTGTTCCCAGCTTTGGTATCACAACGGCGGGACGCAGTGAATGCACAGTCATCAACGCAACCTGCATTGTCAAGAGGCGTGCACATTCCCGGCCGGCCCTGATTTTCTTACCATCTCCTCAAACTATAGGCCCTGCCTCACTTTCACTTCAGATACGGTCCGGCGTCAGTTAGTGCTCCGCTGCCGCCCTTCCCGCAACGTCTCGGCTACTCCCGCATTCTTTGACGAAACAAAGAGCGGAACAGGAACTCTCCCAATGGCACGTGTCACACAGCTCAGTTGCGCTGCCGGGGCCGAGAAAATGAAAGGACAAAGTTTCCTAAAACTTTGCCGTGGTGTCTGTCCCATGTGCCCTCGCATTGGCTGGTTCCTGCGGCTGGTATACCATTTTGCATGTGCCGATGCGAAATGCGACCATACGCTCATCATGACCCAGAAAAAAAACCTTAATCCGACGACCTGACATGTCTGCCTGCCTGTCTTTCATTCAAAATCATGGCAAACGAAGGAGAATCATGTCACCGTCATCTGCTACCAGCCAGGTGTAGTTTGTGAATCACGACGCACGCCCTCCTTCACCCTAAACATCGTCAACTTATCAATACAATGTCTCATCGCAGCACTGTCAGCTCAGAACCCACCGGAACCACATTGCTGCCCATATCCCTGGACTGTACTTGTACTGGTGCTTTGCGAGACTGCCATTTCTCATTCCTCGTTCCATCATATGTACGTAAAACTAACTACTACAACTAGAAATATCAAGATAAATCCCCCACAAGATATAACGCACCCAAACTCCTTCAAACAAAAGTGAAAGAAGAAGAAAATGAGCCGAGTCGAGTGACGCCAGCACAGCCCCAATCCGGCTCGCGTCGACTGAAATAAACAACAACAGTGACTAGCCGCCCAAATACACTAAACTACAAACCTTTGTTGTGGTTGCGAACGTAACCGCCACGCCATATTCCCTTGCATGTTTCCGACCTATCCATTCGCTTCCTGCCCGGTTGAACCTTGCTACAAAAAGCAGACCTTGCCACCGCCATGCCCAGCCTGCTCAAGCCAATTCGCTTTTCCCAATTCCAGTCAATGACTCCGTGCGCGCCGTTTCTTCCTTCCGAATAAAATCTACAGGGCGAGACCGGTTCCGTCACCTGTCCATCGATATAGCGCCAAAAGTTCTCGTCGGCGCTGGTGCTGCTCTCCGAGATCCTCAGGCACGCGACCCCGTACCTGGGCCAATGCGCTGCGCATAACTTTGCTAAACTTTCTCTGTTATCGTTGCGTTAGCATCTACTCAAAAGCCATCTTCAACTCGGCTGAGGCTGATCCCGACATACCTGATACTCAGTGTTAAGCGTCACGACGCAGGCCTCATGCGCCCGAACAATAGTCTCGCAGGCCCTGGCGACACTTGGAGATGCTTCACATTGCAGCTTGTCCGCAATCAGAAGCAAAAGAAAAGACCCTTGAAGTAAATATATCCCGAAGAAGAACGGCATGAACTCCAAACCAGGATCATACTCAAGAATTTGGTTGATAGCTTCTGCTGCTGCCACCGCGTGGCTTGTTGCAGTGATGAAGCTTTCTGATGAGATCCAGAGATCTTCATCGTCGAGGAGATTGATCGGATCCCATTTGCCCGTCAACAGTATGTGCAAAACGTGCATCACATGGGTTCCATATGCAATGACAATCCGGGTTTGAATATCATTTTCGCTAAGGCGGCTGGATCCGTTCGTGTGGACTGAGTGAGCGGATGGCGTGTGCATGTCGTGGACTGCCCCGTGAGCATCACCGTTTTCAAGACCATCAACTTTCTCTTCTGCCGCCCTGGACGTGTTTTTTTGATCAAACATTTTGAGGCTCTGCTCATATGCCTCCAAATGCCGCGAGATCTCTGCCGTTTGCATCTCCCATTCGTGAGCAAGGCGAAAGCCCAACCCGAAACGAGGGTGGTTCCTAGCATGATGAAGATCGACAATTTCACCCAGAATAGTCATGAGAGGGAGAAAATACCCGAAAATGCTATGGCCCCGGCACTCGAACTGGGGGCCTCGAGGTTGAGAATCATCCGCTTGAAACCCCTCCGGAACCGAGTTGAGTAGATTTGGGTCCGTGTTAGGGCTAGGGAAATTTCCAAAATCACCATTCTGCCAGACATTATCATCCATGGGCTGCAAGAGACCTTCGCACTCGACATCGAGAAGGAAGAGAGGGCGGTTGTAGCAGAGCGCTAGGTGCCTATCCACAATGTAGATGAGCCACCAAATCCTGCGCCTTTCCTCTCGCTCCTCCTCCGTAACAAACCCTGGGCTATTGCGATGGATATCATGCTCATCCGTTCCGGGACTGTCCATGGCGCTGGAGTCGTGCATGATTGGTGCTGGGTTAGGCGGGAGTTCTCTGCCCAGTTTCAACTCTCGCGCGAGTGACCAAGCGGCGTTCCACCACCGAACACTGGCACCTTTGTATTCACTCGCCGAAACCACAACTGCAAGATGAATGTAGGTAATCACATCATCTAGGCTTCCCGCAGCGCCAAAGGGCCCTGATTCTCCAGCCAAGGCGTCCAGGCTGACGGTCCCAGGCATGGCTACTCCGAGGCCTCCCAAGGCAACGCCATCGGCAACAGGACTTGGAGCATCTCCAGGGGCCGTGTGAATGAGGGGTTTAAGCAGGCAAACAGTCAGCTCGAGAAGTTTCTGGCATATCTTGGCGCGAGCTGATGGAGTGCTGGCTAAAAAGGGCGCGTCGCTTGTCTGTGCAGCCACCCACAGCATGCTTGCAAGCAGCGCTGGTTGGCAGTGCCTTGGCTTCGTGGGGTGAAGAAAGGACCTCTTACGGAGCACGAACCCGAGAACGTATGGAGACATGGGGTGCATTTGAGCGGATGACGATGACTGAAAGTATAGATCCACGAGATCGCATGCCAGAGAGACTGGGATGATGTTTCCCAGATGTGGCACAAGGGGCTCGAGAACGGGATACCGAAGCTTGGTATTTCCAAAGCTGGGCTGGGCGACATGCGGTTGGAATTGGCTGGGGGGTGACGCCATGGATATCCCCCAGCCAGGCGAAGGTGCACCTCCCATATGGTACCCCAAAGGTGTGCTCGCCATTCTAAATCCTGGGTTGGTTGGGAAACTAGGCGGGCTCTGAGCTTGTATGCTATAAAGGTCAGGATAACCAGAGATGCTGCCTCGCCCGTTGGCATAGGCTTGATGCGATAAACCATGGCCATCCAGTCCCTGAGGGTCATAAGCGTGGGTCACGGCACCAAAACCGTTGAGATCGATGCCCGCGGGACCGTTCAGCTGTTCTCCTTCGAGGTGATGCGGGCCGGCCAGGTGAGATGGATCGCTCAGATCACCAAGTCTGTCTAGAGTCTCGAGTCCTTCCGTTTGTCGCATACCATCTTCACCTCGGTCGGTGGTAGATTTATCACTGAGGCTTTGCGCTCGACCTGTCATGGATTGCAGTGGCGGTGAACACGCGGACATACGGCCGGCTCGATTTTCCTCTGCTTGGATGTCGTCAATCCCCATGCCGTCGACCTGTTGATTGCCCTGCCCACCCGTCGCAGCTTGAACTGCAGCCTGAGCCGCGGCTTGTTGGGCCAGCTCTTTTCTTGAAGCTTTACCTCGTTTCTTTCTCTCACGGATGTATTCGCATCCAAGACCAAATTCTGATCACATCAGCGGAAGAACGCGCGGGGTTCGTGTTGGACCTACCAATGCAATGCGCACAAGGGTGCTGGCCGTCGCATTTCGTTCGCAGTTGATTGCATTGGTCGCAGGCTCGGCTAATTCTCCTTCTGATAGGGCCAGAGGTTCCTGATGCCCGAGCATTCGGCCCGTATGCATGCTGGCGAGGCTTCATTTGCGGTCCTGCCCTTGCTGCTAGGTGGTTACTTGGAACTCCAGAAGGCTGCTGCAGATGTTGAACAGGGTACTGAGAGCCCTGACCCAATCCGTCAAGGCCGTTGGACTGCATTTGGGCTTGCGTACCATGGCCACTCGGCGAGAGAGCGGAGGATGATATGCTCTGGTAGGGCGAGAAACGTTGGAGAGGGTTAGACAACATCTTGCCCACCTCTTAGTTGACAGTCTCTGCGTTGACAGTTAGGGCTTTTTTTTTCATTCGATACAGGGTCGCAAAGAGTCATTGAGTTTGCGATGCGCTCGGGCAATGAGGGTTGTTATAATGAGGAGAAAGTGCTTACAGCAGCAGGGATGTGGTTGGTGTTAAGCGCTGTCCTCTATTAGGGGAAGTGGGAGCAAAAATGAAGGGGCAACCGCAATTAGAGCCCTCAACTTCAAGCTCAAAACCCTGCGTTGGATAATAGATGGTTGTGCTCGCAAATGTAGCAAGGTCTATGGCGAGGAGGGTCAGATTTAACTCTTCCCAGGCAGAAAGCTACCGTTTGCGGGGAAGATGGGGGAAGATTGGGGGTGGGCAAGTCTGAGTTGCGTCGCGCGCCAATCGAGCATGGGTGAAAGGGGCGTCAGATCAACACGAGGGCCACCACGCGGCGCAGTGTTGATGGAGGGGGGTCGTGGGTTGGTGTCTGGGCGAGTGTATGATGATACAGGCGTGGCAGAAAAGAACGTAGCCGAAATTTGACTCGGAAGTTGGAACATGCCGGGTCTTTCAGGAGATGTAACGGCGAGCGCGTGTAAGAGAGGAGGGCATGGGGGGGGGAGTCGGGGTCAGGACCGCGGTGTGGTGCGCCATGGAACATAGAACCAGGAAATGGAAAAGATACTCACCACGTTGCCGATTGAGGATCTTTGTCACCGGGCGCAAGGCACCGTTCTCGTTCTGGGTGCAGCTGAGTTTCGCGCCCACGCAATGTAATTGTTGTATGTGCGACCTAGAGGATCGCTGTGTTGTAGGGCGAGGCGAGTGATTAGTTAGACGGTATTGCAAAGGTCGTCCTGCTGGTTGCGCTTGTTTGTTTCGAGGGTGTATAGAAATTTGGGCCTAGACTTGAACCAAGATTTCCTTCGCACTCGTTCAGGCCACAAGTATGGTGATCGGGGAGTGGAAGTCAGGTCAGGCCAGTCAGGCCAGGACAACCACTGGGAGCTCTCTCAACTCAAATATTTTCGTCGAATTCCACAACGAACTTGTGCCGCAGTACCGTGAAGAAGGCATAGGAAATAACTGAGAATCTACCATGGAGGTATTGCAGCGCTCAATCAAATCGAAGTGGAGAGAGTGCGCGCAAAAGACGACAACTTGCATCCCGGCAAGCACACACGTATATACTAAGTGCTGCGAAACGGGTGACGGCGGATGAGGGGGAGGGGCCTCCATTATTTTTTTTCGTTCTGCAGCGGCTCCAACAGCAGCTCGTGACCAAGAGCCGGGGGCCAAATGCGATTTCTGTAGGGGAAGATGCTGCGCTTCTGGGCGCTGGAGCTACCGAATGGGTCGCTTATTCGGTATGGGGTAGTGAGTACTTTAGCTCCATACTTGGGAGCGAGGTCCCGCCGAAGGTGGGTTGAATGGGCAGATGTGGAGGTGGTGGAGGTGGAGGTAAGTGACGAGATGGCCCAACATCTTTGAGTTTGTGTCAGAATGCAAGACAGACCAGCCCGGTTGTTTCTTCATTAGGTTAATGTGTATTGAAATTCGAAGAATAGGAGGCAAGAGTTCTCTCTAGCCTCTATGGCTGAAGCTATTTCACGTCAACGGTTCCTTCGACTGAGGCTATTCCGTGGCGGCTTGACAGCCCAACTGGGAGCGACCAGGGGTCAGTCCATCACCAAGAGGGGCCGAGGTGTGGAGTATCAGATGGGCACTCAAATCCCGTCCACATGGCACCAAGTCCTTCCAATGTGGGCAAGGAGCTCAAGACCCTAGCTCATTCCGGGGCACATGGGGTAGAGAGATGGGCGAGATTGGAAATGATGGCACCTCGTCTGCTTCTTCTCGAGCAGTCATGAGGGTGTGAGACGGATGGGCTAGAACCCAGTCCTCTTCACACGGAAATCCTTCCATTTCTTCAAGGTTGCCGTTTACCGCCAACGGTTTTTCTTGGCGTCAACATTCCAAGTCGAGTGCTCGGGTTGGATCGCCGATGCCCGGGGTGGCTGGCCTTGTTCGTGAACTGAATTTCGGAGACGAGCGGCAATGCATCTCCTGCCCGGAGACTGTGTTCCAGCCGAATTTTCTCTTGTAGAGTGCTCGTTTACACCGAGGTGGAATAGCTGCTGACCTTGAAGGATCTGGTATGCGCTGAGAGATGGCATGTCGTGGCACGGCCAACCCAGGCGCCATAACTGAGCTTCCACCATGACCATGGCCCTGTCACGCCTACACGACAGAAGAGGAGCCTGCAGCCAGCCTTAACGCAATCCAAGTAAGTACAATGCTGTCACGGCTGTGACGCCGCGCCACATCATACCAATAGAGTGCTTGCCTTGTTCCCGGTGTCAACGAGTCCCTTGGCCGGAGGCTCGGGACGCGGGCCACACCTAAAAGCAATGGTTCGTGCTGACGTTGGCGCTGTGGCGGGGGAGAGGTGGGTGTTGACGCCCAAAATGCGGCAACGATGGATGTGGGAAGGGACAAAGACGTCACCAGCCCTGGAGCCGCTTTTGCTTGGTGGTGAGTAGCGTCGATAGCCGCCACCAGAGACGAATGATGGTTTCGGCGACTACTCCACCGATGATGCGAGGGGGATGAGCCTGCTACCCCCCAATTCCCACCGCCAGAGTGATTTGATGTGTGGAGAATGCACTCGAGTCTCGAAATGGGTGGCATACCGAACTCCCCGGAAGCAGCCAACCGTAATTGCTCAACCATCCCCGGATTTTCTTGCAAGTGGGGCTCCGTCCGATGGAGAACTAACTTGCCACGGCCTGCTCTGTGGGAGGGAGGTTGGTAGGTCAGACCTGAAGTGGGCAATTGAGGTAGCCCAGATACGCGATGCCAGTGGTCAACTGCCTGGCCCATCGCTCCCCTATAGGGATGGTACCTATGTGCAATCCCAACGGCCCTACCCTTGCTGCCCTGATACCCTGGTCTGGCTCGACCTGGTCTTGCTGCAAACCCAGCCCTGCTGCACTTTGTCTCCCACATGCACATCTTTTAACATCTGCCCGGCGGTTACCGTTTGGGACCCATTCCAAATCTTCCAACAGGCTACCTCCCTTTGGGACACCGCCAACCCGGACCCTTAGCCTGCCCGGGCAGGTAGGTACATGCAGTGGCCGCTGACATGGAACAGCACAGCAGGTGTCATCAATATGGTTTCCTTCTTCCCGAACACTGCAGAGGTTGCAGGCAGGTAGCCACAAGAGCTTGCTTCCCCTCGACTGACACCCGAGCGGCTTAGCAGGGTGGTTCATGGTACACCCGAGGCACCTTCCTCAAGTACGTATCGTCTCAGCTTTCTCAGTTTGGTAGGTACCTCCCACCTATCTTGTACATCATCTCATCCCTCCCAGCAATGGATTCCTCAATCTACATCACAAATAAGAAATCATGGCGTTTTCTTGATCCGCGCCTCAGCACATGGCCTGTTTCCCGCAACCACGTCAAGGCGCGCACTGCTCAAAAGTGCTCGCTCGTAGTTGCATTCATTTACCGTTACATTTTTGCGCTCCAATAGCATGACAAGCGCACTGCACCGCACCCTCACATCCGCCCATCCCCCGTGGCTGCGACAGCTACGGCATCGCGCTGAGGCGCTCCATTCATAGTTCCATGGGTTCTAGGCATTCTGGACCCCAAGGGTCCGCGGGCGCAAACAGAACCGACGCAACGTCGAGCCGGCACTTGGACCAACGCTTACTGCGTGGAACATGAAGGGATGCACTACAGATCAGCATCCTCACAGGTCCGCACAATCATGCGAGGTGCATCCTGGTCGCCCCATGCAACCTGCGGCTGGCGAGCACAACACCCCCGGCTGCTACGACACCTGCCATCCCATCTTGATGCTCACTGCCTTGACTGGTGACACATGTTCCTGTCCGCCACGGCCGGAACCCTCCTGTGTGGCGCCGAGACAGGAAACGGGGGCCGGGCCGAATCCCCACTCGCCCGCTTCGACGACCCTCCTCTACACGACCCTCGTCCTCGGCACCCTGTTTGGTCTGTCCTTGATCATTATTGACCATGCTTGCTTGACTGTCTTGCAGCGGCCGCACATCCCTCTCGATCATGTCGCTCTGTGTCGCAAGAAAAAATGCATGGGAGCAACAATGTTTTATTGTAGTCATGTTACCCACCCTGTCCCAGCTTCCACCACGTGGCTCCAGCCTCTACAACCCTCATCAGCCCTGAGAAGATACCCGCCAATGTTGGTCTGCATGCGGCCTCCCCCGCCATATTCATCACGGGGAACTGGCCCGGGGTAGACGAACCAATGCAGTGTCCTACTTCCCCGCTCTTGGCGCTGCATGAATCTGGCCAAAGTCTCATGTCACACAAAATAGATGCCCGTGGAACCAAGCATCCATTATCTAGGTCTCAACACGGCAAACCCAGCCAAGTGTCTGACGTCTTGGGAATTTACCAAGTTGTGTTGAACCAACGCCGCATAGCATGATAAGCCTGCTCCCAGGTCATTGGCTGAGTGTGTAAATGATGATCGGTCGATCCTACATTCCAAAATTATATCAACACCTGCCCGAAGCAAGATAGTGGTATACGGGCTTTTGGCAACCAGGGCGATATGGCATACCTCTGATCAGCAATATCTACTGCGTCAACGTGTAATCAAACGACCCTTGAAGAGTGTGGGTGGGTGTAGCTGCAGCTCCGATGTACGTGGAGGGTCAACCTAAATTCTCATTTTTGTTAATCCCAGGGTCAATCCAAGCGGTACAACTGCCGCTTTAAGAAGAAAATCTGCGAGACCTTCCGATCCTGGATGGTCAGTCATTGCCCTATAGATCTGGGTGGCGAGAGAATGCTACTCGTCCGGTCCTCTCAAGCTTGACCGCCTCAAAATAGCGACATCTATCTACATCATATGCTAGCTCGTTCATTTCGTATATTATCAGCCATCTTCGGACACAGGCGCAAACTGCGGTGTTTAGTATTAGGTTGAGAAATGGCACCACTGCCTTATCAGCCTCCCAGACTTGCCTATTTTCTTAATCAGCCAGAAATGCGGCGAATACTCTTTTAGCTTCCCACCGCTCATTGGCGAGGGCACATTCGCGACTTTAGCTTGAGCAGGTGCATGCCCCGATCGAAAACCAAGGGCGTTTCCAGAGGAAGGGCACTGCCGCCTCCATACCAAGCCCTGCTAGTTGCGGCAATCATGGGACCCTGGCAAAAATGCTTGACGAATTTTCTGGGCCCCGAACTTCCACCAAACATTGCTTCACACAGCATGTAATGTAGCAATGGTCTCCGCGTCGGTAATCGTCCCACCACGATCGTCGCAGAAAACTTCCTCCAAGTTCACCCCCACACAACACCATGAGCGAGCCGAACCCTACCATGAACTATGCGCAAAGCTTGCCAACCTACCAGGCTTCCTCAGGCTCCGGTATATCCCTTCCGGACCTCGGGCGTTCTGCCAAACCGACACATCCCGAGGATATGCAAGCCAATCCGTCATTTGCCACTTGTGCAAATCACGGCTCGGCAAACTCGTACATGAAGTACCCCGGGTTCTTGGCCGCTCCATTACGTGTTTCTGCAAGGGGGAGGTCGTTTTATGCCTTTTAGAAACAAGCTGAAGTTTTGCAAACCACATGGTGTAGAAGGGAGCGTGAAAATGAGCCCGTAAGAAACAGGGCGGCTCACTGCTACCTCGGGTCATCTTCTAGAACTCGCAGGATGCTGTAGGATCTGTGGGGATGTGACATGTTTGACAAATTTGGGGTATATAGAGGAATGGTATAAGTTTTGGAACGTCATGACGCTCTTTCTCGGTGTTGGGGGCGCATTGGATAAGATGGTTTTGGATTAGGCTGCATTCGAGTTTCATGCGGCGTACCTGGATATGCCACGTTTTGCATCGCGGGCGCATTCAATATATTGTGCGATATAGAATGATACATTTTTCAATATGATCTAATTTATTATGATCCCAGCGTTCTTTTCGCCATTGTATAACCAAGACCAATCAACGGGGTATACCCAAGTCAGCAACCAGTTCAAACGCCTTCTCTCGTTTGTTCCTCAAACTCCCGGTCAGCCCCAGTCATTACGGATGATATAATGCGTGTAGACCTATTAAGACATAAAATTTCCCTCTCCATTCGTGTGTCGGTGCTTAGTCAAGACCAGGTAGCCAACCGGGACCTGAGAGCGAAGTACCAAGGCCATCAAAAGCCGCCATCGGGTCATTAGAGTCCGCGGGCATGCTAGAATTGCTGTCCGTGTTGTTGCTCGGCGTGTCATTGTTCCGGCGGTCCCCAAACATGAAGACGGATGCGTCCTGGTTGCTATTGGCAATCTGCCAGGACTCGAAACTCTGGTGCCACCTCGCACTGTCGTTCAAGAACCACTCTTGGCCATCCATTCTCATCGGCCTGTTTGATGAAGCCCGCCCTCTGCTGTCAGGCTGCATCCCCCGGCTTGGCGCCATAGTGACCGGGTTAAGCGGTGCAAACGAGCTTGGAAACGTTGGCATCGGCGCCGCCGAAGTTGCAGGGCTCCACCCAGCCATGGACTCGGCTCCAAAGGGCATTCCAGCTCCCTCCAGAGTGATTCCTGCTTGTGGAGAGATTGCGGAAGAAGATGGTGAACTTGTCGTTAGAGGGTTACCCATTGCTGACTGTTGCATCGGCCGGGCGAGTTGCGTCTGTGTATACTGGGTGAGTGGGCTGTATTCCTCACTTGCTTGAAACGCGCCCATGCCATCTGAGTTTGGAGATGATCCTGTATTGGACCGAGGCGAGGGTACATCAGATGTACTATACGTTCCGTACTTTTCATCAGCCCGTTGAAGCGTCACGGCTGCATCCTCAGGGAGCTCGCAAGCCCATTTTCGAGCAAGTACACTAAGGATGCTCAAGGTCCGTCTCGCACATAGCCAGTCTTCAGCCATCTCCTCAAGATGCTTGACCCCATGTGTAATGTCACGTCTTGCAGTCTTCTCAGGTAGGTTGAGAAGATGAATCGTGCAGGCGCTATGGATCATGTAGACTGCAATATTGCAGATTTGACGCAAATTCCACAGTTTCTTGTATAAGCGTAAGAGTTTAGAAATTGCTCCGGCATTCGCCGTGCAGATACGGCGAGGAGAAACGTGAGGCGGTAGAGGGGATGTTGCTGGTGTGTATTTTAAGAATGGTCGGAAGAGATGAATGTATTGAAGGTGGAAAAACATACTGCCCTTCGTTAGCTGAACTGTTGGTTGAAGAGAGTCCGATGGACTTACTGCATAAGGAGGACGTTGGGCAATTGGCTATCTTTTGGCTCGAACTCCCTGGGGAGCTCTTTTCGCCATTCCTCCAGACGCCTGTGTAGCTCACTGAGTTTTTTGAGTTCCACGCTTTTGCCACTGGAACGACCAATAGTGCTGGGATGATAGAAAAAGGCCAACAAATCGCTGCTAATCTCACAGAGCTTTGAAAGTTGGAGTGCAACAGCACGAGTCCTAGACGGTTGCATCGAACTTTGATCAAAGCCAGAGTCGGTGTATGGTGACCAGGGCTGAGCGTCTTCATCAGGGAAAACCTCGACCCGAGACACGTTGAAAGAGCTCTTAGATATTTGAGGTAATCTTCCAAGGTAGTTTGACCAACATTTGTCAAATAGGTAACATCCCCAAAAGGTGATCCGCCTTGCGTCAATTTCATAATCACTCATGCGTTCCTGCTCGAGCTGCCCGACATCGAGATTTAGGCCAATATCCTCAGCCATACGAAAGCTCATTCCACTATACACCCAGCCTTTGGCTTCCCTAGCACAGCCGGCTTCCCGAACTGACATGAGAGCAAGAGCTTGGACGGTCACTAGTCGTGGCTTCTCGTATTCATCATTTTCGATAATCAGGCGCTTTGCTTCCGCAAAAAAGTGATCGCCTTTGGTGCGGCTGTCCCCTGGAGTTCCGTAGGCGCCTGGGGCATTCGTAAAGTGGCACCCGAGAGCAAGCATTGCGTTGACCAGAAGAGATGAGCAGTACACAGTCCCCCGCCCCAGACCAGCCTTTCCCTTCATAAAGTCTCGAAAGAACATGGTCTTGGAGAGTGTGGTGAAGTAAGGATAATGCCAATTGAAGTACATGTTAAGAAGATGGGTCGTAAGTTGCTTGTCCTTGGTCACTTGAGTCCAAGTCGTGATGGGATCCTCCCCCAAGGCAAACTGTTCAGGATCCGGTTCACTGTCGCCCTCGTGGTGAGGATCTCCGAGGTAGATAAGGTGAGATGTTCCTCCAATGAAACGGACAGCACCATTCTCAAGCCTAAGTTCGCCCATTTTCCGAGCCAAGTCCCTTTCACCCTCCACCGGTTGGTTGGTAGGGTCTTGGTCATCGATCTGATCCAAGTCATGGCCGTCTTGAGATGATTTCTCCTGCTGTTGCTGCTGCTGCTTCAAGAATTGCTCGGCGACGGCGTCAAGGCTATTACATGTTCTTATTTGTCTGACGATGTCTGGAACATCGTCTTCATCTGCGTTGAGAATGGCTTCAATGAGAATTTGCAGGGTAGCGTTGCGGGCCTTGACACTATCGACCTTTTCCCGATAGACACCCTTGCGCCGGTGGTCCGAGTTTGGATCATAAACACATTCGGTTCCGTAGACACTGGCGCAAGCGGCACAACTAGGAAGTGCGCCGTCACATTTCGATTTTCGTTTCCGGCACGCGATACAGGCGGTGCTGACGCATCGTCGCTTCTGACCCGCGGGGTCGGCTCCTCTGCGAGACTTCTTCTTGGAACCGCCTGGGGCAGAGGAGCCCAGCGGTGCGGAGGCGGCTGGTTGAGCCTCCTCCATAACACTGCTCTGAAGGCCGAGGTTAGACTCGCTGGCAGGGCACGATGAGCGACGGGTTTCTGCGAAGTGGTGGTACGATGCGAATACTGGGTGCACTTGGAAACCGACAGGCCCACCAAGGAACCCTCAGGTTAGGAGGCGGCGATGGGGTCCAGGTGATGTGATTCCAAAATTCGGTCCGATACAGGGCCAATCAATGATGGACCTGTTGCAGCTGGATGGCGTGAGGCCCTAGACGATATCGATGCGGCCTTTTGGATCGGTAACCGTTTAGCTAGTATGCCCAGTGCTAAAGTGCTTGGTAATCAGACATTTTTGGGCCGTCGCGGCGGGGGCGTGGCAAGTTTGGGTGCGCAACTAGCAGTGACAGCCAGGGTACTTGAGTTTGCAGAGAAGCCTTCTGATAGCCGTCAGTGATTGATTTGAGCGGCGGCGAGGATGAAAAAAAAAGTACTATTATGCAAGAAGCGAGGTGAGCAGAACGCCTGGGCTTGGCGCTTGACTCAGGTTTCTTCAATGGAGTGGGTAATTGGGGCCACTCCAGAGAGAGGGGGCCTCAGCTGCTGTTGCCACACGTGTCTGGGGACAATCTAGAGCATCTTTCAACGACACCTCACGTCAACTCCATCAATCTCTTGGGTCTTCCCCGGATTCTCCTCGGAGACCCGGCAGGGCACACATTCCACAACAACTGATCGACCAATGCATGGCCGGGCCAGTCAAGGATCCGGCTCACAGCCTAGCGCGGGGGTTTGATGCCGACAGATATCCCACTTGATAAGCTCGCATCAGAGCGTCAGATTGGTCCCCTTATCAACACCCCATTACTGTGCGACCAGCATAAGCTCCCAACACTGGCATTTTCCAACTCAACGGGCGACCAGGGCCTTGGCATCGTGTGGGGGACTCAGCCATGCTCCACACGTTTTCTGTCTTTATCCTTATCCTTTGACCAGCGCGATTAAGGTGCCCCGCTTCCAATTGATCGACGAATCTCACGATGGCAGCCGCACAAGCTTTTAACAGTGGTGATACATACAGGGTACATCCGGTCGTCTACCGTACACTCTAAAGATGGTATATTACACAGGCAAAACAACTCTGCCCAATAACCAGAACCTCTCCTTGTTTACATCCCAATCATTGACTCTTGATCATAATTGTACCGTTTTTAGCCTCGCCCAAGATACCAGTTGTGTGCCAGCTGGCTCGTCAAATAGCTGAAAGGCGTGGGGACCTCGCCCATACCCTTGCGCGCCACCGGGTGTCGAAGATAGACGGCAGCGCAAATGTTAGGGTTGACCTCGAGGTATCGGGGGATGAATGCGAAAGCAGACATGTAGGTGCGTGGTCGCCAGGGAGTAAGGTAAGGTTTCGACTCGTCCATTGGGTTCTCCTCATCCGATTTCAAAGCAAGGGCAAGTCGACGGATTTCCTCGTTGGTGAAGTCTTGTGAAGCCATGACTTGATAAGCCCAGGCACGGTCCTTTTGACTTGTGAGGCCCTCGAGACCTTTCTCGAGCACGCGCCGTTGGAATTCCCTCTTCTTCTCCACCTTTTGTTGTTCCTCTGGAGTCAGCTCCTTTGCCTCGCCCTCCGCGCCTTCTACAGTCTCGTTGGTCTTGGAAGCAGGATCAGCCTCTCTAAACACGGGGATGTCCTTTAATTTGCTGATTTGGGCTTGAAGTTGATCGAGGAGGTCGGTGGCGGATAGCTTAGAGCCCTCGGGGAGTGACAAGAAACGCTGAGCATTGGCACGGAACAGGCGCAGCTCCCGCTTTTGCTTGGCAGACAAATTCTTGACGTCACCTTGGAGAATTTCACGTGCATCCCTTCGAAGGCGGCGAAGGCGGCGAACTTGGCCGTACACTTCGTCCTTCTCGGTGAGCTCCACTTCGGCCTCAGCCTCTTCCGCCTCTTCTCCCTCTGCGGCCTCGCCATCCGCAGCCTTAGCCTCAGCCTTAGCTTCGGTCTTGCGGATTGCAAGTCTGCGTGCTTCCACCTCTCTGTCTTCGCGCTTCTTTCGGCTTTCAATACTCTTCTTGAGAGGGGTGGGGGCGTTTTCTTTGGGAGCCTTCTGCACTCCAGTTCCATACAGGACCTTTTCCACCTCAACTTGGAACATATCACCTGGGTTCAGTTGGTAAGATGGGTGAACCATCTAGTTGAGGTTAGTGATCATTCATAAACAAGTAAATTAGTGCGGTTTTCTTGGGGAACCTGCCTTCTTGCCATTGACCTTGACGGCTCCGTGAATGACAAACTGGCGGGCCTGTCGTACACTGCTAGCAAAGAGGGCTCGGAAAACAGCAGTGTCCAATCGTCGCTCGATGGGCGCAAAAGTCATTTGCATGTATGGCGTCATGTCCTTGTGGTGCTCAGATAGCATTGCATTGACATCGCCAAATCCAGAAGTTCGTTGGCCGGGGTGGGTGAGGTTACGTTGGCTGCTGCTAAGCTTGGGCACACGAGAGTAACTCTCGGCAGTGAGGTTGGTCGTGGTCAGACCGGAACCACGACCGGCCGCCTGCTCGGCTCCATCATTGGCAGCAAGATACTCGGGGGGCATATCGACAGCGGAGAGGAGACGTCGTGAAAACAGGCGCACCCATTTCTTTTCGGGGATATGCTCGCCGTGATAGCCTCGGGTTTTCGACTTGGCGGCCCATTTCTGCTGGAAGAAGGTTGCTCGACCATTAACAAGGGGCTCTCGAGCGGCTGCTCGGGCTATGTTATAAAGATTGAATTTGTTCCATGATTGCCTCAATTTCTGTGTTGGGTTTCGGTCAGCTGATGAGAATTCTGCCTGGTGCAACCCCAGAAGTCGCCAGGAAAGGGTTACATAGAAAGTTAAAGAGCACCTACCGGGCGGCTAAGGCTGTAGAATCTCCAGGGCTTACGCATCTTGACGAATTGAGGCCCACGACGCTGGCAATTGGCACGCCGTGATGTGCTTGCAATGCCAAATTTTTGGTTCTGAGGCCAAGCTGGGCGAGCGGATTATCCCGGCGCTCCGACCATGCCCACATTGACATAAAATTGGTAGCATCTCACCCCAGTGGTGGATTGCTGACCTAATCAGCCCAATCCGATCAGTAGTGGGGCACGGGACCGAGACGCGACTCAATTAAACAGACGCGTCGTGGGCTGGATGTGATCTCCATGACGGCTTTGGGAGATAACGAACAAATTACCAGACTTACTGACGCCTGGGCTAAATCAGCACCTTTAATGCACTCCTGCAATTCAAAATGTTGTCGGCATCTTCACCTATAGCTTTTCCCAAGAGCTCACCACCTCCCCCAGCGAAACGCTCCAAACCCCATGACAATGGGCCTCCCAAGCCAAAAGCTCGCGGGCCATTCGTGGTCGAGGAGGACGATTCCGACGAGGAGGACGATGATGCAACACCCCTAGAGCATGTTGCTAAGCGACCTATGCTGGATGATCCACGACAAACCCTCCCGGGAGGGGTTCCTCAACCCGACACGACCAACACAAAAGTCGATTCCCAACCCATATCTAATGCACCAGAGTCGCATCTACCCCTTCCAAGCTGGTCCAGCCAGCGACCACTCTTTTCGAGTTCTGTTCTAAGCACTCTCGCTCCAAAGTCATACATTGTCAGAACGTGTGATGGAAAAGCCACAACAATCAAGGAGCGCAAGAAGTCAGCGGCCCCTTCCTACGAAACGATGGTCGCCGCCAGGTCGAAAACCAAAGAAGGCAGAGCAAAGCGCAGTTACTATGGGATCGATATCCACGAGCTTATCAGTGCTGCATCTACAAACAATACATGCAAACAACAAACGCAACTACCAGAACCCTCTATCCTGATGCCGTCTATTGAGGCCTCGACTAATGGCAAGAAACCCAAACGAACGCTTCTATGGACAGAAAAGTACCGAGCCCGGAACTTTATGGACCTGTGCGGAGATGATGGTACAAATAGGATGGTCTTGCGATGGCTTAAGAAATGGGACCCCGTGGTATTTCCTGGCGCTGCCAAGTCCAAGCCTGTCGTCACGAGGAGGTCAGGCATGAAACAACAGGATGAAGAAGAGAGACCGCACAAAAAGATCCTTATGTTGACTGGGCCACCTGGTTTGGGAAAGACAACGCTGGCGCATGTTTGTGCCAAACAAGCCGGGTACGACGTTATGGAAATTAACGCGAGTGATGACCGAAGCCGAGATGTGGTGAAGAATCGAATTCGAACTAGTCTGGGCACCGAAAGTGTCAAGAACGTTACCAACCATAGAGAAAGCGATGGTTCGCAAAGGGTGGCCAAGCCGGCCTGTGTCGTTGTCGACGAGGTCGATGGTGTAGTGTCGGGATCGGGGGCGTCTGGTGAAGGTGGTTTCGTCAAGGCATTGATTGATCTTGTTCTGTTGGATCAAAAAAACGCCTCTAGCACGACTTCAGAAAACCAAGCGCGCAAGAAGAAGGGCGATGACTTTCGACTCATGCGTCCGCTCATTCTCATCTGCAATGATGTGTACCACCCATCTCTACGGCCTCTCCGACAATCAGGGCTCGCCGAAATCATCCATGTCGGCAAGCCCACAATTGAGGCCGTGGTGAACCGACTAAAAACTATCTTTGAAAAGGAGGGCATTCCTTGCGACAAGGACGCAGCACGCAAACTTTGCGAGGCCGCCTGGGGGATGAGCAGCGGCATTGATGCTAAGCGAGGAGCTGAGAGCACAGTTGAGGGTGATTTACGAGGTGTCATGGTGGTAGGTGAATGGGTTGCGGGGCGGTTTCGCGCATCACCGGTCCAAGGCGCCGGTCGACTTACTAGACAATGGATTGAACACAACATCCTGGGAGACCTCGCTAAAGGCAGCGGAGGAGGTCGCGGTCTCGGCCGTGGCGGTGTCAAAGATATAGTGTCACGTCTCTTCCAAGAAGGTGGTGGGTTTCCCAAACAAGCAATGGACTTGTCCGAGTCCAAGACGAAGCACGAGCAACCTAAGACGGAATTGGGTTTTGGCGAGCAGCAGAAGAAGTATGCCATGGAGCGTCTGCTCCAAATGATTGACACGAGTGGCGAAATCAGTCACATTGTGACAGAGATCTTTGCTGAATATCCAAACCGCGAATTTAACGACGACATGTACTTGACCAAACCAAATCAGGCGTACGATTGGCTACACTTTCACGACATCTGCCAGTCGCGCCTCTATTCAAGCCAGGAGTGGGAGCTCGCTCCGTACCTAAGCCAGCCTGTTCTCGCGTGTCACCACCTCTTTGCCTCGCCAAAACGCCATGTTGCCAATATGGGATACGACCGTCGCTGGGGCGCCGACGCCGAGCAGGACGCTGAGCCCCCTTTGCCCTTCTCCGGCCCCAGAGCTGACTATCAAGCCAATGAAACGGAGCGACAAAACCGCGCCCAGCTGCAGGCTTTGCAAAGCCAGCTCCCCCCGACCTTGATGAGGTCGTTCCGAAGCCCTGAGGAGGTTGCTGCAGAGTTTCTACCATATCTCGTACGGCTCGTCTCGCCTGACGTTAAGCCTGTGGTTGTGGGTGGCAGCCAGGGGTCTACGGCGTCGGTGCGCAAAGAGAGTGAGCGTGCCATGGTCAAGAGAGCATCGGAAGTTCTCGCCGAGGTCGGCGTCTTGTTGCAGAAGGGCAAAATTGAGTCGGAGGCGGCGAATCGAAATGCGCAATTTGTTTATCGAATGGAGCCGTAAGTCTGGTATACCCAAACACACGTTGATCGAGCTTGCTAACCAGACTCACAGTGATCTTGACGCCCTCGCCACGTTCGAGACGGCTGCCTCCCTCCTCCTCTCCTCCCAGGCTCCTACGCGATATGCCGTACGTCAGGTTCTTGACCAAGAGCTCAAACTCACCATCGCCACTCGCGAGGCTCTATCCCGCCAGGCTCGGTTCAAGGCCGGCAACCCACTTGGCCACGATCTTCACACCTTCACCGACAAAGAGAACGCCGCGAAGGCCAAGGCTGCAGCCCTAGAGCTTGCTACCAAAGAGGAGGAAGCCGTCAAGCGCGATTTTTTCGGTCGCATAGTCGTGGCTAGACCTGCCGCCGAGGTGAACTCGAGTCGTGGCGAAGCCCAAGGCCAGCGGCAGGAAAAGGAGCGCAAAGTGTGGGTGACATATCACGAAGGTCTGAATAACGCAGTGAGAAAGCCAATATCGTTCCAAGAGTTCATGAGGGGCCTGTAGAGGATGGGTTCGTCAAGGATCAGTTTTCTTTTTTCCCGACGTATTTTCGTAGTGATTTTTTTTTTTTGCATAGCATAGCAATGGGGACATTAGAACGGATCAGGATACGAAACGAAGATACATGGGAAATAAGGGGGTATGCGAATTGTTCAAATTACCAAGAAGACCATCAAGTCCTAACTTCTTCATACATCTATGTCCACGCACGTGCATCCACATGTAAATCAGCGGGCTTTTGCCTTGCCCGGCTCTATCTAAAAACACTGCCACGTCCTTCTTTACAACTTCGACTTGGGCCTCTGGGCTGGCACGGCAAGCGGGTCGTACACGGTTGTCGACAGGTTATCCGGGTGGTAGGCGGAGTGGTTGTGGAGGCTGCGAGTGTCCAGCAGGCCAGGGTGCAGATCCTCGATGCGAGTGGCGCCAATCAGGCGCATATTCATCTCGAGCTCGTCCTTGAGCAGCTGCATGGAGCGCTCGACGCCAGGCTGGCCATAGGCGCTCATGGCGTAGAGGAAGGGCCTGCCAATGCCAACGCCCTTGGCGCCCAGGCACAGGGCCTTGAGGATGTCTGTGCCACGGCGGACACCACCGTCGACGAAGACCTCAATCTTATCCTGGAGGCCCAGCTCCCGCAGCACAGGCATGGTATCGGCGAGCACCTCGACAGCCGAAGGGGCGAATTCGAGCTGGCGGCCACCATGGTTGGACAGGACAACGCCCTGGCAGCCGTATTCAATGGCCTTGAGGACATCGTCTACGCGCTGCACGCCCTTGATGATGATGGGCATCTTGGTGATGCTCTGGAACCAGGGAATGTCATCCCAGCACAGAGCGGGGTCGATGAAGCTTGAGATAGCGCGAGCAGCACCCTGGCTATTGTCCGTCTCGTCGCCCTCCTGGACGGCAGAGCCCGGGTCGGTGAACTTGGAGCGCATGTCCTTCTCGCGGCGGCCCAGCTGGGGGGCGTCGACGGTGATGAATAGGCCCTTGCAGCCACGCTTCTCAGCGTGCTGGACAATCTTGCGCGAGATCTCCCGGTCTTTGTTGACGTAGAGCTGGAGCCACTGAACCTGATCACCGGCCTTGGCGTCGACGATCTCGTCGAACGAGCATGAGGCGAGTGTAGGGATCATTTGAATAATGTTGTGCTTGCTCGCGGCGCGGGTGAGAACCACCTCTCCCTCAGGGTGGCCCAGCTTGCCCAGGGCCGTGGCGGTGACATAGACGGGAATGTCAGTTTTAGTGCCCAGCATGGTGGTGGAAATATCGACATTTTCAACGTTGACAAGGATCTTGGGCCGGAACCAGATGCGGTGGAAGGCGGCATGGTTTTCTCGAAGGGTCTGAGTCGCGTGTTAGCCGCTGCATTTCATCATGAAAACCGGCCATGGTACGTACGATTTCGTCATCAGCGGCACTGGAATAGTAGCCCCAGGCAGTCTTTTTCATGACACGGCGGGCGACAGCCTCAAAGTCGAGGAGGTTATAGCATTGCGACAGCAGAGGTTTCTGGGCGACGCGCTCGAGGCGGCCAACCTCATCCGGGTCTTCCTCCTTGACCTCCTGCTCGACGGTGCCCATGTCGACGGGGCCGAGGTGCTTGGAAGCATCGAGATACTTGTCGAGCGTGTCGGGAGGATGGATAGGTTCGTACTCTTCGGTGGCGTCCTTGCCCTGGATTCTGGTGTGAGATGGAGTGCAACACGAAAACAGCAAAGTGTGAGCAATGACGTACAGCATATTTTAGGATGATCTTTTGGCCACCAGGGTGCTCTACACTGAGAGGTTAGCATTCTGATGGCCCCCAGCTCATGATAAGGATAGCTGATCTTGATGTCATGAGACGAACCTGGAAGAAATTCGGTTACATCATATGCTTTGCCCTGGTCATGAGATGTCAGTCTGGGCCTCTGAGAGGTTGCGATTGAGCTCGAGGGTCCTCACATGAACAATAACCCAGCACGACTTGGCGCTGTTGTGCTCAGCGACTTCTGCTCCTTTCAACACCATTGTGGCGGCGCTTATTTTGTAAGTGGCGGTTGGTTCGTGTTATTATTCTAGCCGTGCCAAGATGAGCTCGTTGGCGTTGCCCCCGAAATCGGATACGATGCGATCGATGCTAGTAGATTAAAGGACACGAGGAATGCAGGTATGTCAATGATGCAAAAAGAAAGAAAAGACGACGCTCGCCAAAGAGGGTTGGTTAAGAATAAAAGGAGAAGAAGAGCAGCAGACGACGAGATGGTCGGGAGAGATCACCGAAGCTAAGGCGACAATCGACCGAATCAGAAGGTTGAATTGGCTCGCACCAACGGGGATAAAAGCGACTCTGGCTCTGGGGATTGGAGATGCCTCGGAGGTGAACCAATGCGCAGGCCCCGGGCCGTCTCTAGGCCGCCATGATCACTGGCCAGGGCCCACACCGCGTGCCCAGCAGCCTGTAACAGGACGCGCATTATAGGACATGTACCCACTCTACCTGTCCTCCCGAGTGGCTGGCACCCACTAGGTGGGGCTTCTCCAACGTTGCTCGGTCTGTCGGGGGAAAGGAGTGCGGGGTACCAGCCAACATCCATGGTGAGTTTGCAACGTCTTCGGTGTAAAAAAAGAGCGAGCGCTGCTATCCGCTTCCCCGGCCATCACTGGGAAACATGGATTGTGTTTGACTTAAATCAATTCTTTCAGCATCTTCCATTTTCTCTCTATACGCATCCCACGACAGAGTCCTTTCCAGGCGAGACCTGCTGTTCAATGGACGATTGTAATCACGTGAGCTTCCAGATCCGTCCTTATCCGTTCACCAAATATACATACAGACACCACGACATTGCCTCCACTTCCCACTTCCCTAGCTTCAGTGATTAGAAGAGCGATCTGCACGCCATCAACATCCACAGGCCCAAATAACCACACGCTCAGATATCCACGAACTCAGTCACTAATTCCCTTCTTTTTTGTCACACCCATCGGACTAATACCTCCGTCCACGCTTTGTTCTTTCTCGCATCTTCATTCCCGATTATTTCCATGCGTTCAGACCCGCCCACGGGTCGTGAGGTTGTTGCTGCGCGCTCTGGGGGTGTACATTGGTGGCATCATACTCTTTGTTGCCATAGTGAATTGTCTGTTGTGGTCCCAGCGGGGGAGGTCCTGGGGGTGGTGGCGGTGGCACAAATCCAGGCGGCACGTAGCCTGGCTGTGGTTGCCCCTGCCCAGCCCCGAACGAACTAAACGAGTGGTGCTTGTGTCCAAATGTTGACTGGTTGGGGGGTGGCGACGCTGGTCCTCGCATAGCGTTCATGCCAAACGAAGTCTGGTTAGGGGGGGGAGAGGTCGGTCCTGGTGTTGGGCCGTATTGGCTAGGGTTATAGGCTGGCTGTGCATATGAATTAATTGACTGCGGGCTGAACGTCTGCGTCGTTTGTTGCCCCGGGAAGCCCTGATAGGTTTGTTGTTGGTTGGCGGGAGGCGAAGTTGGGACCTGGTATTGTTGTCCCTGAAAATTAGAATAGCGAGGCGCCTGGCTGGACTGGAATAAGGGTGCTGGTGCTGGTCGATTGGTCGAGGGCTGTGGTGACGACTTGGCTGGCTCCATCGACATCCTATCCATAAGCTCCCGCAATCGTTCTCGCTCCATCTCGGCCTGCGAATTCTTGTTTGAAGTCCGCTCCTGTTCGATTTGGCTAAGAAGCTGCGCTCCCTCCGCTCTGCGGTTGTTGACAAAGGCGTCCACGTTCTTTTCTAGGCTCTCCACCGTCTCTCGCATCTCCGCGTACCAGTTCTTGGCACTCTGCAACCCGGCTTCCAGGTCCAGAAACTCTTGATAGGCACGTTTGTACCGATTTACAACCGAGGATCGATATCTCTGGATAGCTTCATACTTGCTCTGCTCTGACTGCACTCTCTTATCTTGCAATAGCTTGTTGAATGTTATCGTCAGCTCTTTCATCAGGCTGGCCTGTTTGTGATTTGCCTGCAAGAGACGGTTCTGGTGAGGTCGGAACTTTTCCAGCTCCTGCTCAAATAATTGCGTCTCGTAGTTGGAAATAGACTTCTTGTTGAGAATGAGAATTTGAGAGATGTCATCGTTGTGGGCCTGGCGTTGTTAGAAAACATCCATACAAATCAACTCATGGCTGTAGCAAACCTTTTCTTTCAAATCCTTCAGTACTTGGTTCCTCTCGCGTTTGATGAGGTTGAGTCTCTTCAAGATATCTTCCACTTTATTGATCTGTTCCACGACACTGGGACCCTCTTCAAAATCTGTATCAAGAAGGTTGGGCTCGCCGCCCGCCGGACTGGAAGCATTGCTGCCCTTCGCCTTGGCCTTGGCAACCGCAGCTTGGAACAGCTGGTCAACCTCGCCTGTCTGAACAGCTCGTCTCATCTCATCAAATTCCCATTCATTCTGACGGAGTTTGCTCGCCAGCTGGTTATCGCTTCTGGAAGCCTCATCCAGGGCTTCCCGGTAGTTTCGAATATCGCTTCGTAGTGTCGTCGTTAATCTGGAACTAGGCTGCTGCGACCATTCATTCTCATACTTGGATCGCATCTTTTCACACACACCCTCTTCCATATCCAAAGACTTTGTGCTCTTGTCCAACATGGCGACAATGGACTCCTTCTCGGATCGTAGGAAATCAAATATGGCGACGGGGTTTTCATGGTCTGCGACATCCTCACACCATTGCCGGAAGTCCTCATCGGGAAGAATATCCTGATCAAACCCGCCCTTCAACACTTGCAACGCACCAGGCAGTCGAAGATAGTCCAAGCTGGCTGCCATTTCACCATTGGCAGTGTCGACCCTTTCCGTCTCGGCTCTCACCAATTTAGCTTTTTCCTCGTCATACAGACTGGCCGACTCTGTCACGGCTAAAGGAACAATCTTGGAAAAGAGATCGGGGCCGGTGATGCGTTGGATGTCTTGTCCGGCATACAGCTCGCTAACGGGAATAGGTTTCGCGGCGGGAAGCTTGCCAACAGGCTCCAGGCTAGCCTCTGCAGGAACAGTTTGGTGGTAGATGTAGTCATTGTCTTTTAGAAGCTCTTGCAGCTTAGCCTGGACTGTCGAATAGTGTCTCTTGGCGATTTCTTGGAGAAGCCCGCCGCATTCCGCATTCAGATTGGAGCTTGGGGGCACTGATGTGGGGAAGTTTCGAGCTATCCGATCAGCCTCCTTCGCTTGGACCTCTGCAACCTGCAGGCGACCAACTGCAACGCCATGTTGGTTGGCGTCATCGTCTGCGAGAGCTTGATAATATTGGGCCATGGAGTTTAACAGGTTAGTTTTAATCTGGCCCCCACGTTAGCTCAGCGCCAAGCAAAGTGCTATTTATATATAGCAACACAAAAAAACGTCCAATCAGAAAACGAAATCAAAATAATTACCTGAATAAACATCAACCAGACTTTCTCGAAAATAGCTTTGTTGACGTTTTCCTGTACTCCCTCAAGTGCTTGGACGTAGAGGTACGCTGCCTGTGCAGCAAGCTTCGCGAGCAACCCGATTTTCTTCTTATCGGCAACTTGCTTCTCGAGAAATACCTCCTGGGCCTGTGCGAGCATGATATGAATGAGAGCCTTGACAGTCTCTCTACTCAAGTCGGATGATGGGGCATGAAGAAAATTTTCGTTGATGTAAGTGAACATGCCAGCGGAGGCCTGGAACGAGTGGTAGGCAGTCTTGAGAGCTGATTCTTCAGCGCGATCTTGGGCGGCGGCATGGCAGGAAAGGATGGCGGAAATGTTAAAAATGATGGAAGCCTTCTCGAAAGCAAGAGAGTACTGTGCGGTGGATTTGTGTGTAAATGCATCAAACCTGTATCGGATCCAAGGTTAGCATTGAGTGACCGTGATGCCAGAGGCATGCAGGCAGTGTGGGGACCAATAACGGACCAGGTAAATGATATTTTTATGTGCTGTTCGTCAACCGGGAAGCGCAGGTCGAGGAGTTCAAGCTGGCCGTAGTATCGATATAGCATATCCCTTCCAGCGGTGCTATCCTTACCAGCACCCCTCATGTCCTGCCTCAGGCGATTAAGAGTTGCACATTCCTCAGCATATCGCTCGGGGTCATCGCCATAGGTGTCACGAATGTATCCTTTTAGTGGCGCAATCCAGTCGATCTCGTTAGTAGCCTTAAGAGGCACCGAGATCATGGGTGACTGCGACATGGTACGCGGCGGCCGTCGGCGACGGTGTCTGGGCAGGCGCAGCTAGCTCAAAGCTCAAGGGCGGATTGGAAGCCCGATGAATCGTGGGCCACCAGCCAAGAGCATGCGCAGGTGCGGGAGACGGAGGACGGGCAGGTGCAGCGACAGGCCGGGCTCGAGGTCGGTGCCGAGATTGAGGGCGCCGGTTGGCAGGATGAGAGGACGAAGCGGTCGCTTGCGATGCGGCCTGGTATGGTCAACGTGCGTTCGAGTGTAGCGAGGGCGGGTCGGCGGGAGGTGGTTTTGGGGCTATGGCGGCGGGGGGGCAATAGGGCGGGAGCACCGCAGATGACGGGGGATGTCGATCGCCGATGACACCTGAGGTTGCGGGTGGTCGGCACCACGGAGAGGCGACCAAACTATCGGGCAGCAGAAGGTCGGCAGAGGGTCGGCAGAAGGGCCAAGGTTGGGAGGCCGTGGAATGAAGTAGGAGTGGAAGTCGAGGTACAGTCAGCCCAGACAGCGTAGCTCGATCTTCGACGTCCACAGGGAGCGGGGTCCGAGTGTAACCAGGTTGGCGGGCAGCGGTGACGAAATAGGCATCTCAGGGCCTAAACCAAGGGCGGGATAGCGGGAAGAGAGGCAGAAGCTGGCAGCAGCACCTAGATGTTTTAGGTAGTGGTCGCAGGTGGGGTCCGCTGCGGTAGTGGGCGTGCGTGCACTGCTGTGGTGTCGAGGCCAGAGGCGCGGGAAGCAAGCGGCGACAGGCCAAAACGCTGGATGATGCGAAACCGGAATGGTATAAAACGTCCGACAAGGCGAAAGGAAACACGCAGCTCGTCGGCTTCTGACACAGCCTCGCAGCGAGGACACAGTGCGTGCACCGGATGGAGTTGGAGAGACGAGCGTCAATGGCTACAGGTTGTTAGCCGCTAGAATTCAGTCGCTACCTTGCCTTTTCTAGGTAGAGAGGTACGTCTGTCCCTGGGTAAGCTTGGGCTGCTCAGCGGGTAAAGCAGAGTCCACCAAAGCAGGTGCCTGACTATTCTTATCGCCTGGCACATGGGCCGCACATGGGAGTTAATAAAGGGCGGGAGGTGTTCGGCAGGCCGCGAGCAACTTGGGAGAGCTGATGTAAGGCACTTTTCAGGTACCTTCCAGCTGCATGCGCACTGCATGTTAGGCACTTGTCTCCCGGCTGTGCCTCCCACTGGACCCTATACTTAGTAACGCCTTGGAACATGATTGCTTTTTATTTCTCTTGCAATGCTAGCTGGCCCGCGGACGGGCACTATCCAACCTATGCTCTGCTGCGTTGTGCCGTGCCGCGTCGTCTCTCGTTTGCTGTCATTTGTCCCAGGCTGTGTTAATTAATGCCTGGACCTGTCAAACAGCATACCCATCTCACGTACCACCCCCGCCAGTCTAGAAGAGCATGGCAGGCACCCCGGCAAGCATATGGGCCCTATGCTCGCCCATCCACGCTAACAACCGCCTGCCAAAGACGCTGCCACAGGCCATCAGCCAGTAACGTCGCTTGAGCATACTGTGGCGACTCGCCTCCCTGGTCTTGGTGTCTGGGGCTTGGTTTGCTTCACACCTCGTCCGTCCAGTTTAACCGCCCGCTTTAGACCAGACGCCGTCTCGTGTTGAGCCTCGACCCTCCGGCTCTAGCCCTGTTCACACTGATACCCAGAATTGCCCCATCTTTGCTCGGGCTTTAGCGAAACAGCTATGCAAATCAGGGAAGTATATGGAATGCATTTTTCCCTCAAAGTCCCTCGCTGCAGGAAAGGGAGCTACGTGGTCATGGGCTGAGCTGGACTGGCGGTGTCAAGCAAATGTCAAAAGGACGTAGCACGAAGAGATGGCTTACCTCAACCAAGACGCCGCGTCACAACAACTTTAGGCATCTCCCTTTGAATGCAAGCCCCAACTACTCTGAACACGAATCACAGCCCCCGCCCATCAGCCGGCGTCATGGTCACATATCCGTCCGTCCCATGGATTCCCCATCGTCATCGCTGCTTTTGCCCGCCTTTTTGCCTCGCCCGCTATTAGCCACGCCAACTCACCAGGGTGCCCCCCCCTCCTCTTCCCTCACTTGTCCGCCCGAGGGACAAGGAGCTTCCTTGGCCTAGTTCACTGTGTTCCTCTCCCACGGCCTCTGTTCAGATTTTTTTTTCGTCCGTTCTCATTTGTGTCCAGAGGAATTACTTCACAGCACCGCTTTTAATTAACTTTGATGGCCATGTGTCGAGACCTCTGTGCGCTGTGGCGCTTCACGCCAGTGCCAATTCCCTGTCCCATCGCGCGGGACGATGACGAGCATAATAGCTCAACCCAGCCGCCGCTGTCACCTGCTTGACCAAATAAACAACAGAGACCTTGTCTTTTTGTTGATGGACGCACGCTACTTCACGGTCGAGAAGCTCCATTTCGCCGCCATTAAAGATACCATGTCCCTGACACCCTTCAGAGTGGCAAGCAACGGCCCTTGATTTGCCCAGCCGCTCTAAGCGCCCAGGCGAGCTACGCTCCCCCCAATACAAATGTGTGTGACCAACTACAGTGGACAGCTCGTTGACGAGCGACAACCATCTGAAACAAGCACCAACAATCCATCTTGTATCACACCGGAGTCTTCTACTAAGGCAGTTGATGCATACTCACCGTGTGTGCAATTACTGCTCAGCGCCTATGTGCAATGCACTTCACAATCTCGCATCTCACTTCCCCCTCGTTCGCAACCACAAAGTTACAATGCGAGTGAAGGATGATACCTGTACGATTTGAGGCCAACCACCCGGCTCGAACCCAACATAAGCCTCCCATGAACAATGACACTCTGCAAGCGAACCTCACCCCTCGGCCGCACAAAACAAAAGCAGTAGCAATTCCCGCACCGCCCACTGATGAGACAAGCAGCCAAACCATGACTGGCTCATCTTATATTGTCACCACATCAGCTCTATCCAGGATCCCGTCCCCTCCCTTCCTCGTTCGTCTTTAACACAGCAAGCTAAATCCCACAACCGATGGCACGCACTAGCCTCTAGCTTCACATCTTCATGCGGGTGACATCCCTCTCACATGCTCGTCCTCGCTGCCCATTGGTCCGTCTTTCACACTCGGCAAACATGGGGGTCTTGCTCAACCACGCGCGGGCCGCAGTTACAAGGGCCCCCGGCCTGGCTGGCCCTAACCAACTTCTTCCCCTCCCCTTCACTTCGTCCCTTCCACGCTTAGTAGATCGGGTGTCAGCGGCCATTTCTGCGGCCCATCTGTACCTTCTGTAAACGGCCGAGATCTTTGTCGCGCTTGAGGGACGGCGCGAGCACGGGCATGGAGGTGGTGGGCAGATGATCATTTACATATAACGGGCCTTCTATCAATCAACGAAACATGACGCACTGCGACCTAGGCGACGACGATGGAATCTCAGACTTATCAGTTGCATTGGACTCGACCGTGACATTGCGAGGCAACCTCCTCCTCGCTTCGGTCTTTGCGGGACGGAGCCTTCAGTGACGGTACGATACACACGATACCTATGCGGGGATCGCCCGAGGCCAGTTGCATCAGCCCATCCTAGCCAGCCACCAGTGCGCACCCTCACCCTGCGACCTTGACAGAGGACATGGCTAAACGACCTGGTGATGTGATTTGCGAGTCCAATACCGCATAGTAACATGTTGCAGTCTACCAATCTACTCATCACCTTATCAAGTCTTTTTGATGGCAAGGAAGAAGGTAGCTTTAGTTTGAACTTTTTTTTATTTTTGTTTCCGCCCAAAAATCCTGGGATTATTTGGGATTTTGAAGGGGAAAAATTCACCACGCAAGGGGAGAGATTCATTACAAAGTTCTCGCTCGTTAAGTAAAAACACTTTCCGTTAGTGCGTTGACTTGGATTCCTCTCTCTGCCATTTCAGCATCCTCAAGGAACTGCAGTGGGTACCACACAAGGTGGCCTTTGATCTGATTCAACTTCTGACGGGCATCTTCTGGGGGCATGAGTTGATCGAAGATGTGTCCGGCTTTGATACCTCTTGGAGGGAGGAATCTATCGTAGTCTTCGAAGGTTTTGACTGCGCAAGTATCAGCATATGCATCATCGAATTGGAATTTTGAGGGCATTACTTCTATCCATTGGGTCGGCGTGGAACACGTGGGAGAAAATCTTGGTGTTTGTGTCCGCTTGGGTGGTCCATTCCTTCCACAGCTCATCCGAGAGCGGATCCTCTGTAAACTTCCAACCTTCATCATTCTCGTAAGCATTGTTTTCAGGATTGACGGACGGCGGCTGAGCATTAATATCGTTTGATGCATCGAGAGGTTGCGTTGGGAGCAGACCCATGTGTTCCCGCCACAAGTATCGACGCAAGGTAGTAGCATGATAGCCGGCCTTGAATGGCTTACCGTCCATCGTGCTATCAATCAAACGTGTATCTTCCATGACAATGCTAAGCTCACTATCATGATCGCCTTCCTGGCTTCGGTCGTTCAGGTTGCTTGACCCGCAGACCACAATACGATCGTCAACAATGAGCAACTTTGCATGGACATAGAGCTCCTCTTGAATCCAGTTCTGAATCTCAGATTCAGGATCCTCCTCAAACCAGATCTCATCTGTCAGCGGACCCGAGCCGGCCATGGCGTGGTGAGCCACAGAAGCGGACGTGGCGATGGTCTCCTTGGGCATCGCTTCTTCAAATCTCTTTCGAGCCTCCATGGTCCTCTTGATAGATTCGTCCATTTCAGCCTGCTTCAGATCCCCTCGCATGTGTTCATCCGCTTCGCGATCTTGTGGGTCGTAGGCACCATGAATACCCTCAGCCATGATTTCCTCGGCCTCGGCACGCTGGACTTGTTGGTAGCTGATGCCGGTTTCCTTTTCTGTTTGGGTAATTGCAGGTGTCTTGTTCAGGCGATCGTAAGAACGCAAGTTGAAGAAGAAGATGTATTTTGTGGGATCCACCCCTTGAGCCTCACACTGTTTAAAGATGGAGTGCTCACCCCTGCAAATGCTCTTGTACTGATAATCCATGATAGCTCTTGTTCCTGCGGCTGCGTCCTCTCTCAAGTCTCCAGCAAAGCCAGGAATAGCGGGGATGATGACAATAACGCGGAATTTCCTCTGTTCCTTATCGGCCTGGACGACTGCATCAACAATGGCGCGACCGATGGTGTTTTGAATGGGAGCCTGCTCCTTTCCGGTTGCAGTGATGAAGAACTGGTTTTCTATATAGACAAAGTGCTGGGCTTTTCTGATAATGTCGATGTATGCGTTTTGGATGGAGTGGTCCGTCAGGATACCACTGGACCAATCTGCGCTCGACCTGATAACTTGTGCCTTGACGGTTCCACGATTATCAAGATTCTTGGTTTCCAAGGGTGAGAGAGGATGTTGCACATATTCACCCACAGGATGCTTGGGCCTCTGGACACCAACAAGATCCTCATCCTCCCCCTGTCGGCCCTCAAGCACGATCCAGTCAAAACGCTCGTCGCGCTTGTACTTGTCGCGCTTGATGAAATTCCAGCGCAAGACAAAGTGCTCAGCAATATCGTAGACGCAGGGACCAATGACAGCCATAGCAACATCGTGCCAGGGCATTCTACCGTATTCGGCCTTGCTCAATTCGTTTTCCTGCCACTGAGACACTTGCTGAAAGTCCATGATTCGATTATTGTTGAAATCTTGTCCAGGAAAGATTTCTTCTCGCACGCCCTCGGGGTGGACATCGGAGAGAGGGTGCTGGTGTGCATCCCATCGTCCAAAACACAGGTCGAGACCACCAATGAAGGCCATTGAGTAATCAATTACAATGAATTTCTCATGGTGAGCCCAAAACACGGTGACATCGGCGAGATTCTCAAAGGGGTTGTGATCTGGATGACGGATCACTCGAATGTTCCCATGCCCAGGGCTTCCCTCAGGGCACAAGCGGTTGAGCGCATGCTTTGTGTGCGCTGAGTTGCAGGTAAGTGCCTGCTCCACCTCCTTGTACACACTGACAAAGATTTTGACGCCTTCTTCGGCCTTCCTCTTAAGAAGTTTGTCCAAACGATATTCTTGTGTGTAATACGGTGGTCGCCTCAGGAAGAGCTCGGGAGAGAGCCACCAGTCGGCGATGTAGATGGATTCTTTAGCCTGTTCGAGAGCAACAGAGACTGCCCAAAAGTAGTCACGCCCATCTACATACCACTTGACAAGGTTGCCTTCGCGTTCGGGAAAATACGACTCGTACCGATTCGACTTGCATTTTTCCGTGCGTTTATTGTCACATCTTATTTCGTGCTCTTCGTCGTGGCGGTGTTTGGGGTTGAACTATTGATTCAGTCAGCCATGGGCAGAGCGCAGATGTGTGAAAGCTATGGGCTGATAATGTCGCGTGACAACCGTGGTGTTGCACAACGAAGGAATTGGTCAAGTTTGGAAGCGCAGGACTTACAATGTTTGCGACTTTGCCAAGCTTGTGCCTTGGACATGGTTAATAGGAAAGGGCGCATTTGCGACACGGATGGGACTGACTTTTGGTGAATCAAGCTCACTTTGGCCTCCTCTAGCTTGGTGTCACTGAGCTTGTCCTTGAGCTCGCCGAGCATGCTGCTAAAGCCGAATCGGCTGCCCTCTTTCTTGTCGTTCGTCATGTTGCAAATGAAGCCTGCGCTGGCGTTGAATCGACGGGAAACCGGGCGTCTGGCAAGCTGTGGAGTACCCCGCGATGAGATTGTGAAGGAAGGCTAGTGAAAAACGGAACAGAAAAGAAAAGCGCAATGGGGCAGGAGTTTATTAGGTAACGGTGTTTCTTACCTAGTCTCGAGAGAAAAACTGCCAAGAGATTGCACAAGGCTTGGCCGGAAAAAGCGGCACAGATGAGACGCGCGAGAATCCGGTAGACGATGTCATCGGCTGGCGGGAACTGAGAAGCTGTGGCCAAGCCTGTGTGCAAAAGGCTTGCATGCAGCAAAGCAAAGCAGGTTGTTGATCCAACGAGCGGGGCACTAACTATTGCAGCGACTTTCGTTTGTCGTGGCTTGTAAGCCGGGGCGGCCTCTTCTTTTTTTTGGGCGTTCAGAACCGAGCATCTATGGTCGGGATTCTGCTAGTTTCCTGCGACTAATGGCCGCTATTGAGAGCACACGATGGCCTTTTTTCACACCCACTCCAAATACTGGACAGAGTCACAGATTGATAGACCCGCCGTGGGACCATGACTCTCGCCAAAGGTCGCATGCCGCGTGGAGGGGCCGCTGGCGCATGTTGAAACATTATGAAGCAAATGAGCTTCCTAGCTTGTTTTTTTTTCTCCTTCTTTTTGTTTCTGTGTAATTAGCTTCTCCTCAACACGGCGCCCGAAACAGGCTGGTTCTGACTGCGTCTTGGCCTCGGAAGCAGTGTCGCGATGGGATAGGAAACAAGGAACATGACGTCACAATATGTCCCTGAGTCGATGCACTTCAAGCCACGGCGGCGGGCACGACATCGAGTTTGGCTAGAATAAAAGGCTGTTCGTTCAGAATGCCAGGAATCCGCGGGATCCACCTCCCTCGTTAAGTAATGACCATGCTCTCAGCCATTAGCTTTTGAAGCTGGCTGTCAGATTGGTTTCTTGCGCTGAGTTCACCATGCCCCGCCACGACCAAAGTCCCCAGCCCCAGGTCCCTGCGGCAAGGAATTCAGCACTCTAGTCAAGAATGGGCTCCCGACGCTAGGGACCCTTTCCTGAGCTTTGACAACGCGTCATGGCCAGATAATGCCAAACCTCTCGGCTGGCAGCCAGCATTATTCGTGGGCGGTGAAGCTTCAAGCTCTAGGTTCATCGCTAGGATCTCGTATCATCCCCTCCCCAATCACGCCGGGTGGGTTCTTGGCCCCTTATCGGAGCTGGATAGTTCCGGCCCCGCCGTGGCACAGTGCATTTAGGCCGTAAGATGCCGTTTTGGCCTGAATGGCCCCTCGCATGGTTATCAATCCATACTGTGCAGAGCACCCCTCCTTGACCCGCCCCTCCCCCTCGTCGTAGCTGTCGCGTCTCAAGGGACAGTTTGACCGCTACCACTGTGTCCTTTTTGTTCTTATTATCTTCAACCTCTTCCTCTTTGATTTGTTCCACAACTTGTCAATACCTTCTCTCCATCGCCCATCATGTCCGTCCAGATCCCAGCCGGTGCTACTATTGTGGCCACCTTCAAGCGCTCATTCACCGATGTCCCAGTCGATGCCGCTAATGGCAATGCCGTTTCCACCACCGAGTTTCTCGACGCTGCCGAGTCCCTGACCACCATGTTCGGTATGGATCCACCCAGGAGATTTATATCTTTGTGCTTAGCGAGATTCTAACCTCATCGTCCAGATGTGCTAGGCTCCGTCGCCTTTTCTCCCGTCAAGAACGACTTGTTGGGCAACGTCACCGTTAGTCAAGACACCCATTGTATTCTGCGAACACTAAAGACCTGACCGAATCCCTCTCGTAAATAGAAGCTCCGCACACGACAGGCCGCGGCCCCCGCCGAATCTCTTACCGTCCAGGACCTATGCCGAAACGAACTCAAGACCAAGAAGCACGTTGCCACTGAGGGCCTTCTCTGGCTTGTGCGGTGAGTGCTCTTGGGTATACCTGTTATCACACGTATCGAGACTAATGCATTTCCTTGGTAATAGAGGTCTCGAATTCACCTGCCAAGCTCTCCAGGCCAACGTTTCCAAGCCCTCTGAGGAGCTTGCAGATTCGTTCCGAGGTGCGTACGGCAACACTCTGAAGCCCCACCACAGCTTCATTGTCAAGCCTATCTTCAGTGCTGCTATGAGCGCTTGCCCTTACCGCAAGGATTTCTATGTCAAGCTTGGTGACGACTCTGCCCAAGTCACCGCTGAACTTGAGAAGTACCTTGCGGCTCTCGCAAACATTGTCACTATTCTGAAGGGATTCCTCGAGTCCAAGGAGGCCAAGTGGTAATTTATTACAATTTTATCGCGATATTGGGCGCTTGTATATGACAAGTAACGGCCCATCATCGTTTAGAGCCACGGTGATACGAGCGTAACAGATTCTTTTGGACGAGTCCAAAAGTCAAAAAATAGCCAGAAATGCATTGTAGCAACGAAGAATTGAACATATAATTCTGTTCTAATATTAGTAAAGTCATCCATGTCGAGATACTTGAATGGGAGGTTCCTTTTGCTCCGGTAAGGCTTTTGCCGTAGTTTGATCCCCGCGGAAGTGCCCACGACCAAGAACTAGTTCTAGAAACCGAGCAGCGACTAATACAAAATTCTCTGCAGAAGAAGCTACTATGAATTATATGAATGGGCAAATATGATGAGCCAATGGTCTGCGTTCCATTGTTTTCTATATGACAACCTCAATCCTGCATTGCAACAGGTCGCAAATAAGTAATCAGGTGCAGGCTCGGTGTCTATTCATGGTTTGAGTTGACCGAACGGAGCACTTTTCACCATCATTTTCTTGTTCAGCATTGAATCATGCGCCATGTGCCTTCTTCAATAACCTCTCACGGTCGCAGCTGGAGGTGGACTGATCAGGGCTGCCGAAAAGTCAACACTCCATTCACCTACCCTATACTTCTACCGAAAGCCGCTGCGGGAGCTTATGTAGGCCAGGCTGCTGCTGGTAGCAGCCTCACATCCCTACCAGCCTGGGTGTTTGTGGGTGTTTTTGTTCCTTCTCTCTTTAACTATTGGCCCACAAAGTACAATTATAACAATATATTGTACACGAAATCAAGGAGGTTTGGGATTTGCCTGCCAGACATCATCACTATCTGGGCGCCGGGGGCATCATGAAGGAATCTTTTTTTTTCTTTTTCAGATAGATATTCTTGACAGGGCGATGAATCAAGAGTTGACAAATTAGCAGGAAGTGATCCGATTCAACTAATGATATATGGGCACGAGGGACCTGAATAAAATGGCTCGAAGCTCCCTCCTTTGCCAGACAGAGGAAGGTCAGAGGTTCAGGTATCAGTATTCGGTGTGCAAAACTAATTGCTTCAAGAAAATCAATAATTCTAGCATTATTGACTGGGAGACTAAAAAGAAATACATGCAAGAAATGATTTCTTTTCTTCATGCAACTTGGTCCTCGGGAGGCATTTATTATACAAGTAACAATATAGCATCGTAGCCGGCGCGGCCTTATTTCTCCTCCCCTTATTGTATAGGAAACAGCGGTCTACCAGAACTAGGCCATCGTCATCTGATTACAGCGCAGCAATCTAGTTTCGCGGGACTATAGTTTTGGTTGAACCTTTTCTTCTCGTTCGTATTTTCGTAATCAATTTACGCTGTTTTAAAGATGTCACAAAAATGTGACGCCGCAAAGTGTGCAGAGTTGTGCTGCATTATGTATGACAAAAGATGGATATGAGGTGCGTCCGGCTTACTACTATTGGTTTTACTGGAATTGAAAAGTTGCCAAAATGATATCCGTGTTGCTAACCCACAACTTGAAGGATAAGAAAAACAACAAGGTGACCATCACTTGCCATGACCATCAGCGTGCCTTTAATTAGAAAGTCACAATGAAAATTGTTTTATTCATATTCCAGTGAAATGTCCACGTGAAGAACATGAGTAGTGGAGATATGAAAGGTGACAAGTCGAGAACCCTCTTGCCTAGGGTATCAACTCTGGTGACCAGGCCCCGACACATGAACAGATTAGAAGAAGGGGTGGAGCTGGATTGCCATTGGCAGTGCACTTCTGAAACATTGAAGAAACTTGGCATAACGTATGAGCTGTCTGAACTCCTTGGCGGCCACGTAACCTCCAAGCTTTTACGCGGCAATCCCACTGCGAAAAGCGGGAAAAGGCTGCAGAACACACCCACAGGACAACACAGCCTTGCGCAGCACAGCCTATTTTGGCTACGAACACTCGTTTCTACAAGGCCCCACGTTGCGAAAACCCCTCCTTGGACACCTAGTTTTGCTAGCCCCGGCAGTTTGAAGAACGGAAAGGGCTGAATGCGTGGCATGCTGTGCTCCGCCACACACTTATTCGTGATTGAGTTCTCACACCAACCCCAGCTTGCCTTGTGGATCAGGGCACCGCCATATGGGGCGCTTGGCGCTGGCTTGGCGACTTGGGGACGGACCTGAAGCACGAAAGACACGGGGACTATGTTCCCTTAGCATCGCCTATCTTCGCGCCAAGGGTTTGAGCCACAAGGACTATCAGCCTCGTGGATGACACTCAGCCTCCAAGTACCCTGCTATATTTCCTCGGAACAGAGCCAAGCTCTGCCCTCAGCTGGTCAAGGAAGGGCAGCTTAAGGTGTGGTGGGTCTTGGATATATCAATATTATGCATAGATGAAAAAAGAGAGGGATTGCTACGTCGACTCCCACCTTCCCATGTCACATTTTCCGGCCTCAGCAGATTAGTGAGAAAATTACACCTCATGATGCTTTGTCCACCCAAACTGTCATCAATTGGACTATTTGCGCGAAGCTCACAACCTCTCTGGGTCATATGATGGCCCCCAAGAAGCTAAAGAGGCTCGGAACAATCTTGGTTCGCCAGCTGAGCCAACTAGGCCTTGCGCGCGCGCGCGTGTGTGTGGGAGGAGGAGTATGAAAAACATTTTTGAGGGTTTTCGGCCTCGGGCACGATGCTACCTCCAGATGCAAAGTGCTTACAGCAACACTCGTACATGGGGATCACAAGCCAAATCCTTCATGCACGCCAGCGGACATTTCCCTTCACATTGCTTCGGTGATACAGCAGCTGACCAACCACATTGAAAAAACCCACGGAGCCAACGCATACGCCGTCTAGATCGCTTACGGACGCCGCAAAAAGTCAACGGTAATACCCCTATCGCCTGGATGCGTTCAGGCGATGTCGGTGCATTCTTACCCTGTTAAGCTTCTCGCCTGCACCGGCGAGGCTAACGGAGGTTTTGCGGTTTCCGAAACTTCTATTGCTTCTGTAGGACAAAGGACACGGCAATGGTGGTGGACGATCACTCATATATCGTGCCTTGCCGTCGGCGTTAAGGCCATCCTAATCTTCCTCGCCGAGTCCTGCTGTTCAGCCTGATCCCTAGTGTTGCTGCAACTTAGTATGTCGACTTCGGTGCCGCAGCGCCGCAACGGAACTCGTCGGACAACAGATTTGCACGAACCACCGAACTGCTTCTGGTGTTATGACACATTGAGCACTTTGGTTAGTTGCCGCACGCCCGACGATCCCGCTCGTCATATTCGGACCCCTTGAAGTACCGGGACACCGTTGCAGCGCGCATCTAATTCCACTCTCGCACCTACTCCGAAGCTTCCGAAGTTGTAGTGGGGGGAGGGTGTGAGTGAACCCTGAACCAGTTGAGTCGGAAATAATTGGACTACGCGCCAAGGCTAGAGCCGCGGAACGCACCAGCTGACCCGCAAAGCACATATGGGACGATCGACCGGTTCCTATCTCATGATGGAATTGAAAATTCAAAACGCGGTTGCCACACCGGGGTGCAGACATGGGCGGTAAAGACTGTGTGCACGCCGCCCGAGCGAGCTGATTGGGCCAATCCAAGTCCTGAACCGCGGGGCATGGGTATTCGTCGAGCTCTTCACGGCTTGTGAGGGTTGCAAGTAGATGCAACGAGACCCTAAACGGGCGGAACCGGGCCTTTTTTCTTGTTCTTTTTAGTCGAGTCTCAATGTGAGGCTACATCGAAGTAGTGACTCAAGGGGCGTGATCGACTAAGGACTTGGCGCGGTATTGTTGTTTTTGGAAACGGCATCTCTTCCCGGGTTCCACAAGCCTTGCTGCACAGATACGGCCGTACCAATCCAGAATGTCTTGGCAAAATGTATCAAATCAAATATTGTGTACTATATCAAGGATCACGCTGTGCCAGAAATTAAGAAGAAAAAGACTGCGCAGATGTCCCCAAAGGTTGTCCCAAACGCCACGCTTCTATAGTAGAACCCTGTATCCCCTCATTATAGATTCCCAGCACCAACCTGTACCCTCTAAACAAAGCCAATATCTCGCTCTCTAAAGTATTATGTAAAAGAAATACAACTCGCAAGAAAAGAAGTTACCTCCCAGACCACGACTTGAAGGAAAGGTATTTGGGTCGTTTGAGGGTGGGACGTTTCATCTTCATGGATCTCATGGACTCTTGGTCTGTCTCACAATCTCGACCAAACCAGCTCGATATGGTTTGGACCGCCTCTTGATACTCCACGAAGACACTTGGCTTGGGCGTCATGGGAGGAGGATTGTCCCAAGCATGCCTTTCACCCTCTACCATTCGCAGAGTAAAAGATTTCTCGGCATCTCGGAGTCTCTTGGCAAACTGCCTGCCTTCAGCGAGCAGCATGTCGTATTCACAAAGCACGAGATGGATCGGCGGAAGTTTCTTTAGCATCTCGTCTGGCATGAGACCTGGAGACAGGCGGGGGTCCGTCCGTTCGAGGCGGGGGATAGGTGGATAGATGTACGAGGCATCGATGAGATCAGTCAAACCCTTGGGTAGCGTGAGGTCCGGACGACTGCACGTCAGGCGCTTCGCCGGGCGAGTGATGGTCCAGTCGAGAACAGGGTAGAAGAGACACAAGCCGGCAATGCGCGGTGGAGTGAAGGGAAAATAGTAGCCCCACTGGTCTGGATCGTTGAGAATGACCCATGTGGCGAGAGCATTTGAAGCACCAGCCGAGAAGCCCGACAACACGATGCGGTCAGGGTCGATGCCGAACTCGGCAGCACGATGCTTAATCTGGAGAACGGCATCGACGCAATCCTCGATGGGGGTTGGGAAGGGGTAGGAGGGGGCTAGGCGGTAGTTGATGGTGAAGACGACGGCATCGAGGTTGGAGAGGATGGAGCCAGCCCATCTTGCATTGTCAGTACCCTGGCCAAGAATCCACCCGCCGCCGTGGAAGTTGATGATGGCGGTGCGAGCGCCGATAGAGAGCAGAGGCGGGTTCCAAACCTCCACCTTGATCTTGGCACGGCCTTGAGCACCGGGTGCCAAGGTGGCATCGAGCCAGATTTCACGGGATGGCTCTGGGGCAGGAGGATCGGTGCGGTTGGCGATGCTGAAGCCCAAGCTGGCAGCAGACCGGATGGCCTGGGCCCGGGCCAGGAGGTACCACCGGGAGCTGGCCTCGAGGGGGTTGGTGTATCCCTCAGGCTCTGGGGTAGTGTTGAAGGTGGTGGGGGTGGACTCCATGGCGGCCGAGGAGGGTGACTCCAGCGAACCAGCAAAGAGCGGAAAGATGAGGAGCGCCTAGCGGAGAGTATTGATAGTGGGATGGACGGGGGAAAGGTGAGAGAGGAGGTGAGTGACAGATGGGACAGGAGCCGCAAGCACAGTCAGAAGGAGTCTCAAACACGTGGTTTAGCCTCTACGGGACGGCGGCAGCTTGACGGTGCAATGAGAGGGGAGAGGTGACTAGGACTGGGGTAGATGAGAGAGGGCGGCGTCAAGTCAGGCGCGGGATGGGGAGGAGGGGGATTGGACGGGGCGATGGAGGATGGGCAGATGCGTTGTCTGGTTTGGAGGGTCTAGGCGGGAGACAATGGCATCTGAAGGGAGGGAGGGAGGGAGTGAGAGGGAGGCGAGGCTGGCGGCCAAGGGATGCGGTGCAGGGGGAGCTGGGGGAGAAAAGTCTGAATGGTGGTGAGGGTGAGGAGGCGAGGGATTCTGGTGGTTGATGGCTGATGGGGTGGTGACGACCTTGCTCTGAAGCGCCAACCCACCCGTATTAAGAGGTGTTGCCCTCACTAGATCACAGGCTTATGGGTTTCAAGGGTCCTGTTTGTTCAGTCCAAGGCCTTGGGTATGGAAAAAAAAAAGGCAGGGGGAGCTCGCCGGGCCTGGCGAAGGTCGGCGAGTGGGAGTGGGTTGGGGCCCGTTCCTGACAACAGGTTCGCGACCCTGAGAGCTTGTTTTTCCTGTTTATCGCGTGAATGATGTCGATGATCAGTACGTATCGAACTTGGGAAAAGCTGCCTGACAAAGCGGGTGCGGATGACAGACTTCTCAGGCTTGCTCTGTCAGGCGTTGACGTGCTGACTAGTGACGTCCAGGCGGGACCCCTTGGCACGAGCCAATAGCATGTAAAGTGGCGCCGTAGGGTGCTCTTTCTGGCTGAGCCCAAACAGAAAAGCCATGTCAAAAAGTGGGTGGAATGAGTAAGTGGAGCCTGCACACACCTGCCACGCACCCGACACATCCGATCAAGCTTCAATGGTTGACGTCATGTTTTAAAGCAGGAAGTAACAAGTCGCATCAGCAATGTTGGTGGCCCCTTGCTAGTTACGAATTGTTTGTTTCACAGAAGGCCTGGTACTGGGTATCCTATTGCCTCACCGTAGGCTTCGTTTTTTTTTTTTACAGGGGCTTCGTCGTCTCAGGTGATGTACCTTCAGAGGCAGTTTTTTTCTTTCTTTTTTTTTTTCTCTCAGTCATGGTCAGATATGGGGTTTGGCGGCGAAACGGCCGAGTTTCTATGCATGTACTAGGTCGCTCGGCCCCATCTAAACCCCGGCGCTCCGGCCGGCGAGATCAGAGCGCTAAGAAAATCTCCTCGACCTCAGCACATGTCTTGGAATGGGCACTTTTGGCCGGCATGTTGCGCCTCCAATGAGCCAACGTGTTGATGGCGCCGAGACGGGAGACGGCACCTCCCTGGGGGCCCAGTGGCCCCAAGCAGTGTCGCAACGCAGCTCGGTCGAGCTGTAATGGTCGCCTCTGGGTTCCCAATGCCGCTTGTCCCACGGCCCTGGTTCTGCAGGTCCCACTTGATCAATCTCCAGCTCAGAGCCCAGGAAACCCAATCGAAGTTTCCGGCACATCCTAGTCATACATGCAAGTGGTTGTTGACCCAGGCAAGCAGCGGATATCAGAGCGGTAGGCTAGCCTGGCTTTGTCGCGCTCTACATGGATACCTTTTCTAGCCCTACGCTGTGGGCTCTAGAAGGGGGGGGGGGGTGCCGTAAAGTCCGTCACACCGGCGGCAATGACGCACTATTCGTCAGGATCTCGGGCTGTCCGCCCTATTCCACTGGGAATTGTCAGCAACCCGGCGTCCCGCGGGCGGTCCTGGGCCTTAGTGTCCAGGTGCTGATCTGGACTATGGGGATAACTCGGCACACTGGTTGGCGGTGGAGCGCACCCCCTTCAACTCAACTTTCTGTGTCGCTAAACGTATCGCGAAATGCCGAATCATGGCTCCATCCTGCCAACCCACGCGCTCCCGGCGTCTACGTCCGGGGCCGAGGGGGATGCCGTAAGGCAAGCATACCCTCGAAATGAATTTTTTTGGTCGTCTTGAATCCCTTGCTGGCCGTAGGACCCGAGCTTGTTATATAAGACTGACTGCCCTAACGCCACCATTCTCTGTTCCTTTCCAAACCTGTTATATCATTGTTGATCACCTAGATTCACTGCCCTGCACTGACGCAAACCAAAAAACCTCCAAACCTAACTGACTCTTCCCGTGCAGCTCTTGGTACCTAATCTACCTGCCTATCTAACGCATAATTAGCCGGTCGCAACCATAATCGGCTTGGTGGCACTGCCGTCCCTGCTCTACGACACTGATACTCAGCCCTCAGTCGTAATCGTCACCACTTTGCCAAAGGTGTGGTTCGTTCCGTCCGCCAGCCCCACACACCATCCAACGATATGACGGCTTCAACGGGGATTGTGACCCCTGTAGCCTCAGCTTTTGGTCACCGAAGAATTAAAAGCTCCGTCTCGTCCTTGCCATCGTCGCCCATCTCTCCATCATCACCTTCAACCTACACAGACATGTCGGCCTACTCGAGCACCACCTCCGTCGGCGCTGGGGAAGTCCGCCGCAGGAGCCCTGATGGCCTGCCTGCCTCCCCCGCCCGCAGCATCGTCTACAACTCTGAGTCCTTTAAGCCCATGCGATCACAGTCCGTCCGGTCTCCGCCCAGATTGCGGGACAGTGCCATTGAGATCCGCTCAGAAAGGTCCAGCATGGATGGATTAAGCAGAGATACCCCCCGAAGTGCAATGGCCCTGGCCATGGCTGTTGCTTCAGCCACTGGTGGTGGCACTGGTACAAACAGCAGCCGCTCTTCGTTTGATAGCGGCCGTACCACCAACAGCGCTGACTGGCCTACGCATCCCTATGAACTCAACGTCATCTCCCAGCTCGACTCGCTCCCCATTGGAACTGAGGTTACCTTTCGCGCCCGCATCGAAACTCAACGTCCTCTCTCCAAGCACCTAGATTTCCTTCTGCTTCGCGACCAGACTCACTCTGTTCAAGGTGTACTGGCCCGCGATGCCGCCAACCCCGAATTTGTTCGCTGGGTCCGCAAGCTGAGCCCTGAATCGCTCATCCAGGTGTCTGGAAAGCTCAAGGAGCCGCCGGAGCCCGTTAGATCTGCCACCCACTCCGGTGTCGAGGTTGATATTGAGACTATCTACCTTGTCAACGCCGCCCAGAACCTGGCATTTACCAACTACAAGCCCCCGGAGACTCTCCGCAACCGTATGTCCTCCCGAATTCTTGATCTCCGCCACCCCTCCAATCAGGCTCTCTTCCGAATTCGCTCTCTCGTCGCACGAACCTTCCGTCAGACCCTCGAAGACCGCGGCTTCGTCGAGATCAATACTCCTAAGCTCCAGCCTGCCGCTACCGAGAGCGGCGCAGCCGTATTCGGAGTCAACTACTTCAACCGCCGCGCGTTCCTTGCCCAGAGCCCCCAGCTCGCCAAGCAGATGTCTATTTCCGCCGATTTCGGTCGCGTCTTTGAGATTGGCCCCGTCTTCCGTGCCGAGAACTCAAACACCCATCGCCACTTGACCGAGTACACCGGTCTCGATATCGAGATGGCCATCGAGTACGACTACCACGAAGTTATCGAGGTCCTTGATGAATTCCTCAAGGCTGTCTTCAAGGCCGTTTACAGCACTCCCGAGGTTGAGGTCCTTCGCAAGCGATGGCCCAGCACTGAATTCAAGTGGCTTGAGCAGACCCCCATCATTCCGTTCAAGGAAGGCATTCAGATGCTGCGCGATGATGGCCGCGACGTTGAAGAGGAAGATCTTTCGACGCCCGATGAGATTCGTCTTGGTCAACTTGTCCGCGAAAAGTACGGCACCGACTACTACGTCCTGGACAGATTTCCCGCCAATGCCCGCCCCTTCTACACCGCCAAGGACCCTGAAGACCCCAAGTGGACTCGTTCTTTTGACATGTTCATTCGAGGCCAGGAGATTTGCTCAGGTGGTCAGCGTATCCATAACGTTCAAGAGCTCCGGGCCAACATGGCCGCTGCTGGCATGAGTGAGGAGGGCATGGAGGATTACCTGACTGCCTTCGAGCTTGGTGCCCCGCCTCACGCTGGCGCAGGTCTTGGCCTCGAGCGTATTGTCGCATGGATGCTTGAGCTCGGCGATGTTCGATATGCCTCGCTCTTCCACCGTGACCCAAAGTCGTTGCCGGAGAAGGCTCCCGGTCTGCCCCACCCCGATGCCGATACCAAGAAGCCCCACCCCGCCGACGCCCCGCCAGCACTCGAGAAGCTGATCGCCAATTACGGTGACGCCTCCAACACTTCTTGGTTGGATGAGCGATTCCAGATCTGGAGGCACACTACGGGAGCTGCCATTGGCTGGGTTCCTCAGGAAAAGTTTGCCATGATCACAGGTGACCCTCTGTGTGACCAGAGCCAATATGGTGAGGTCATTCGTGACTTCATCAAGTACGTTGTCTCAGAACGACGCCTGACCCCTGTCTGGATGCTCGTATCTTTTGAAGTCCAGAAGATTCTCGCGCGCGAATTCCGCTGGCGGACATTGTCGTGCACTGAGGAGCAGCGAGTCGACACCGACCGGCGCCAGCTCAACCAGGCCAACCAGGCCAACGGGCTTGCTGCCAAGGCTCGTCGCGTCGAGCGCGAGGGCATCAAGATCCACGAAGTGAAGGCCGACGATGATTTCATCAGTCGTGCCAACCCTGCCATTGATGCTTGGAAGGCCTCCCGCAAGGGCAAGCAGATTCACCTTACTGAGGTCCGCCCTTGGGTTGACCGTGAGCATCGTCGATACTTCGCCGCCGAGAAGAACGGCAAGGTCCTCTCCCTTGTCGTTCTGCACCGTCTCGCCCCTCGACACGGTTGGCAAGTCAAGTGGGCGCTTGACTTCCCCGGCGCTACCAACGGTGCCATCGAGGTCCTGATTGGCCACGCTCTCTCAAGCGTCACCGGCAAGGTGACTTTTGGAGCTGGTGTCTCGGAGAAGCTCACCCCTGGTGAGCACCTCAACGGCATCCGAGCCCGCTTCCTCGCTGCCACCTACCGATCTATTGTGGACAGCCTCGGCCTTCGACGCAAGGCCAGCTTCCGATCCAAGTTCGGGGCTCTCGGCGAGGAGGTCTACATCTGCTACCCCAAGCACGGTGTTGGTCTGCGTGACATGCAGCAGATTATCAAGTTCTTCCAGGACTAGGTTGGCTGAGCGACATGCGAACTGCAGTTGCCAGAATGATGATGACGGATGCGATGAGTCGAAGCTTGTTTTGTTAAGATACCACTGATTGGAGGCCCTGAAAATGCGGATAAAAGTGATGATGCACGGCCTCAGGTTTGGATATTTGTTTATTCTTGGGAACATGCGAATTTTAGTACAGCAGGCGTTTGTGTTTTGAGTACAAAGATCTTTATTTCTCACGCCACCCTTTTGATACCTATTAGACGGATGGATGCCTTTTTTATACAACTAGGTCAAAATTTATACTCCTTTCCTTGAGCAGCAATGGATTCCTTATAAAGCAGTAACTTGCAACTAAGGCTTCTAGATTGATTAAATTCCGTGAAAGGTCGCAAGTTAGAATACTGAACCCTGAACCCTGAACTCTTCTAAACCTCCGGATATATTTGTTATGGTTCGTTCGGTCGACGGATCCGTTACCTCTGGATACGGATTCGGGGTTCCTGCCGATGTATTCGTAGGTCACTTGTCAGGTCATAGAAGAATAGACATTGCGCTCACGGCTCACGACGCATCTTGCTCTTGAGATATGATTTGATGTCTGTGTAATTCTTGTTGAATCCAACAGCTAGCCCGTTGGATTCGTACTTATAGCTACCGAATCTAGCACGTGACAACGTACCAGATATGTACTATTTCCAGCACATAACAATATCACTTGGTTCTTCAGCCAATAAACATGTTTGAACCATGGGTAGCATAGGTTTGAATTGGCTCATACTATCGAATCGGTATCAGTTATGCTCTTGGAAAGATGCAAGCGCCACGCAAATAAAAACAAAGTCTACAGCCTACTGTATGATCTCTACCCGCCACACATGATTCACTGGTCCGCACTCGTTGAGAATTTAGGTCTATGGGGTAATATCGACTTTTTTTTTTTCCAAAAAAAAAAGCTCTGGCATGAAACCCCAACTTATACATACATGCTTGAGCTTTATACGCATTCAAATCGCCCATAACGCTATTCAATATTGTACAAAAGGAGCAAAGATTGTTTATTACCATTTTGATCATCGTGGCCAACTATCTCAAGCCAATATTCGTTACGTCATAATTACGTCGTGTATACAACATGGCCCGCCTGAAACAATGTTCCAAACCCAACCGCGCTTAGTCAAAAACATCGGTCGCGAACCGCTCGTTCCTGTTCTTGTCGAACCACTCCTTGGCCGCCTCGTTGGTAATGTCCTTGTTTGCGAACTCGGAGCTCCACTCCTGGGCGAGCTTGACGCAGACGTCCTCGATGGCCTTGCCGACCTCGCGGCTCCCGCAGATGAAGGCCTTTGCGCCGCGGTTCCAGAGGGGAAAGACGTCGGCGCGGTCGTGGTACAGGCGGTCCTGCACGTACTTGCAGCCTTCCGACTTGTCCGTGGCGCGTGAGTAGGCGCGGCGGACCTCGACGGCCCCGAGCTTCTCCCAGCGATCAAAGTCGGCCCTGTAGAGGTCGTCGACCTCGGGGTCCCGGCAACCGTAGAAGATGAGGGCCGGCGCCAGCTCGCGGCCGGCGGCGAGCATGGCGGCGCGCTCCTGGGCGAACCCGCGGAAGGGCGCGAGGCCGGTGCCGGCGGCGATGCAGATCACGGGGGTTTTGTCGGCGTCGCGGGGGAGGTGGAAGGCAGCCGTGGATGCGCGGACGGCTACATGAAGCTTCTCGCCTGCGTTGAGCTCGGAGAGGAAGCTTGTTGCGACACCAACGTGGCGACCCTGGCCAGACAGAGAGGGGGCATCGAGAAGAGAGTAGGTAAGTGTTGCCACCGTGGGATTATTCAGAGGAGAGGATGAGATGGAGCTTTTCAGGGTTAGCTGTGCTTTGTGAGCGAGAGTTGCAGGGCAGTGACTTACTATTGCCGGACTCTCATCGGGGGCAACATGCCGAGGTAAGAACCAATTGGGAGAGCAACGGAAGGGAACTTTTCGAGAAGCTCCAGGACGGAGGTTCGCTTAGCAACGATGCTTTCCTGGTAGTCATCGCCAGAGAGCTTTTCGAGTTCCTTGATTGTGGATTTATCCTCTGTTGCCTCCGCTAGAGCCGCAATGTTCTGTTTGCAAAGTTAGAAGCACGCTCTTGAAGGGGGGGGTTGAAAGACAGAGTCACTTACTCTCTTGGTGGCCGTCTGCGACAGTTCAACATACGCGCTCAGTACATCCCAAGCGGATACGGAGCTCTTGGTGGGTAAAGTGGTGGGACTGTCGGACTGGATCTTGAGAGTGGCATCCCAAACTAGGCCGAAGCGACGGAAGACACGAGCCACGGTGGCTCTGGGGTTGAGGGGCAGGATGGCAAGGTAGTCGCCTGCGTTGTAGGTCATGCTCGAGGGAAGCTGAATCTCTATGTGTTTCTTGATGGGCCCAGATGTTGTCAGGGTCCTGGTTGATAAAACATAGGCCTCCTCAACATCCTGTCGAAGAGTTGTCTTGCGGGGGGTTGAAACATCCACGGTTATGCCGGCCTGGACGCCCGAAGTCTCGAGATTATCTGCGGCGCCGTAGTTCTCTTTGAGGGCAGGCCACAAAGTCTCGTCCTCCCAGGTTTCGAAATCGCTAAACATGTCGCTTTCGGCTGCGTCGGCGCTGCCCATGGGAACCAAGCGGGTGCCGCCCAGCTTCTCCATTGTCGAGTCAACAAGCTTGGGGATGCGGTGGAACGTCTGCGTCCAATCGTGGTGGCCACAGCCAAAGACTGCATATTTCACCCCGTCCATTTCGTTGCCATTGAGGCTCTCCATCCAGTTAATAAAGTGGGCTGCATTTGATGGCGGCTGGCCTTCGTATGAGGCAGTTACGATGACAACCGGGCGGTCTTTAGGTAGATTCTGCTTGGCTTCATCAAGAGAGGCCACAGCAGTGGCTGAAAAGCCATGGGCGGTAGCATCGGCTGCCAATCTCTGGGCCAGGGCTTCGCAAGTTCCACTGTTGGATCCGTAGTAAATGGCCAGGGGTTTTCCCTCAAAGCCCCCTGATGGCGTCCCTGAGGATTCCTTCTTGCCCGATGCCTTGTGCTGAGAGGAAGACGTTCCAGACAGAGCCAGCTCAAGCTCAGTAGCTGACATGCCATGTCGAAGGCTTGCTCGCATCTTAAAGTGGTCAGGCTTAAGAGTGAGAGTTTCCTTGATCTGCAGTTGGTACTGTGGGTCATCCATGGTGAAGTTGAAGTTCTGGAAGAGCATAGCCATGGCTAGGATAGCTTCCTGCCAGGCAAAAGGTCGTCCAATGCAGGCTCGTTTGCCGTTTCCAAACGGCTTCCAGCAGTCGGGAAACTCTTCGTTGAGTCGAGCAAAGTTTTGGTCAGTCATTCTCTCAGGCTTAAACTCGCTGGCATCGTCACCATAGACGACAGGGTCAAGGTGAGATTTGGAAAGGAGAGCGCTGACAACCTCTCCTTTCTTGACAAGGAACTTGCCTCCAATCACAGTGTCTTCATAAGCTTCCACGCTGAAAGCTGGAATAGTAGAGCGAAGACGTAGAGACTCTCGAAGGACCTAGGTTTACATGTCAGTATTTGTATTCACGCCCATGAAGTCAAGGACTACGTACTGCAGCGATGTATGGGAACTTGTTGAGGTGCTCCATGGTGATAACATCCCGGCCCAATACACGATCCACTTCTTCCTGGACCTTCTGGTACTCCGCTGGATGCTTCAGCAAGAGATGAAAGGTGAATGAAAGCATACCGGACGTGGTCTCATGTCCGGCAATGAGGAAAGTGATGAGTTGGTTTGTAATGTTTTCGTCGGATAATTTCTCTCCAGTTCGAGGGTCAACACCCTCAAGCATGGCGGCCAATAAATCCTTCCGGTCGCTGGGGTTCTTCTTTCTCGACTCAACCACTTCGTCTGCCGTCTTCTTCATGAGATTGATGTCAGCAAAGTACTTTTCAGTAGCAGCCCGGAAAAGGAAGCCGGGTGCAATGGGAGGGCGATGCTTTCTGTTGCCAGCCTCTGTTAGGAAATCGCCCATGGCCTGGACAAAGGGATGCATCTCGTCTCGGTAGAAGGAGTTGAAGCGAAAGTCCATAGCACATAGTGCAAGGGTGTCAAGAGCAAGACGGGTGAACTCGTCGGCGACATGGATCGGGTTGTGAGGGCCATGGCGAGCAAACTTCATGCAGAGCTGAGTGGCAATGTCATGCATATCAGCAAACATTCCACGGATCGGAAGAGGACCAAAAGCTGGGACGAGGATTCGATGAGCCTTGCCCCAATTCGCTTCATCGTCGTGGGCCTATTTGCTGAGGTTAGAATATACCGTCAGAGAGTTGAGAATCAAAATTTACTGTAAATAGACCATCGTGAACACCCTCTCTGACAAATCCGAGAACAGTCTGGAGCGTCTTGTGAAATCGTTTCTCATCGCAGATCTCACCGACGAGGGCATTGGATGAGACAATGATCAACGATGTAGAGCCAATGCGGACTCTGTAGATTTCGCCATATGTATCGGCCAATCGACAAAGATCATTGATGGGGCTGGTGGTGAACTCGCCAATGTGGCCGAGAAATGGAAGCGCTCGAGGCTCTGGAATAGAGACGAGTTCAGCCATGATGATGAGGGCGTGTGAACGAGGGGATGGCGTGTAATTGATGAGGGGAAGAGGAGTAACTGCTCAATCTCGCCGAGAATCCTGGCACCGTTTTGAGTAGAGTTGCAGAGGGCGCCTGTTCCCTTTAACACGTGATGAGCGCTTGCAAAAAGAATCGAGCCTATTAGCAGCCCCCTATGTTGGAATGTATGTTTATGTGTTGTGGTTGGTTGAAGCAAGCCCGCGTGTCAATCGTGCAGTAAGCGCTGTTGTAGGTGATGTTGGATAAGTGGCAGTAAAAGGAAGAGAAGAATTAATGCGAAGTAAGCAGGATGGTTGCGATGATGATTTCAATTGTTCCAAGGCGATAATTCAGGTCGACCACTCTCTCTTATACCACCAACACGTTTGTTACCTTGGGGCAATTTTCTTGCTTGTGAGACGGGCATCCCCGCCGCTGTGCCTTGAGTCCCGCATCGGAGTCCATGCTTGGCAACGGGATCCGGATCAAGAGGATGAGGCGGTGGAAGGTTGGGCCGTTGCTGGGATGACCATTTCATCATCATCTATGCTGAATGCCATTTGCCGCTTCGAAACCAGATCACCGCCGCCCACCCCACCCGAGGCACAGTGGCAACAAGGGTTAGCGCCTGAACAAGGAGGATAATAGCCAATGGGATTTTTCACATTCCCATCCCCGGCGCTATCATGCCCTACCACAGCTTCGGTAGTCAGCAGCCGAATGCCGGGTCTCGCGCACGCCGAGCGCCGGCCAAGAGCGAATTCAATGCACCTCACTCACCCAGAATGCAAATAGCTGCGTCTCCCTGTTGTAGCCTCCAGGATGCCCCTGCGGGCACTGAGAATTAGCCTGCTAAACCCAGCTGCACGGTGGCTCCCGCATCCACTCAAGAGTAAATCGCACCCGAAGCATTAACTTTATTAACTTTCTCTCTGCGATAGGAAAGAAGTCCAAGTTAAAACACCGACTGCCCGACGGGAACGGACTTGGCCATGATTTAATCCGCCCGTCCCCAGTAAAAAAGGGAGGGTGCGCCACATGGCGGTAGGTGCGTCATCCCCACTATCAACCGAGGCAAGTTCACTTGTGAGACTGGAAAATATCCATGAAGAGGCCACCCCCCCGATCACCTCGCCTGAGATCTGTCCCCGGTTTCTTATTTTCTATCTGAACATGATTACATAGCGATTGTTTAAAGTCAATCCGCCCGCCGATCTTCAAACCAACCCCAACATCGGTTGACCCATCCTGTGGCAACCTCTCGATGATATTGCGACTTGACCATGCTGGCCTCATCACAATCTTTTCAGCCTCAACTGTCTAGTCACTAGTTTAAATATAGCCCGATATCCCTCGCTTGAAATAGAAAATTCGGGAAAGACAGTTTCGGGGAGCAAATATAGATCCCTCACTAAGTTCCCCTAACCCATGCCATGCATTAGCAGCCTGGGAAATAATCCGAAGGAGGGTACGAACCAACAACAAAGTTTTGATGTGATCCTATTATCATGTCTTAAACTCACTTGGTTGCACCCTCAATTTAATCTGAGCAGTGTACTCAATTAAGCCTACTCTCAGACCCAAAATCAGCCCCATGAAGCAACGGCACAAGCGGATAAGCCATCACCATTCAATCAAGACAATCTCCACTTTTCTTATCAGAGTCGATAAGGGGACATTAGCCCCGCACCAAAGGAAAAAATCCCCGCCTATCCCTCACAAAAAATTGACACCAGCAAAAAAAGAAAGCCTCGCATTTGCTCGCAATCGTATATAGGAACAGCCCGATGCGGGGGTCGAACCCGCAACCTTGAGATCGCGCACTCGTAAGAGTCTCACGCTCTACCGATTGAGCTAACCGGGCGTGGCTCTTAGTGTTGAGCATCAGCACGGCTAAAATCGGATTATTGACTTACACGAGCCCGGGAGGGCGGTTTTTGCCATCTTGTTCAGGCACACTCGCCAATGCGGCTAGCACTGTGATGTGACTGTATTCTCTAAACTTCTCTCACCACCACTCTTCCTATTTCTTTGTCCATCGCCTTCACCATCTTGAAATGTGCCATGAAACTGACAGAGAACGACTGGGAGCTAATAAACCACCCCCACGCAGCTAAATTTCTCCTCGTTTAGTGGGAAACTCGCTCTCTTCAACCGCCTGAGTTACTCTCTAGTGTTCCGCAGGGTAAGTATTGCTAATCCTTTGGTATACATCAGAATACTCGGGCCTCGCGTTTCAACCCTTATTAGATGATTCATCCCAAAACCCAACAAAGGCATAAAAAAACCACGAAGAATTTCCTTTTTGCAGATATGTTAGACCGGAATCGACACCAACGATCTTGTGCTCATCCCAAATCTCCCTGTGCCCGACAGCATCTGCATTCCCCCTCTTCCAGTAGCTTGCGCTGCATTCGTTCGCATCAATCCCCGTGAATCCCGGGGATTCCATCTCCGTGCAGGCATGATTGGAGAGTTGGTCTACGTGGTTGGGTACACCTTTTTCTACACTAGGCATGAAGTAGATTATATGGAGCTAATCCCAGACGCATGAGGGGCCAAATGTATCTCCAATTCACAAGGGTGATTTTATATTGTCTGAGGACTTAGTTGCTTATTATATTGGCCAGGGCGAAAACATCCCCACAATCAAACCTATCTATTCTCGAATACTATTCGTACACCACCTTTGTGGCCTAGTTCCTGGACCACCGGTTGAGCCCTACCGCCTGTGTTTTTTTTTTTTTTTGGGCGGGAAGCAAACTTGTCTGCTGTGACATCTTTGTGCCGACCAATTGATTCCAGGGAAATGTCATCCAAAGCTGTGGCGTCCAAAAATGATGTTCACCTAGAGAATTTTGGACTGGCCCTTCAGGTACCATTCGGTGAAAACGAGGTTAGGTATCCAGCAGAGAAACCCTTCAGCACTCAGAGCCTCCACCGTGGGAACCCCAAAGACAACAATCAACAGGGGAAGTTGCCATCGCAGCATGACGGCAGCATATGTCATGGAGTAGTTCCTCGCCATCCAGACGCGGTGCCCTTGAATATCCCCTCTCAGGATGGCAAGCATGGCGAGAGAGCAGGAGTAGAGCCAGCAAGCAGCCAGAGCCGCGAACCCCACGCGGCCAATCGGATTGGCGTAGCTGTGCCAGGTGACCCAGAAGCCGCCGATTGCGCTCAATACGTTGGAGACGACGTAGACACGGCCAAGCACCCTATGGAACTTTGGGCTCTTGGCTCGAAGGCCCTTGTGAAACTGGAATGGCCCGGTTGCCATTGCCGTCAGGCCGCCAACAACGTGGAACCACCCGTGGGGCGATTTCAGCATTCGGGCTTTGACTTCGGGTTCTGCAACGCGTGTTGGAAGCAGGAAGAGAAGCGCATAAAAGGCAATGATGAATGCGCAGACTGCCAAGAGCCACCACTGGCTGTCGGCCAGTGCTGTCTTTTTCGACAGCCGGTGAGTGGTTTCAGGCTCTAACGCCGAACCTGGTGATTTTTTATTGTCGTAGACAGCCGTCGTCGGGACAGTCCCGCTGGGAGCTGACCCAGTGTTGATGTGGTTCCGCTGCGTGGTAGTGGCCATAGTGTCTGTGCAAAGTTCCGATGAATAGAGAACAAAGAATGAGGATTAGTAAGAGTCAGGTTGTAATCTGGTTTTATTGCAAATGAAAGGTATTCTAGTGGCCAGCCAGAAATCAGGAGACCTTTGGAGTGCCATATATGTAGCTGTTCGCCTCGGGCCCCGTTGACGAGGAAAGTTTGGAGGTGTGGGTCGCGAGTCTCGCAACTACAGAACGTCGGGCCCCGACGACATTGAAGTCGCCCTGGCTGTGCATAAAAACAGGAACTCTATTTGAAAGGATATTCTCGGTTTACAAGATTTCGGCCAAGATTTTAGCGAATTATCATGCCGTATCGCCTCTGACGTAAAGTTGTTCACATCTACTGAACAAGGTTGCTGAATAATAACATAGTTACGATCTCTGAACCAAAAAATGACAGATTGAATAGAATCCAAGAGATTATTTCAAAAAATACATTTATTTAGATAATTAAAAAAAAACCAAGACAAATGGTCTTTTAGTCGAGCCCCATGCAGCAAAGTATCGGATTGACAATCATTCGGGGGTTGCATTGTATAGGGTGGTCTCCCTGAATCTGGTTTCGAGTTTTGCAGCTCCGACTGGCCATTCCTAAGCAAACAACTTCTAGAAATGAAACACTAGAGTACTATTTTGCTCTTGGGAAATATCTAGGCCCAGAAAACTTCTCAGATATACAGCTTAGGAGGCTGTCAAGAAAGAAGGGCTGATGTTTAGACCGTCACTTGTTCTACTAGTTTGGCTAGGCCACAGAGCTAAGCAACCGGGTCTTATTGATACTTACTTCCGTGGTCAATCGCATTGTTAGACCGGCGAGTCGGTAGATGACAGTGTCCCGTGCTTTCCTGTCCATGTTGCATGAGGTAGTAGCTTTGCCTCGGGCCCCGAGCCTTCTCTTGGAACCCCACATTCCACTAGACCCAATACGGCCATTTTCATGACCCAAAATGCCTGATTGGTTAAGAACACAAAAGACATTCTCAAGACCTTGTAGCCCGTATGAGGTTTAGCGGACTTGGCCTGCGCGGCTTGCCGGGCGGACCGGGTGGAATGGTCCAATGGCCACAGGGTCCAGACGAAAGGGAAGAAGGAAAAGAAAAGAGAAAAAAACAAAAAAGAGACGAAGCCTCATGTCGGCGAAAAAGCAACGACGCGCGACAAGGGACGGGAAGCAAGCATCGACCTACTGTATCTGTCAAAGGGCCCAATCTGCATCTCCGTTGCCTTGCCGCAAAACGGCCGATCCAACGGAGCATTCCTCCTCGAAAGACCACACGCCGTGTTTGGGATATAGCTGTTTTCCCAATTTGTGGGAAAGACCCTGAAAATCCTCCTCCTCCTCCCCTCCCAAAAAAAAAAGGTGGGCTGGTTGCGTATTTCCCGCCCCATTCGCCGATGCAGTTGTCTATTAATGTCCGTGGCCCGACTTCAACTTGCATTGCTGCAGTCTGGGGTTGCCGGAACGTCGTCTGGCCCGCGGCAATAGTGAGCCTGCAGCTTTCGCCCTGCGCGCAATGGGCCAGAGGCGTCTTGCCGGAACCCACGTGGTGAGTCAGTCCACGGCAATGCATGAAGCCGGATGTTGCACGGGCTCCAGACATATACTTACTTGTCTCTTTTCTCCTCACCTCGGCTACTGAATACTCTTTGTCATAACTATCCGTATTTGCTCAGCTACCGGGTCAAGAAAAAATGCCGCTGTCGTGGTTTCAAATAGAGAATGTTTTCATGGAAGCATGTGTCATTTCCTCTCAAGAGGTGATGAATTTCATGAAGCTATCCTTGAAGGATGTGTACAGTGGCATAACCCACCAAAAATCTATCTAAACAAGGCGGATATGACATGCAGTCGTGAAAATGAAGGCAACCCCTTTTTGTAATCCCAAACCCGGCCTGACGTTTTGTCCTATGCATATCATAAACCTCGCCAAAAACTCCTCGCTCTCAATCTATCTTTCACCAATCCAATAGAAACCCGAAAAGAAATGCGATCGGCCAGTTTTTTTTTTGGCTTTTACCCCCGGAAATGCTTTTCTGAAAAAGGAGAGAAGATGATGCCTCGTTGATTATGATTCATTATGGTATTATGGAGCTTTTCAGGCTCATGGTTTTTTTTTTTTTTTTTCGTTTTCCATTAATTTACGGAAACGGTGGGTCGCCGCAAGTCATCGTATCCTGGGAGGATGCTGTTTTCCTGGAACTGGGCCGATGGAACCTGCATTAGACGCGGCTGAAGATGAAGATCGGCGGCCTCAGCTTCGGCAGCTGCAACGGCGCTTTCAAATGAAGGCAGTTCGTCACCTTCAGCGGGACTGTGAATGTTTTCAACAGTAACCTGGAGTGGCAGCACGAGGTTGATGTGGGTGTTCATAGTTCCCACAGAGAGGGTCAGATGGATAAAATATGATCGGCCGCTAATACAAGAATTGAATGTCGGGAGGAAGAACTTTTTGTTGCCCAAGGGCAGAGTGAAAGGGATGTTGAGGGATGCGACTTGGTGGTTAATGGATACAGCAGATGACTTGCTGTGGTTTCCTGAGGAGGCATCTGAGTCGGATGCAAAACCTTCAGGCATGCCGCTGCTGGAATAGCCAGAGTCGCGGCGTTGTGCATCTGTTGTATGCTCCCAAGACGGGTTGTCGATGGGGGCAATCGGGATTGTAGTGGTCGTGGAATATGTCAGACAGGGGCTGCTTTGGTGCTTGATACGAGCTCCCATGTTGGGAAGGTGGTTCATGGGAGCGTTGCTGAAGAAGGTTGTGGATTGAAGCTTAGCAGAAACCGAGTTGATCTTGGGAGCGGAAGCATTGGCAGCAGCAGAGTCAAACTCTAAGTTGATCCTCATCAACGACTCGCTTGCACGAAGACTATCGGCAGAAAGCATAACTGCACCGGGCTGCGTGGCCGTGGCAGTAAGCTTGCCCTGCTTAGCGGAGAAGATATTCTTTCGGATGGTCTTGGACTTGGAAAGCTGGTATCTCTCGTCCCTGGAGGAAATCTCAAGGGGCGCGTCCTCAGGGAGTGAGGGGAGGACCTTGATTGAGTGAAAGCCTTCTAGGGGCATGGTGCGTCCCTCCTCGGCAGTCTCGTTGAAGACACCGGCTCGAATGGAGTATTCGATGTTGGCCATCTCAGGAGATTGATCATCGTGCTCCCAAAAACCCATGGTAGGAGGGAGCCTTAGGTGAGCATCTCGGACAACGGGGTGCTCAACATGATGAGTGCAAGCACTCAGGGTAAGCTGATGGGGGACAACAAAGTTGAAGGGGATAGTGTAGGTGCGCCCCGCTTGGAAAATGCGAGGATTGGGGAAGTCTGCTGCACGAATAGGCATGCGAAGCTTCATGAAGGGTCGGGAGGCGTAAGTGGCGTACTGATTGACAAAGTCAACGCGAGTATAAGCCGTGCCAGTAAACAGAATCTCCAAATCACTAAAGGGAACATCGTGCGTCGTGTTCACAATGACGTGACCAGAGATGGATGAACCAGAAGTGTAGGCCTTGGAGCTCCAGTGGTTGTCAAGTTTGATATCAAGGCCCGGCTTACCGACGCGAGGTCGGTTTGCACGAGGACCGGACTCAGTGGATAAAGAAGCCATAATGTTTTGAGAAATCTTGCGGATATGGGAAGCAGCTGTTAAGGACGGCCTCGCCATCGTGATATATAAGGAACGGTACGGGAATCCCGTACCTCGAGTCTAGTCTAAGTTGAGTTGCTGAGGAGTTTTGGCCTTGATGACCGGGGTGGGAGGGGTGTACGCAGAGAAGGCAAAAAAAAGTGGTGTAGCTTCGGAGCTAAAGTGGGTTTTTTTTCTGGAGTGCGCGACGTTGCTTAATGCCTTTTGCTTGAATCGGAGTAGCTGGCTGGGTCTGGTTGTGCCTGGATTGGGTTTGAGACTTGAAGCCAGGCCAAACATGGCAGTTCACGACGAGCGACCCGGATACTCTTTATGGTCGTGGGGAAACGCTTCACCAGTGTTATTCACTTGGAAGCAACCAGTGAAGGCCGTCATTAGGGCGTGGATGACCAAGCATAATGGATTAGAAATGATGGTTGGTGTGATGACGGCATGACTGGCATGAGAAGGGCGCGACGTTGAAGTGTGTTAAAGCGCCAGCCTGCTTGTGTCGCTTCAAGTGAAAATCGACACCAAAAGAGGGTTGGGTGGTTGTCGACGACGCCTTTTTGGGACGGCGTGTGTGGGCGTGTGAGTACTAATCCGGGATTGGATGTCGTGCTCGCAGCAACAATAGCAACACGGCCAACACGAACACCGCTGCCAGAGCCAGAGCCAGCACCAGCCAAAGCCAGCACCAACCAGCATGAGCACCTGCATCAGCAGCAGAGGCCAGTGCCAGATCCCCGATGATATTTTCGGTACCTCGAGTTCGTACTGGTACCTCTGTGCATCAAGTGGTGGTGGAGCATCGACGACGCCAGGGCTTCTCTGTGTGCTGTGAGTCCTGAGCCACCGGACCAGGGTTAGACACATCGTGCATTAGCGCCAAAAGTGGTTCTGCTCGCCCGGTGCCGAAGGGGCTCTTCAAGGTTTGCCAGGTGGGGTTCCCGCGACGCTAGCATCGCTGCTGGTTTCCTTGGGAGAGCGCGCTTCCATCCGCTTGGGTTCCGTGATCGTGGTTGGACCTGTGCTTGAACTATATTCAGCGAGCACGGGACTATTTGTTCGAGTATTGGGCATCCGTGACCATAACCTAAAATCATTAGACCCTCTTCCGCTCGCGACGTCGGAGGCAAAAGATTGAGCCTCATGGCAGGTGAGAGTCAGCACGCTGCAAGTTGGAAGCCACAACGGACCGCGATGCCGACAGAACAACAGCTCTGAACTGCCGCCGTTTCGCATCGGAACAATAAACGCGCGGTGCTAGTTCCGATGCTAGAAGCACTCACAAGACCAAAGTACCACATGTCCCAGAACGGCGAAATAGCTACACGCGTGCAACGTGCTAACCGTAAAGTACCCTCCATCTTAATGAGAGCACCCTGCAATCATAGCACAGAACTGACCCAGTCAGATTAAAACCGGGCCGTTTTGCATCTCTACATAAGTGCATATTCTGCGATTGAACTCTGGATGCACACGGGAGTCTGGCAAAAAGGATGTATGACTCCCTGTTGCATGATAAATAACAAACCTGACATCGAGATCTTGAACCACCGCCTCATGACTACGCGACTAGGGCTCATTTCCGCCATTCAAGGCAGAAAGTTCTTGGGCGAAATCATGCTGGAGCCAAAACTGGAGAATCATGACTTCACGATGCTCCACGTCTTTCGGCATCAACGGCCCTCGCCCGCAGTCAGACACGACAGCAGGTGTTTGAGCATCTCCAGGGCAAAGGAGAGGAGGGGTCGGTGAAGATGAAATGAATCATCAAGGGACTCATGGTATTGCTATGGGTGGTAGCGGCAATGGAGAAGGCAAATGGGCGGACGCGGAAGCGGGCGTGCACTGACGACCCGACAAGGAAGAAGCCTTTTGTTAGGAGCTGACTAAGTTGCAGGCGCCTCCGGACCTGCCCACGAGGCCGGGGCAGGTCGCCGGTGTGTCTTACATGCTTTAAACGGGGGAACTTAGGAGGGCAACCGGCATCGTGAAAGCAAGCCTCAGGACATACGGCGTGGCTTCCCGAATTGCGCCGGCGGTCAAACACGAAGGCGCATGCGCCGAGCAAAATCTTCTCATCGACTAGGACGACTGGGCCGAGCCACCTGGCCTGTCGCATCCTCCCACCATGATTTTGGCCCATCCCAGACTTGGAATCACATCCTTACTCGACCCAATTTCTATTACTTGAGGACCACGCGTCGAACCATGTTGACCCTCCCACCATTTCAACACGCCAGCGCCAGCGCCAGCACTGAGCGCATTGTTTGCCGCCCGCATTTTCCGTTTCCATCCAGCCAACGGCACACGCGCACTTACAACGGACCACGTCCGGCCATCATGTGTGCTTGAGCCGGGGGTGCTGCTGCGCCGTGCGGCGTGTCGGTGTTTGCTAGCGAGGGCGTTCTCCAGCCCGACGCGGCTGGCCATCAAATCCCGACCCCATCCTTGACCCATCCGTCTCCAACAATCTCCAGCATGGGCCCTAGGCCGTAGCTGCAACCCCATCTTCTACAACCGCCCTAGAAGCTCCCGTGGAAGCATCCAGATCCCGCCCTCGCCCCTGCAAACGAGGCGAGCATTGCTTGCGTTGCTTACAATATTATCTCCGTGGGTCGTTTTGGTATTCCTAGCTGAAAGATGGACCATCCACACGATGCGGCTACAGCAGCATCTCTACCGATACACCCATCTTCCATTTCAGGCTCATCTTTTTTCGCCTATTGTTGCACAAGGCCATCACCGTTTCCTTCCTTCCGCTCCCACCACTAGTTGCCTGTCGGACTAGTCCTCACGCCTGGATGCTGCCCGTCATCGGGTTTCAGGCCACCACCGGCTTCGCCGCGGGAATGGCGACTGAAAATGCGAAAACGCGTGCTCGGTTTGCAGTAGCGGCTGGTTGTCACCCCATGATAGGCTGAAGTCGAGGCAAGTTGGCAACGCATGGACAATTCATAGCATGTGTGTTTCCACTCCCACCCTAGCGACGTGGTTCAGACAAATAGGGACGACAAGAAGACAAAGGGTGAGGCAGAAATTGTCAAAGTCAGCGGCTCCTACAGGTGGAGCTTGTTCTATCCATTGTAGCTAAAACGGGAAGTGAATGCTGTTCGGAGATGACCACAACGCTTGCCAACAGCGTTTTTCAGAAGCGAGGCCATCTAGATCTGGCCATGCGGGGATTTAGAGGGAACTCACTCAGATGGAGTGGACCGTTGCGATGCCTGGGACAATCCGCTCTCGTGCATTTTGCTAACGGGCCCGGCAGGAGCTTGCCTGTCCGCCGCTATACTTCGGATACACATGCAACAATTACCCTCAGCGACGTTAGAGGAGTGGTGCTCCTAAGCTTATTGCTTGCCCTAGGTGCCGTGTTGGTTGGTGGGCAGGGCATGAGTATCATCCATGTTTTGTACTTTTGGGGCGGTCATGTCAAGCAGCCACAGCACCAAGACGGTTTGCAACACCAAAATCTCCAACTCACGATGTTTGACCAACCCATATGCGACAACATATTGGCGGTTCGTATTCAAACTAGCCGACTCAGCGACTGCATTAGCCTGTTTTCTATTTGACTGAAGTAAAAAAAACTTTTGTCTTCCGCCTTGCCGTGCTCCACACCATTCCTCCCTGGCTCCCTTGCCCATCCAGCACGCTCTCTGTGTCGTATTTTGTCCTCCCGCCTCCTGGTGCCTTTTTGGCCTCCCATTCCTACCCCCTTTCGCCATCCGATGTCGCCTCAGTTACTATGTAAGGATCGGTCCTGCTCGGGGCCGACCGCCTCCGCAAGCTCACCCGACCTGAAAGACTTTGTTAGAGCTTGCAGGGCCCCCACTCAGCGAACAGGTGCCCAGGTAGAGTGACTTGGCTAACCTTGGTCCCAATTAGCGGCAAGGCCCACACGCATGCAGAACTACTGGCCCTGATCTTCTGGAGGTGAGGTGAGGTGGTTTCACTGCAAGCACTGACCTCGCCTCATCCCGAACCTGATCACCACCATATGCCCTTACCATCGCCGACGCACCTGTGCACGCCCTCTGGCAGAACCAACAGAATGCACGAAATCGGCATCCGGCAGGCAGTGATGCCGCTCTGAATGCGACGGCCCCCCTGGTTTCTAGTCGTCTCTTCCCTCGCCAACCCCCGCTCCAGCTTCACTTCACCTCGTCGTTTGCTTATACATGCCAGCTGCACTCGCGTCTCATTTTTTTTCTTCTCATTGCCACCCCACCCCCCTCATTCCTATTTTAGCAGAATCATCTCCTTGGAGCTTAGAGCCGAGGAGCGCGGGTGTCTGTTCGTGCCAGTAATCGGGAGTGGCCATCCAACTTACACAATTCCATGATTCATCCCTCGATGGTCCCATTATCCCTGACGCTCTCCCGCGATCCACTCACACTTTGTCCTACCCGTTTCGCATAAGTCCCCCGGCATGTTCCATTTTAGGGGTCCAATTCCTGCCATGTGCGGCCCTGATTGGATATTCTGTGAGCCCACCAGTAATTATGCGCCACAGCAGGTGTCAGATGCCATCTTGGTGCTGGACCAAGGGCTCCAACCCGCAGAGTTACACCAGAACCGGGGGCCAGGCTGGGGTTGTGTAGAAGCAGCAAACCCAATCTGGTTTCCATAATGGCAGGCCCGAGTCTTAGTAGCAATGTGACTTTGGCTGGCTGGCTCAATTGCGCCGCTCAATGCTGGGTGAAGTTGTGCAATTTTCACATCGCGCAGCCACCTCGGTTGTTTATAGCCAGCTAGTTAGAGACCAAATTCCAGTTGGCACATTGTGGAAACTTTTTTTTTCTTTCCCCCCTTTGTAACGAAACCCCCTTGAGGCATGTGCGCTCAATTTCCATCTGGCCGACAGTTGCACTACGTGGATCCATCTGCCCGGCAGTGTGCGCCTTGTTTTTGCGTGCACAAGCTGGTGGTTATTAAAAAAAATCCAAAAAATCCTAGGCGATCAGCATCGTGAGGATGATCACTTCCTACCGTATCTGCATAGCAATCCACACCCGAAACAAACCCACATGGCCGGATCTTGCACTCGCACGCACACACACACACACACACACACACACCATCAAGGTTCGGGAGGAAGTTACCGCTTCTTGGCTCACGCTAACACCACGTCCCCTCCATCACACATAAGGTTGCTCACTTCATGCATGTTTTGCAACTTTTCCCTTCTTTGGGGCCGCAGAATTGGATGCCTGCGTCATGGTGGTACAAGAATGCCTCCGCGTCGAATCATGCTACATGCACCCAGCCGCGCGCAAGCGAGTCAAGCTATAAATATACCCATGCAAAAGACATGAATGCCATGAAGCATTGGGAATACCCCTCCAATCATGTGACATGTTGGAGGGGGACGGAGTGATATTCCTTATCGGACTATACATGCAGAATCAGTGGACCGATAAGGTTGCAAAGATGAACCACATGCTCCCAAAACTCGCGGGCCGTGTGACTTAGTCGCTGAACGGAATGGGATACTTGCATCAACCTGCTGATATGTGCGGGTCTTGATTTTTTTTTTGGTTCAATTACCAATATAGTAGCTTATCCTTCTATGCATGTTTATGGACTGTAATAGATAAAGACTTCACCGACCTGCTCCACGACTGCACAGATTTAATATACAGGACGAGGGAATAAAACAACAAACCGTTATGCTCGAAGTATTTACTTGATATCGCAACAGGCCCAAATAAATTGTAAAGAATCATCGTGATCAACAAAAACGAAGAGACTGGCCCTCCACCCCCACCCTTCTGTTCCTTCTGATATATACAAAATAAGACAAAGAAATAGAGACCTTTGAGAATCAAAAGGCAATCACATGGTATTAAGTTGCTCGTAGTGCTTCAAAGTCGAGGTTTGAAGTCTCCAAAATATCCCGAACAGCTCTTCTGCCTGGTCGCTTCCGTCTTCCAACCGATCGAGGTTGTTTCGAATCTCTTCTATAAAACCCTGAGCCAACTCTTGAGGAGGATATCCATTGATAAACTCTCCGTAAATGCGTAAAGAGTTGAGTTTATTATCTGGCGATCCAGGTGATCCCGAATCACAGCGCAGACTCTCTTCATCCAAGTGGTAGTCTGCAATTTTATCAGCTGAGCGCTTCTCAAGGATTTAATCTACTTGCGCGCCTGGAGACTAAGCTAACTTACAAGGAGATGGGATACCGCAGACGTCCTCTACTGGGAAGAGGATGCGATAGATTTCTTTCCACCTGTCCTCGTCTGACAGCGAAGAAGTTTCCTTTCTCTTCGACCGCAGCCTCAATTGTTGTGATGCGGTCATCTGGCCGTAGTCACGCCTCTCCAATTTGAATTCGCAGGCTTTCTCGGATCTCCGATGATTCAAGAGCTCGGATGCATTCTTGTGTGCGGAAAGGCAGCGATCGCAACGATGCCGAGAAGGAGCGTGCCGGCGATACAGATGCTCCCTGGAGCCAAGTCAGTCGACGTGTTCGACGAAGATGTGTTTTGGATCAACAAACTTGAGACGATGGATGGTTTGGAAACCTGGGCCTATACATGTCCTCTGGTGTCTGAATTCGGCTGGGTCATGCTTGAAGAACGGACAGGCCAATCTTTTCTGAGGTATCTCTGGGCCGCTTCCCACCTTCCCTTGAAATGAGTGTGAGGGACTTGGAAACTTCTGGTTGTCGCCGTTTTGTAAATGGCTGGAAATTTTATCAGTATTTTGCCCTCCGCACTCTAAGAAGGTTGTTACTTGGACATTGGTGGAGAAACACTTCCCGCTGCATCTCCTACCTCAACAGTCCCTTGATTGAGGCTGGGCCGACCCCACTGATTGTCAATCTCGGTTTTTGCATGCTGTTTTGAGATTAGCATGTTATAAACAACACTCTGTATTCAAAACTAGTGAGATCCGTCTAGAAACCCGTCGTCCGTGGCCGTCACAATCGAGATATGACAACACCATCTCAAAAACCGCACCAATATAGGTTAATTCTAAAAGACGTAATCTTTTAGGGCTACTATCCGTTGCTAGTTCCATCGTAGCGAGTCCCCAGCCATTGAACCGAGAAGCTCAGGGGCATTTTCTTGGGCTGCGATCTGCGACGGTGCAACGATTGAGTTGTTAATATTGGGCGAGAAGCCAGTGAAGGCAATTGTCGACTGAACCGTCTAAAATTTCCCCTTTTGGATTCAAGGCTCACACTGGGCGAATGTTCCCAAATACTGATTGGGGGCGTTTTGGCGGACGCCGCCTGACTCGAGACTTTAGTCCCAACCAAGGTGAGATCGGGCTGATCTCCATCAATTACACCCGGCGACACTGAACCGGCCAGTATTTGGCCTTGAAATTGAAAAGCAGCTTTGGGAATGTTCATATCTTTCCTTGGATATTGCTAAGCCTGTAAATGGAAAACTGGTTTCCGTCGCATTAGCTGCTTATTTCAAAATGACAAGGATCCTGGGGCGTTTGTATCCGGTAATGAGTCCTGCGGCTGGCATGTCCATGGAGCGGCCTGCTCTATCTGAGTTTTCCTTGGAATCATTTGATCCTGGGAATAGTACGGTCCGAAGTGTCCTTGGGCTTCCTTTTGGGTGGGTTGTTACTGGTGCGGCGCGATCCTCACAGGTGTAGTGGACACTACAATTCTCTAGGTATTCTTCCCTTGATGGATTGTCTTTGATGACCGGGGCTGAGGCCATGTAAAAGTTCTGTTATTGACCAATAAGGGCCAAGTGACGTCACTGTTTCCCGTCACTGTCCTCTTTGGTGATGTCTTCGGAAGAGGCCAATATGGCCACTAGATCTGATAAAAGCTCACAAAGAAAAGATTTGTAGTCCTGGTGGAAGTTCTGAAAAGAGCCAAGGTCTCTTGGCTACAAATGGTTTTATGAGACTTGTGACAATGCATGCCATGCGTGCTACAAGGATCTCGATGGACGACCATTTGGACTTTCGGGTAAAGTTGGATCCCAGCACGGATATTGCATAATGAGAGAAATTGGAAATTGCGTGCAGACACCGGAAATGCATCAAGAATCCGGAAATCTTTTGGAGAAGGAAAAGAAATAAAGAGAAACAAAATTAAAAACTCACATGTTGGAAGCTGTGGTCCCCAAACGGGAAGCTAGGGTTGGGATTTGTCCAGCAGTCAAAGGTATCCAGCCAGGAATTATGACCGGGCAATCCTATATCAACCAAATCCAACTCGTTATTTGGTTCGGAACCACTCATCCACGGGGTTGTGCGTGCAGGTGCTTGGGTGTATCCGTCCATTATGACTCGCTATCGGACTCGGCGAATAAAAGAAGGGACTGTGCCGCAAGGTCTATCAAAGAGTGACAGACAATGACGCAACCGATTTAATTGCATATGCTGTCAATATTTTAGCAAGTCAGTCAATAAAAATGATTGGGTTCTTACGTTTAACGAGCCTAATCTTTTTCTAAGAAGTTGCGCTTTGCGAGAAGGGATGTCCAGAGAGAGAGAGTTGGGCCGAAATACTGAGGTTAAAACGACACAGCAGTGCCGATTGGAAACTTGGGCTTATATAACCCGTGTTTCCCCCGTGGGGGCTGGGCATCCACAACGCGCAAATGCGAGTTCCCCGGTGCGCTGTTGGTGATGGTGGGGAGAAGATTGGAGCACCTGGGTGGAATCTACACGTTCAGCTCTGCAAGCATTCTGCAAGGCAGCAGTCTTACATGTGCCGTGACCACATGATGGTTGCCTCTTGCTGAAACGGGGAGAGGCTGAGACGTATACATATCGGGAAGTTGTTGGTTGGGGATGGTCAAGGGTAGAATGGCAGCCCAATTACCCGCCCTGGTCTTTTGAGACCCAACATCGCTCAGTCTCTTGGCTCCGCCTCGTTTTAGAAGTGTACGTGGGTAAAACCGCGAGTGAGTAACGCGGCGATGCCTAACAGCCAGGGGCTTAAATCAGGCTCGCATGCTGACACCAATGCCACACAAAGCCTGCCACAATGGCAAGGCGAATCAACAAAAAGTCACAGGGGCATTCATATGAGCTACCAAATAGAAAATAGAAAAACGGGACGATGCGCATCACAGCGAGGATTCGCTGGTCGTCACCCACCCAACAACCAACCTGCCCCTCACTAGTTTGGCTGAAAGAGAGGGTGGACGGATCCGCAAAGCATGTCAAACATGGAATCCCCAGAATGTAATTAAGGTGTCATTAAACGCCGCCAGACCAAGCGGATTACCGTTGTGCTTCTTTTGTTTTATTGCAGGACGTACCATATCTCATCAACTACGAGATGCCTCCCATGTGGTCATGTGATTGGCGTGGTTGCCAATCCCCAGCCGTTCAAGTGGTTGGGGATTGCTTAGTCTGTGGCAGGCATCTTTGTCGAGCTCACTTGGGGGACCAGTGGCATACGTGCCCGAAACCAGAGGTAAATGTTTTGCATGCCTTAAAGTTCTTTCTCCGCTCTATAAAACTACAGCTCATCACTGATACCAGACAAACTGGAATGAGTACGGCTCAGTATGCTGCAGCAGAGTCCAGACGGCTGGAGGAGCTGTGCCAGCGGATCGATGGCGAAAAATTGTGCATGCGTGCGGCGCAATTGCGCAATGGCACAAATATTTCATGCCAAATTGACCTCTCACCTAAGAACCTTTCAACCATGATGGGTGGACAAAATTGTCATGCCGAGGTGGTGTTCATGGATGGAGTGGTGTGGCTCGCGAGGTTCCGGCTATTCAGCCCGATATCACCGCCCCCCGATGTGCGTGATTACGTGCTGCGAAGTGAGGTCGCAACTATGCAGTTTCTCAAGTGCTACACGGGTATCCCCTCTCCGCGTGTGTTCGGTTGGGCCTGCGAGACCGATCCGGCGAATACGGTGGGCGTTGGCTATATCCTGATGGAGAAGCTGGATGGCGACCCGCTGGAGTGGCCAAGCGCCACGACTGAGCAGAAGGAGAAAATTGTCAGGCAACTTGCTGAAATCATGCTTGAGATAGAAAAACACCCTTTTGATAAAGTAGGATCTCTTGTGGCGACGACCCCAATACCAGAAGGTGAGATGGCAATGGTGGTGGCTGAGCCCCAGATACGGTTGGAGGGTCTGGCGCAGCAGCCTACATTTCGCTCAGGGAAGGATGGCGGGCCGCTGGGGCCGTTCCGCTCGTCGCGGGAGGCGTCTCTTGCTCTTATAGAGGCACACATCCAGATGATCGCTGATGCTGAGGTCGGAACGACCGAGAATGCTGTCGACCTGTTCCTAGCCCACCGGTTCCGGCTCGATATTCTAGATAGATTATGGAAGCCAACTGCAGATCCAGAACAAGAGAAGTTCTTAAAACACGCAGACGACAAGGGCGACCATATTTTGATAAATGCCGACTTTGATATCGTGGGTATCATCGACTGGGGGTGGTGCAGCACCGCGTCGAGGGAGGAGGCCTTCTCCTCGCCGTGCATGATGTGGCCTGTCGGAGAATTCTATGCCGGCTCGAACAAGCTGACGGACGAGGAGCTTCTCCTGGCTCGCGTGTTCCGTGAGAGGGATCGCGAAGACCTCGCCCGTTGCGTTCTTTATGGGCGGAAGGTGCAGCGATGGATGTTTGCACTCGGCCCTGATGCCTCACGCGAAGATTCTCGGACATTCGCCAGTCTTTTCACGGGCCTCAAGAATTCATTCGATTCGGAGCATACCGATAAAGAAGAAGAGTGGAAGACTTGGAGGGCAGCAGCGCTTGAAAAGTGGAAAGATGAGGCGTTGTTGCAAGCTTTGCTGAGGAGAAAATGACGAGTCCTCGTGCCATCTCATTTGATAAAAAATAGACTAAAGTGTCATCATATCAAAACCTACTATAGCTTCATCTGAGATATCCTACAGTGAGTGCCGAGACTGATTTGTAAATTGTTAGAATATGACCTGGCCGCTCTGCCAGGCGCGACTGGCTGAGACACATTGTCTGAACTTGATACTGGCTCATTGGTTGTGATTAAGTTTCAATGTGCAACGGAGTATTTTGATCTTTTCCGCGCACAATCTATGCTCCACATCCAGAAGTTGTGTTGACAAGCCGATGCAATACGGTGTAGGTTTTATGAGCATCTTACTCAGACCAGACTACCAGGATAGTGTCGTCACAGTCCCGTGCATTTCAGCTTCAGTCTGTGGGTAACCGCTACTCCAGACCAGACAGCAACACGTCACCCAACTAGCACATGAATGCATAGCCTTAAATGCCAAATGAAACTGAAGTTGGCCCAAACCACCAAGAATGATTTGAATTAGCCTGTGCAAGTGCTTATGTAACAAGAAAAGGAAGACGGTACCTGTAAAATGAGAAGCAATCCTATGCCTTCAACTTCATTTGGCATGTGTAACGGCACATAGTCTGGTATAACTTCCAACATTATTTGATTTGATTCGTTTTCATTTCTTAACTGAATCGCGTTGATCTCACTTGACTCGCTTCCTACGTCTCTTATCATCATAAACGACACCCACAAGGACCAATTTAAGTAGTTAAATACGGGTCTTCTTGAAATCATGGTTATATTCTACCTAGTCGCGTTTCGTAGCGCCATGCTACAGTTGTAAATCAACCAATCATTAAAAACACATGTCATTTCAATCTGCCATTTTATCAAGAAACAGACTATTTGCCATCATAGACGCTGAAATTAATGTGGCCTCGAAACGAATCTTAACCGGATCCCTTGAGATCAATATCAATCAACTTCTGTGCTGCATTGTGAGCACCACCGCCCTCGCCAAACATGTTTCGCAAATCATCAACCAGCATTTCAGGTCTCTCGTGGGCTGCGAAATGCCCCCCAGACGAGTGGACCGTTTCAAAAACCACAGGCCCCAGAGTTCTGCCCCACGTCATTGGCACCAGAACGATATCCCTAGGGAAATACGATAGGCCAAGAGGAACCTTGGGAACGTAGTGAACTATGGCCATTACTTTTTCGCGTTCCGAGTGAGTCGATTCGTAGTAAATCCGGGCACTGGCTTCTGGGCCGGCTGCGGAAAACTGGTAGACGGAAATCCACGTGAGAATCTCGTCGTCTGTCCACTGGTAGTCATCCGTCCAATCATGCAGCTTTTCGTATATCCACGACAGCAAAGCGACGGGGGAGTCGGCCAGGGCAAATCCTATTGTGGATGGCTTGGTGCTCTGCAGGAGGTTGTAGCCGAAGCCTTCCTGCCTGAACCATTGGCTCCGGGCCCTGCCGGCCTTTTCCGACTCAGAGTACGGCAGAACGGCGTGCTTCACATACTGCCAGGGCGTCTCGGTGAAGGACGGGGGCCCGAGAGTGCGGATCATGTTGAGGTGGGAAGCTAGGCAGTGCTCGGGATACAAGAGGCCAAGCATGCGAGTGACGGCGAATCCCCAGTCGCCCCCTTGAGTGACTGGCCATGTGTTAGCGGAGCTGCTCCCGAAGAGATATTGGCATGCTTACCGTAGTTCTTGTACCCGAGGTTCAACATGACCTTGTGAACCGCTTCTGCATACTGGGGAATGCTGAAGCCCTTCTTTGTGACGCCGCCTGAAAAGCCATAATTGGGAAGCGATGGGGCGACAATGTGAAACGACGGGTTGCTGTCGGAGTCTGTGAGCAGGGGGAGAATTTTGAGCACCTCGAGGAAACTCCCGGGCCCTTGTGAATTGATGAGATTACTAGTTCGCCTGAGAATTGGTCATGTAGAGAGCCACTTACAGCCGTGAACGAACAGCAATGGGATGCTGCCAGCCTTGGTGCTTCTTTGGTGCAAAAAGTGCATTTGCAGGTCTCCGAATCCCTCTACATTGACCGTGGTGGTGAATTGGGGATATTCATTCAGCTTTGCCTCCTGGGCGCGCCAGTCGAAGCCATCTTTCCAGTACTTTGCCAACCGCGTCACGTCGCTGCGGGTAGAACCAAAGTCCCAGTCATCCGAAAACTCGACTTCTTTGGGGAACGTTGCCAAGGCCAATTTTGCCTTCAGTGCCTGCAGCGCGGAGTCGGGCACGCTGATTTTGAATGGTTTTATTTCTCCAGACATGATGAATATATGGATACTATGAGGCTGCGCAGATGGCGAAAGCTGAGGATTGATATTGACCGAGAGGTAATTGACATCCAGATGGTAGATGCGCGCACCAAATTTCCATGCTCTCTATTTGGGTACACCACAGGATTTTAAACATCACGATTGAGCTTATTAATTCAATTGCTGAAAAATCACATCGTTTGGCTGTAACCTGCGAAGGGCGTATTGACAAGTGCCATGACACGGGTGTGATGCAGTGTCAATTGACTCACGTTTGCATATCAAGAAATTGGGGGCATTTCTTTGCTGATCTTACACGAGTAGGGTCAATTTGCTACGTTGAACAAGCCACTACCCCTCAAGATGAGATCATAATGTATTTCTGCACGCTGTGTCGTAAGATGGAAAGCATTCGTTCGTGCAGAGTGTCCAACTAGGAACCCTGCTGAAAAAGCCGGATTCTCAGCAGAACATGCATGAACAAACTAAGGTAATTGGCCGGACATTCTGGTTTGGCTTTCCCCCAATTGTGACGCTCAACATCTTATCTTTTAGGAAATACCAAGGTATGACTCCCCTCTTGATGGCTGTACACATCAAAGCCTATCGGTAAAAGTGGCCCTTGGTACCGAGGTAGTGCTGGTTGTGCTATGTAAGGGCAAATACAGAGTGGTCGTGGTGCTAGGGGAGTGCTTCAGTGGGGCTGGGGGACTTGGTTGGGGTCTCTGTCGGCCCCAGGGAGTTTCCAATGCTATAATTGCTGGGTCAAAAACGCCTAGCCAACCCCAGATTGTTATCTTTGCAGCGCGGGTTCTATGTAGTAGAGTTTCCAATACACTTTTCTCCAGGTTCCAGAGGCGGTGGCAGGCTCTTGCAGCCTTCTATTTTGGGCATCGCACTGGGGGGGCGCCACTGGCTTACCTCGTCTTAGGCCCCCGCTGAGTTAACGGAGATCCAAAAGTCACACCGTCATCGGTCGGACGGTCGCGCGAGTGCCTGAGGGACCAGGAGAAAGGCCATGTCGTGCTCGGCAAAGCAGGATGGCGGCGGGACTCGGTGGGCGGAGTTAAATTGGAGGCCAATCAGCACGGGTACCGCTTCAGCTGGGCTTGAGCTGCACAGCCGGTAATCGGTCGGCTCGGCGCGGAAAGTGCAAAACCTCATTGCGCCGTCCACTACTTTGAGACTAGTGGGAATTGCGCAATCGAAATCGAGTCTGATGAAGCAAGAGAATTAGATGATGAGCTGGCAAATCCTCCCTTTTCATCCCCTCAACCTCTTCTTTCACGTCGGTTCAGCGTTGTGGGGTTCTTTGTTGGAACTCAGCGCATCTTCATTGCTATCATGGCTATACAAGGGCTCAAAACGAGATTCTCTACCAAGACCAGTTCCTAAAGTGGTACCACAAGCCGCAAAGAACCCACACCAGAAGGGAACATGCCAACAACACATCAGAAGCCAAAGCGACAAATAATTTCAATATCCAATCTCTGCAAACGCTAAAGCGGCAAAATTCATGTTCTCGTCACAAAGGGCCCAAAACCTCAGGTACGGTACCATCTACTCTTTGAGTAGTCTACCATACGCCGAGTAGTAGTGGCAACCCGGCACGTGGCTTTTCCTTCCAGTCTTCTCGTCAAAAATGTGGCAGCCTTTCTTTGCTACGTTGGGCGGGGTATATACTGCATAGTTGCAGGTTAGTTGAGTTGCCAGACAAGTGTCGGGTGACTAGGGGGGTTCCTACAGTGTAGGGATACAGCAAATTCGCTACCCTTATTGGACACGCGGTGGAGCCCGAGCTCGTCAGCCATATAGGCCACAGCATTCTCTTTATATGTCTTCTCTGCTATAACCTTCAATGGTCCTTCTACACCTTCCTCGGGGAACGCAAATCGAGTCTCGGTCAGATCACCTCGCAGGATCTTCATCAGGCAGTGAGCCTTGCCGTGGTCGTGGATAGGGCTGCCCTTTCCAGGGCTCCACACGAGAACAAGCTGATGCATCATGGCGTTAGTACTAGTTCGATGAGATCGAGTTGATCTTGAGACAACTTACCAAGTTGCTCTTGCCGTTGCCGTCATCAACTAAGTTTCTGGTGTACCCCCTAGTGTGATCGCCGAAAGCATATCTCGACCACTGGTTGTCGGAGCTATCATAGTCGGCCATGAGACGAGTCAAAAAGCCAACGTCGACGTCGTCACACGTCAGGCCAGACGAAGGACCAAGCGCATCCTTCAGTGCCAGGACGAGCCTCTCGAATCGGTCTTGCTGGAACTCCCCGACCTGAGGGCCGACCTGAGGAGTACCAAGGACAGAGGAGCTTGAGGTGATGCCGACAAACATGATGACTTTTTGGATTGTGTTATTGCAAACAATTGTTTGATACTATGATGACAAGGTTGATGAGGATGATGATATACTGATGATGATATGTTGACGATTATGACTGATGACAATGGATTGGCAAGATGTTTAATGGGGAAGAGGACAGCACACCGACCAAGACTTGGCGCGAACAAGCGAAAAGGGGAGCGGGGGTTGACGACGACTACTTGCGCGGCCGCCATCTCTCTGTACACTCAAGTCGGTCAGGTCCGGGAATGCCAACCCGGCTGATAGTAACACCGATGTTGGGTTGTGGGGCGTTGACTGATATCGCTATCATTTGGCGGGCTGAATCGGCAGAGCAAAGGGTCTGGTGAGCTCGTTTGGCGTTTCTGGTTGGACGCTAAGACGCTAAGGTTGCTACAAGGTGTTTCCACGGTCCAATTCCGCTGCGGCGTTATCTGCGGCTTCGGCGCGGTGCTGCTGCTGCTGCTTCTGTGACCCGCGAGGAGTGTGAGATTCCATCGAGACAAGAATTGGGTACAGACAGAGGTAGACAGCAAAAAAATTAAAAAATTACAAAGCGGATAATATCAATTGTCTTTTCCCATGACCCCTCCAGCTTGTTTTCTTGCTTCTTCGTTAGTGGATCGTCGTCGCTGGGGCCAGTTTTCCCGTGTGCGCTAGCAATCCGGTACGTAAAAAGACCCTCTTTAGTGCAATGGCATGTTGGCATGTTGGCACACTGTGAGTCTGACTGTACTGGCCGGCATCCACCAGAGCGACGTCCGCGAGACCGCAATCCCGGCTCTGGGCCGGATCTCGCGAACGGCTGCTGGGAATTTGCGAATTCGCCATCATCATGGCGATTAACTGCGATACCTGTTTGGGAATCCAATATCGGAACATTTTGGAAAATGCAGACCGAAATTCTCCGTTTTTTTTCATCACATCACGGGGTTGGATTTATCTGGTCGTGACGCATAGCTGAGTCAATCAATGATTCTCAGTATTGTTTCTTATTAAGTCGAGCATTGTGCAGCTTCATGCTCCGGTCCCTCTGGTTCCCTTTCCATCCCATTCCCTCAAACGGTGCATCCATTGTGGTCAATGCTGCCAGTCCCAATCAATCTGCTGCCATCCGTCGTCATGTCTGACGACCCTCCCAACACGCCGTGCTCCAACACGCCCAGCGAATCCACGCTTCCCTGCAAAGAGAATGTCGGCTGGCGTCGGGTTGTGCGGAACTTCACTCCGTCGTAAGTACCACCAACGCCGATGTAAGGTGTGAGCCATCTGACAGCGGGCCATCTGGATCAAGGTGGTTTTCGGTCAACATGGGCACTGGCATTGTGTCCATCCTGCTCCACAACCTCCCGTACAGTGGACAATGGCTAAGGTACATCTCCTACGTCTTTTTTGGTCTCAATGTCCTTTTATTCGTAATATTCCTTGGCCTGTCCGTTGTGCGCTATGCAGTGTACCCCGAGATCTGGGGGGCCATGATCGCCCACCCCAGCCAGTCGCTGTTCCTCGGTTGTTTCCCGATGGGGCTTGCCAGTACGTTTAATTTTGGAGCGCGTTTCTGCTGCAGTTTTGTGTGCTGACGTGAGAGAAGCCATCATCAACATGATGGTGCTCTGCTGCAAAGATTGGGGCGATGGATTGATCTACTTGGCTTGGGCATTTTGGTGGGTTGACGTGTGTCTATCTTTTGCAACCTGTGTCACCATGCCGTTCGTGGTCATGCACCGTCATCGGCCAGGATTAGAGAACATCACCGCCGCGCTCCTCCTTCCAATTGTCCCGGCCGTGGTGGCATCCGTGCCGGGGGGGCTTTTGGCTGAAGTGCTTCCCAACCCAAACCACGCGTTGGCCACATTTGTTACGTCTTATGTGCTGTGGGGGATCGGCATGTCCTTCTCATCCTGCGTGTTGGCGCTCTACTTCCACCGTCTGACGATCCACTCTCTCCCGCCGAAGGAGGTCATTGTCTCTGTATTCCTCCCTGTTGGGCCCTTGGGCCAGGGAGGATTCAGCATCCAGCAACTCGGAAAGGTGGCTCCCCAATTGCTTCCCCAGACCAATGCATTTGGGCCTCATGCTGCTCGTGCTGGAGAGATTCTCTATGTGATGGGAGTCTTCTTGGCCATAGTGATGTGGGGATTCGCCCTGGTCTGGCTCTCTTTTGCACTCATCAGCATCATGATGATGCAGAGTCTACCTTTCAGTATGTCTTGGTGGGGTTTCACATTCCCGTTGGGCGTGCTGGCTACGAGCACAAACGACTTGGCCCAGAACCTTGGAAGCGAGTTTTTCAAGGTGGCCACAATGGTCAGTATACCAATCTGTTCGGTTACACAGCGCGTTAACCAGTCGGTAGATTATCTCGCTCTCAGTGTTGATACTGTGGGTAGTTGTTGCAGGCCGGACATTGAAGAAAGCCATCACAGGCGAGATTTTCCACGCACCGTGCCTAAAGGAGATTAGGGAAAAGCCACCAACTGTTGGAAATGTTCCAGCCAATCTCCGCATTGTATAAGTTGAAGGTTTCAGAGTCACGTTTCTCAAGTTTTATTCTCAACTCAGTCTTAAGGTAGACAAATCACAGCTGGTGCCTGAATGGCGTGCAGGATTTATTGGCGAAAAAAACAGGAGCAAAAATGCGGAGTAAAACGGATAGATTTAGACTTGCTATATTACATGCATAGACGATATATGAGACTCGCTCCTTTTTCTTTTGGTGATTGGGTTGGCCAGTTTGATTGGCGTGCGAAGGTTTGATGGCGAGGCCCTACAAGCATTCGGTTGGCTGACCCAATCGCGGCGCTTCGATTGGCGATGCGCAATGACGAACGAGAGGGCAACCCCCACCAAAACCCATGATTGGCGGGGCACATTCGCTTTTTCCCCAGACAGACCCTGAACATTGACCACCACAGGTTCAACGTCTCGTCAAGTTGCTGCGCCCAACCGCAGCCGTCGCACGCCCAAGATGGACTGGGCAAACCATTCATCGCCGCTGCGCCTCGAGTCGATTGTCGACGGTGAGTTGCTTCGCGCCCCAGCCTCATGAGAAGCGCCACTGACCCTCCCCCGCAGAGATAGTCGAAGTCTGGCATGTCCATCGCACTCCCATTATTTTCGCCCTTCTCGCCCTCCTCGGTGCCCTGCGCGTCTACCTCCACCTTCACGAAGACCGTCCGAAGCTCATCGCATTAGATGAAACCTATCAAAAGCCCAAGGAGGACGAGGCCGAGGCCGAGGTCGAGAAAAAGGCCCCGCCCGTCAGGAATGTTCCAGAGTCGAAAAAGTCAGTCAAATCGCAAGGCCCCAAAAGGATAAAGGGAGGACTGGCCAGAAAGCCCGCGAAGAAATTGGAAAACGAGATAAACCAAGACCGGCCTATCCTTCTCTTGGTCTTTTTCTCCTCTGTCACCACCAAAACCGAGAAGATTGCAAAGGAGTACGTCAAAAAGTTGGAGGACTCTGTGGGTCAATTGGCCAAAAGTTCCGGTCGCACCTTTCTTAAACCTCAACTTTGCGATCTATCAGAAGTCGACTTTGATGATTACTTTATTACCCCCTCCAAGGTTCATGGAGATGCCGACCAGTTCTACCTGTTCCTCATTCCCAGCTACAACATCGATTCCATCAATGACACCTTCTTGGAACATCTGCAGGAAACGCACCATGATTTCCGTATCGACACAGCTCCGCTCTCGCCCCTACTCGGATACTCTGTTTTCGGATTCGGAGATACCGAAAACTGGCCTACCGAGTCGGATGGATTCTGCTTCCAGGCCAAGGATATCGACAAGTGGATGGCTAAGCTGACGGCGCGAAAGAGAGCGTACCCTGTTGGAATGGGTGACATGAAAGGAGATCATGCCGAACGACTTGAAGAATGGACAAAGGGCGTGGAAGAAATCATCGAGCTCGTCACACGCACCGGAAACCTTGGTGAAGGACTTCCTGGAAGCGGTGCCCCTGATGAGAGCGACGTCGAAGAAGACGACGACTACGATGATGGAGAGGTTGTATTCGACGATGAAACCAGTGGCAGTAAAAAGAAGAAAAACACCGGAAAGGACTTGGATGACGTGGAGGATCTTGGGAAAATGATTCGCAAGGATGACAAGTCAGCCAGTTCGCAGAAGGCTCCCCTCGCCGTTGACTTTACTTCCTATGGCTCGTCGACAAAGAAGACTGGAATACCCCAGGGACCCAAGGAAATGGTTGCCAAAGAATCACCGACATACAAAGCTCTCACCAAACAAGGCTACGCCATCGTCGGCTCCCACTCCGGAGTCAAGACGTGTCGGTGGACCAAGTCAGCCCTTCGTGGTCGAGGCTCCTGCTACAAGTTTTCGTTTTATGGTATCAATTCTCATCAATGCATGGAAACGACCCCATCGCTATCTTGTTCCAACAAATGCGTCTTCTGCTGGCGTCATGGCACAAACCCGGTTGGAACGACCTGGCGGTGGGTTGTGGACCCACCAGATATGATCTTTGAGGGTGTCAAGAAGAACCACTATCAAAAGATCAAGATGCTTCGTGGTATGCCTGGTGTTCGAGCAGAGCGTTTCGCCGAGGCCATGCAGATTCGTCACTGTGCCCTCTCCCTTGTCGGGGAGCCCATCTTTTACCCTTATATCAACGAATTTCTAGAGATGCTGCACCGTGAGCGCATTTCATCCTTCTTGGTCTGCAACGCGCAACACCCCGATCAGCTGGCGGCTCTGAAAGCCGTTACACAGCTTTATGTCTCCATCGATGCCGCTGACAAGGAGTCGCTGCGAAGGATTGACAGACCTCTACACCGAGACTTTTGGGAACGTTTCCAAAGATGCCTAGACATTCTTCGTGAGAAGCGGTTCCGTCACCGCACTGTGTTCAGGTTGACCCTCGTAAAGGGCTTCAACGTTGAAGAGGAGGCTGAGGGGTACGCAAAACTCGTCGAGCAGGGCCTTCCTTGCTTTGTCGAAGTCAAGGGAGTGACCTACTGCGGTACATCGACATCATCCAACGCTGGGCTAAGCATGTCCAATGTGCCCTTCTACTGGGAAGTCTGTGACTTTGTCAAGGCCCTGGAGAAGAGATTGCAGGAAAAAGGTCTCAATTATGGCATTGCAGCCGAACACGCACACAGCTGCTGCATTCTTTTGGCGAGTGACAGGTTCAAGGTGGACGGGAAATGGCACACGACTATTGATTACAAAAAGTTTTTTGATCTATTGGAGGAGCGGGGTGTGGATGGTGATTGGAAACCGGAAGACTATATGGGGCCCCCAACGCCAGAATGGGCGACTTGGGGCAATGGCGGATTTGATCCTCGAGATGACAGAGTAGACAGAAAAGGACGCAAAATCGAGTCATCGTAGGACCGTTGAGGAGATAGTAAAAGTAAAAAGAATTAAGACTTCATGAAGTGTTACGGAAACGCTGCCAGCATTGCCGTCCCTAGGTCCATTCCGGAATCGTTCAACGTACACCTGTTTACACAAAGCTCTATGGAAGCTGGAAGAGCGAAGACTATGGTACATCGAAGGCCGTCAGGTCTCCATATCATGTTTCAGGAGCCGGGAAGTTCCGGTACATGAATTCGGTGTGTTTTTTTTTTCGTAGACGTTAGGTGGTATTTTGTGTCTGGTTTGCAAAGAGCGGAGGGGAACCAGAATTTGGAAGACGTTGATTGGTCTTCCTTTAATCGAGGCCGACGTTGGGGATATCGGCCAGGTTGATGCCGGCGGGGGCAGCAGCCGGAGTGCGGATGTCGAGGGAGGAATCGATTGCAATCATCTGAGCCAGAATATCTAATATGGGCTTGATGACGGTCAGCCTTATACATGCCGAAGCGGGTTCAAGCTTGTTCTATAACTCACCTTGGGAACAGTGCTGTCGTAGATTCGGATCAAGTCGCCTGGAGCAGGGTAGACTTTGAGACCCTTGTAGAATGCCAGAGCGGACTCGAGGGCCTTGGAAGCTGCAGAAATGGTCAGTATGCTGTTTTAATGCTGAGGGTAATGGGGTTCTCGTACGATCTTGGCTCAGAACCTCACCAGCCATGACTTGCTCGTTGAAGAAAGCCTCACGCTCCTCGACCCCGGTTGGGAAACCCTCATCCTTGGCCTCCTCAACCTTTGCTCGGATCTGGTCACGTTGTCGCTGGGTTGAGGCCTCCGCCTCCTCCTTCTCAACACGAGCCTGCTTGCGCTCGTTTCTCCTCAGGTTGCGGCGGAATTCGGGCTGGTTGCGACGCTGGTAGTCGAAGTAGACAGCATAGCCTTTCCAAGAGGGCGAGCACGGTTAGCAATTGGACATGGCATGATTTGCATACGGCGGCGGCAGTGGCTGGGTGTGCGGGACGTCCTGACGGGAAGCTTACCGACGATAGCAGCGGCAAAGGTTGCGACGGATGCCGTCACCACGGTGGTGGGCTGGACCATTTTGAGGGATTGGTTGATGTGGGAGGAAACGCAGGAGGAGCAGCAGAACGAATTGGGATATCCCGGTGAAGGCCCAGTTCGCAGAGATGGATGGTGACGGGTCGGTCGGGCGACTATGTCGTCAATTATGGCCAGCAAGAACGAGCTTTTGATACTTCGCGATTGGAAACCAATTTTTTAGGTACCATGTCAAGACCGACCACACTGCCCATGGAGCACTCAGCCCGCGGTGGACCCATTGATTGGGTGATTTTGGCGGATAAACCGCGGCCTTGCAGCCTCGTCTCGAAGAACCAAGGCAGCCCTAGGTACCTTTGTACTTGGAGGAGCTTGGGGCAAAGGGGGGGGAGGGGGGTACGTACCGTTCCTGACTCGATGCTGCGGCGCGCCGAAGTGGGGGCCAAGCTTGTAACATACCGGACACTGTATGGGGAGAGCTCATACTCTGGACCAGCGCCATGGCCAGGCATGCTCGAATGAAACACTCTCAGCCACCTTTGCGATTTGGCGCGACTGGTCTTGACGGCGACGGCCTCGACGGTCTCTTTTCTCCTCCCTGGCCACACCATCAGCTGTAGCCGGATTCTTCTTTTATTAATTCTGACACGGCACTTCCCCTGTGCCCCCCGCGCCGCCCGCCATGTCTGAGGAGCGCAGCAAGATATCGCTGCGCAGCGGCAAGCGGAAGAAGAGGCCCACGATCAGTGCCCCTCGACAAATCTCCAGTCCCATCATCCAAGATGGCGCCCCCCAAGGCCCCGCGCCTGCGGAACCTGCTGCGAGGCCGCGACCCCGTCCACCACCAGTCGCCGGCACCAAGGTGCGCTTCTCTTGCGCCTCCTGGGACTTTCCCCTCAAGCTTACCGAGACATATAGACATCCGATCTTGTGAAACGACGATACTCGACTCGCTTCAACAATACGCCCGGTATCCTAGATGGCGCTCCTCCAATGCCGGGGATGCCCTCGCTCGTCAACTACGAGCGAGGTGCTCCAGGTCGACCACCCCCCTCCCGAGGGGGCGGAGCCGCCCCGGTCGTCGACATCAAGGCATTGCGAGACCCCAACCTTGCAGCCGATCAGTACGCGGCCACAGCCCTGAGCGATGCTACCGAAGATCAGATCCGCGACTTCGAAGACCAGCTGCGTATCCTCAAAAACCGAGCCGCCACCGACCTGCAGCAAAGCGTCATGCAGAACCGAACCCAGTTCATCAAAATCAGCAAGGAAGCGGAAAAGCTGAAAGGCGAGATGAGGGCGCTCAAGAACCTGATGGCGGAGCTCAAGCTCAACACGACAGCGCTGCGCAATGCCGCCATGAGGGGCGACTCGAGCATGGCCGGGGAGATTACCACCTTGTCCAAACGAGACAAACGCAGCTCTGTTGCTGATAGAAGCGCACTCTGGAACTCGCAAATGCAAGCTTTGTACAAGAATGTGGAGGGGTCGCAGAAATTCCTGCCCAACTCCTCCGGGCGCCATGTAGTCCAAAACGCTGGCTTCTGGATCGAATTAGACAATGCGACGTACAAGTCACGCCGAGCCATGGCCATATTCCTCCTCAACGATCACCTTTTGATCGCGTCGCGTAAGAAGCGCAAGGCGGATGCTTCCAATCCCAACACCCAAGGGCCAATGATGAAGATGGTTGCGGATCGATGCTGGCCTCTGTTGGATATCGAAGTTATAGACATGTTAAGCACAGGGGAGTCGTCCACCGGAGGCCGAAACAAACTCGCGGATGCCATCATGGTTCGAGGTGTTGGCCAGGAATCTTTTATCTACCGAACAGAGAAACCAGAGGACTCGGACAAAAAGACGCTGCTGCTGAATGTCCGCAAAGCGGTGGAGGAACTCCGCAAATCCCTACGGTCTGAAATGGAAGCCAACAACAAGGCCCGAGAGACGATCAACTACTTTGCCTCCCGAGACCCTGGTCTCCTCCAGAAGACCGAGCTGCTTGAGACTCTATCAGACATCAAGGATATGCTGATCGAGGTTGACGGCAAGCAACACAACTTGCGCTGGGTGGAAAGTCAAATGGACGAACTCGACATTGACATTGCTCTCCAGCGAGTTGAGCTAGCTGTGGTCCGTGTAGAGAAGCTAAAGGGGTTGGCCCGAGGGCTCAAGAACAATGCCGTTGCTCAGGACTTTATCAATTTCAAGGTGGAAGAGCGATGCGCCAAGCTTGCAGACATGATTGTCCGTCAATTGGAGCTGACGCACAATGAACAAAACAAGACCAGACGCAACGTCAGTTGGCTGACCAGGCTAGGCTTCGAGGACAAGGCCAGAGAGTCGTATCTGGTCGCCAGGAGTAACATTATCCACAAGCGCGCTAGGTGAGTAAAACCGGGAGCTGTCACCCTGCTCAAGCTAACAAACCACCACAGACAGTGCATTTTCCAAGGCGACCTTCACTTGTATATTTGGGAGGTTTCGTTTGTCTATTTTGTTATCATTCACAATACTGTGCAATGCTTCCAGTCATGCTTCCCCCCACCCATGATGAGCGCTTGTGTCAAGTGGGCCAAGGAAGAGGTGGATGCGTTCAACGTGATTCTGGCAAGGCAGCTCAGCAGCACGGAACCTGGGGGTCCTGTATGGACGCAGTGCATGGAGAGGGCCAAGGAGCACGCTAAGACGCTGTCGGATGTTGGATTAGATTTTATGAACCTTGTGGGACGAGGTCTGGAAGGGGCACCCGAGAAGGAGGCGGACGATGAAGGCGTGGTCGGGCTGGGCCTGTCCTGAGATCAGGTTACGAAGCGATACTGAGCACGTGTACTACTTAGATGAGATTTCTGCTGAGCTAGCGGTCATGAAGCTGAATTTTACTGGGAAGTTTATGCCACCAGGTCCCTACTATCCATTCCACTGTTGCACGCGACTCGCACAATGCCGTCAGAGGGGCTCAGGTGGGATGTGGTTGGAGCAACGGGAATGCAACGTATCTCGAGATGAAAGCAAGTGCTAGGTGCACACGCTCAGTCACTGGTCAGTCTTTCAAATTTTAACGAGAGGAAGCGGTTGGCCGGGCTGTTCATGCGCAGAATTGGATTGGCCCATTTTTTCCAGCATCAGCATGTCCTATAAATTTCTGCACCCAGCTGGCATCATCTTCTTGAAACTGGGACGGTCTGGCCGACTGGCTAATACTGTGCCAGGCCCTTGGCGGGCGCTTTTTTTTTTGGCAGCCAGAGCGCCACACTGGGCGCTTAAGCTCCAGCCTAAGGGCCCAGCGCCCAAGGTGAGAGCAGCTGTGATCGGGCAACCAGCTAATAAGGTCCCGCCACAACAAGTGCTGTCGCCACTGTGCGTGCTCCCGCCACACATATGCATAGTACACACACAGTACACAGTGAGATTAAGCGAAGGCCCTGGAGCAATCTCCAGCCCAAGGCTGAACCTGGAGCCCCCCCCCCCCAAACTATCGCCATCCCTTCTCCCTCCCTCACCTCTGCCCACCACCAAGCCGCCCGCCCACATATCGATTGTGAGCGTCTCGCGATCCAAAAGCAAATCCTACCCCAACAGCCGCATCTCGAGCTGCGCTGTCATTTTCTCCGCCCGTCCTCCCCCATCATCCGCATCTGTTTGCTCTTCGCCCTCCCCCCCTGACGCCGCATTTGTGCCTCGTACCCCACCGCTCGCGATTCAGGCGTGACCGCAACGTGAACGTCTACATCTACGTCAACGTCATCCTCCCCCAGCTCTCTATCCGCCATCCGCCTCGAACTTGACCCCTCAAACCATGGACACTAATATGGAGGACGTCGGGAGAGCGCCTACAGATGCCTCGCCCGTCCTGAACCTCGAGCCCACCACCATCCCCACCCTCGATGGCTGGATCGAGAGCTTGATGTCCTGCAAGCAGCTCGCCGAGAGCGATGTTCAGAGACTCTGCGAGAAGGTGAGGAGGGAATTCGGACAGGGAGCCATGCTGCAGCCGATCCGGGGCCTTGATGGCGTTGGAGCGTCTTCGTTTACGATGCCCCCCGTTGATATCCTGGATGGGCTGCAGTGATGACGCCCTCGCGTGATGCATTGGGGCGACGTGCTAATGGTTGAGTTTAGGCGCGGGAGGTCCTGCAAGAGGAGTCAAACGTGCAGCCAGTGGTATGTTCAGAGCGCGCAACCAGCGGCTAGATGCCAGAGCTGACATGTCATCAGAAATGCCCCGTCACTGTGTGTGGTGATATCCACGGCCAGTTCCACGACCTCATGGAGCTGTTCAAGATTGGTGGCCCCAACCCCGACACCAACTACCTCTTCATGGGTATGCACCATGGACGCTATACGTTGCAGCACCAGAGTCTAACCTGAGTCCCAGGTGATTACGTCGATAGAGGCTACTACTCCGTCGAGACCGTCACCCTCCTCGTCGCCCTCAAGATCCGATATCCCCAACGCATCACCATTCTCCGTGGAAACCACGAGTCCCGTCAGATTACCCAAGTCTACGGATTCTACGACGAGTGTCTCCGAAAGTACGGCAACGCCAACGTCTGGAAGTACTTTACCGACCTTTTCGACTACCTCCCCCTCACCGCCCTCATCGACAACCAGATCTTCTGTCTTCACGGTGGATTGTCCCCCAGCATTGACACGCTCGACAACATCCGCGCCCTGGACCGAATTCAGGAAGTTCCCCACGAGGGCCCTATGTGTGACCTCCTGTGGTCAGACCCCGATGACCGTTGCGGCTGGGGTATTTCTCCCCGTGGTGCGGGGTACACTTTTGGCCAAGATATTTCAGAGGCATTCAATCACAACAACGGCTTGACGTTGATTGCACGCGCTCACCAGCTTGTCATGGAAGGTTACAACTGGTCGCAGGACAGGAACGTGGTGACCATTTTCTCAGGTACGTTACCCTGCATCGTGCAACTCACATCCCCCCCCGCCGATGCTGGGACTTTAGCTGATGAGCTCGACAGCACCCAACTACTGTTACCGATGCGGTAACCAAGCCGCCATAATGGAGATTGACGAGCATCTAAAGTACACCTTGTACGTACCAATCCATATCCGACAACGACCGAGTCGGCACTAACCGTGGTTCAGCTTGCAATTCGATCCTTGCCCCAGAGCTGGCGAGCCGATGGTATCAAGGCGTAAGTTTGGCAAATTTAGCAAACTCGATGCATGCAGCTTTCTAACCTCGAACAGGAACTCCCGACTACTTCCTCTAATCTCGCTCCGTATACCCAATGTCCAACCAAGCTCAAACTCCCGACCCTGTTCGCGACCCCCACGCATCGGCGCCGAGAAGTGTTGCTTGTTCTTGTACGATTTTCCAAAGGCCCCCCCCCCCCCCCCAGGCAATCCAAATTCCCGGTTCAGGATGTACGGGCCTGCAGCATTACTTGGCAAGCCCTCAGAAGTTTTGTGGGAATACCAGTGGTGGAGAATCGGGGGCGGATATCCCTTACGCACATGACGCATATCACCATCCATGGTGGAGGAGAGGGTTTTTTTCTTTTTCTCAATGCATGCATGGCCCTCTCTTCCTACGAATACTTAGATACGCCTTGTCGAGTCCGCGCTGCAAGAGGAAAAAAAAGAAAAAGAATGTCGCATGAAGTCATTATTGTCACGATCGTCGCATGTGATGTTCCAGACGTCGAATGCTGTGAAACAACCGCAAGGGGTCCGTAACTCGCCTAGCTTCGGGGCACAAGCAAGACATGTTCATATTCATTTCTCTTTTTTTCGCACGTTGTTTCAAAGTATTTGTCATAGCATGTTGGCGAATGTGGGTTTTTTTTAGGGATACTGATTGTTTTGTATCTTTTTTTATAAAATAAATAAAAAAAGAAAGACAGATATCTTTTCTGATACACCATACAGTCTATGATTATGGCAGCTGAGCAGCTGCCTTGATATGCAAAATTCGTAAGTCATCTAGTTTCCACATGTACAAAGCTCCATATTCCTATTCCTATACCAGTCCAATATACATGTTCAATACCGAGAAATTTTGAGTTGAGAAGTCAATCTCCCTGACCTGCACACCTCGGTGCGATGAATGCAACCCCCTATTTACCTCCTTCTAATTAAATACAATGGACGCTAAAGAAAATAACAGTTTGTGTGAGAACAGCAGGCCGTCGCATTACACGCTCTCCTGGCGAAGCTTCTCACTGTTGTGTTGCTGGTCCTCAGGGCGGGGGCGCTCATCGTTTCCAAAGACCTCGGACTCGGTATTGACCCTGAAGATGCGGCCGTTGGAGGACTCGTCGGAGGCGGAGCTATTGCCGGAGTAATCACCGGGGGCGCTGCTGCCATCGGGAACGTGGAATCGCTTGTCAAAGCGGGACAGGGCATAGGTGTAAACAACGATGAGCTCGATGACATAGTTGAAAACGTAAAAGCAGGCCTTGTGGTGGAACCAAGCTGGGTTCGAGGCTGGGCGCACCTCGTAGGCGACGCCGGCGCGGAAACCGGCACCAAGAGTCAGGAGAAAGGCAGTGAAGAGGAGAAGGCGGACCTTGGTGCGCATGCGGCCCTGCCCAAACTTGTCCATGGGGGCCTTGCGCGGGAGCAGCAGGCAGAGGGTGATGGTGGGGATGGGGATAAAGGCCAGGACGGCAAGGTAGGTGGAGGCAGTGAGCTGGATCTTGCGCAGCTGAAGGCGGGTGTGGGTGTCGAGGGTGTAGAAGGTGTAGACGACGGCAACGATGACCATGATGAGGTTGGCGCCGATGCTGAAGAAGAGGAAGCGGAAGAAGTATGTGGCGGGCTTGCTCCAGCCGATGTGAGGGTGGTAGGCGCGGAGGATGCGCTGGGAAAAGATGAGGTTGACGATGAAGAGGAGGATGATGCCGGCGTTGACGAGGACCTGGGCAGCGATGGCGAGGCGCGCGTTTGTGATGTTCGAGGCCCAGGCGATGCGCAAGATGTTTGCCACGATCCGAGCCATGCAGAAACCGAACAGAAGGCCGGACAGTATGAACTTGTGGGAGCGGCGCTTGTTGAGCTGAAAGATGGTCATGTTGAGGACAGCTCCGGCAACGAAGAAGGCCAGGATAACACCGCTGATGGGATCATCGACCGAGGGGGTCGGGCGGCCACCAAGGCCAGCAGTTGTTGGCAAGTACGGGGGACCCTGAAGAAAAAAGGAGTTTGATGTTAGTCAAAGTACATGGGTTGAACAGATCGCGTTCGTATGATGTGCAAGTGAAGAAGGAAAGGAGCTTACCGATTGGGCTGCGGTACCACTTTGTGATGACATTGTGAAATGTTTGGATCAGACCAGACAGAAGAAAAAAAAGTACGGTTGGTAGCAGCTGGTGATTGTTGAAGATGTCGTGATGGGGGGGTTTTTTTTTTCTCGAGCGTGTAAGTGGAGTTGTGCTGAGTGTTGAACTCGAAAGATGCTTTGCTGACCCTGTAGGGCTGAGCTTGGTCTGGAGAGCAGGGAAGGAAGTAGGTTGCGAGGCGTCACACCATATATATGTACATGAAGTCGCTCTTTTGGCCCTGAAAAAAAAAATGCCGTGCCAACACACACCCGCAAGCGAATACTACGGGCTCTCGGCCTCAAGGGCAGCTTGAATGAAACCACGAGCCAAGCCATGGGATCGGTGGTCGGCGCTCGCGCGGTGCAGGGAGTCAACCAGCGGCAGATCTGCACTAGGGCGCCGGGGTTCTGGGCGACCTTGGGGGCAGCGACTCTGCTAGCACCATGCCGCTTTGGGGTGCGAGATTGGGTGCCAAAGTCGGCGCATCGGAGCTTAGCATCAGCGCGAGCGACGACTTCTTGAGCGCGAGAGGGCAATTAGTTAGCACGACAGCCACGTGCGGATTTAAGGATGAACTCCCCCCTCCCCCCTGGTCCCATGCCGGGTCACTGTCCAGCTCGGCCATTGTTCTGCTTTGTCATTGGCCCTGCGCACAACTCAACAAAGCCGACGTCCGCATCCCGATCAGATTGATACCAGAGCTCGGCGACCAGGCCCAAGTCCGCGTAATTGCCTTCGCCTGTGCGATGAATTTTCGGAAACGTGCATGAGGCCGCTCCGCTTCCTCTCCACACTGGCTGCTGCTTTGTCACGGCCCAGTGCCAATTCTGGATTGCACCTGGTCAAGTCGGTCTTTTCTGCTTTGGTCCCGATGCCGAACCACAAAGAATGACTAACATGTCGGGTTGGGCCGTCGGGGGAAGAAGAAAAACCCCCAAAAAACCAACCACACCACTAAATCCGGATTGCCTTCATATTTGTCGTCATAATTTTCGGTGCCAGAAACAAAGTGTGCTCACATTCTCTTAAACCTTCCCTTTTTTCCCCCATCACCACCAGTCTTCTTTGACCTGAACATCGAAACGTCGTTGAAGCATTCTCCGGCAGCTCATACGCGGTTGAAACCCTTGCGTCAAAGGGTCCCGCTGCCCCTTCTCTAAACTGTTCCGACGGTTCTGGTCACATCAAAGCCGATCCGCGGATACAAATCATATGCCCCGTTTTTTCTTACATGCAGCAGGAATTAGTGCCAAGTGAGCCACCACCGTCATCATCAACTTGATACAAACAATTTGTTGCCAAGGTTTTTTTGCATGTGGGTACCCGCCCGCTTGCAAGAGAACTAACCGCCTTGGTCCAACCCATCAGTCTGGACGACCATCGTCATTCAACATCTCATCGCTTCTCATGAAACAAAACAAAAAACAAAAACTACCGGCATTTTACGCTTCATCTGAGGGTCTTTCTGAATATGGCAATTGCCTAAAAGGGGGTTTTTTTTTTTTTTGAGCGAGCCTCGTATCAGCAAACGCTGCAAGGGTTTTTTTATTATTATGATTCAGGGTAATGTCTTGCATGCCAACCAGCCAACTTAGATTCCACGCCTTCAGTAATGTGCAAATGATCAAGCTAGCTATATTCAATGAAAAATATCTAATCAGACCAAGTCAATTCTATTCGCGCGGGAAAACATAGAACCGCGGCCTTGTACCGCGCATCAACCTTATCTTTCACCCCCGGCTTCTCTCTATATATTCCGATACTTGACACATCAAAGTTTCGTGTCGTACGCAAGAAGGCTACAGACTGTTAGAATTGTGCTAATTGGGATTGTGAGAGAAGCAACATACTCTGTGTAACCTTGCTCGCCAGGTGTGTAGAATGTTTTTCTATCATATTTTCTGAGAGGCCATCCGTTCTTGATCCTGTCCGGAAGATCGGGGTTTGCTTGTTCTTGTCAGCTGGAAATGGCAACTGCTGAACAAAAAAAAAACGTACAGATGAAGTAGCGACCAAAGGCAACAAGGTCATCTGTCTCCTTTGCGTGCTGGATCGCCGTCTCCGGGAGATAGCCGCCGGCAACCATGAACGCCACGCCGGCGCCCTTGACAACGTCCCGAATGGCATCGAGGCTGTCATCTTGGTTGCGCAAGCGCTTCGGCGTGTCCACCGCCGCAAAGACGCGAGGCTCGACGGCGTGGACGTATGCCAGGGACGGGTGCGACTTGACAATGGTCTTGGCCCAGGGAAGAAACACGGTCAGCGGCTCGGCCTCGCGCATGCCCTGGAACAGACTGAAGGGTGACATTCTGATCCCGACCCGCTCAGGGCCGATGGCGTCGCACACGGCCGTCAGAACCTTGAGCGGGAAGCGTAAGCGGTTCTCAACGCTGCCGCCGTACGAATCGGTGCGGTCGTTGGACGTGCTTTGGAGCTAACGGCTGGTTAGGCTGACGGCATTTGTCTTCTGACATGCATCTGGGAAAACTCACGAATTGGTCAATGAGCTGTGACATCACGTCAGTAAGTCAGACTCTGAATTCTTAATTTGGAAAATGGTTCATGGTTACTTACGTAGCCATTGGCGCCGTGAATTTCTACGCCGTCAAATCCTGCCTCTACTGCATTCAGGGCTGCATGTCTGTAGTGGTTGGCAAATCTATCTAGATCGGCCTCTTGCATCATCGTCAGCTTCACGGTGGACGGATCATCAGTCCTCATTGGGTTTGGGCCTTGGGTTTCGAGAATTTTCGTGCCAGCACCCCATACAATTGGCACGGCATTGGAGTCGGCAGCTCGACTAAGCAATCATGAATTAGCAATCCATGAGTTTTTTTTTTTTTTTTTTGGTTGATCACCATTGATATCTGGGTCAATGAAAGCCCCGACCTACCCTAAAGCCCAAAGCTGGCAGAAAATGTAGCCACCCTTAGCGTGAACCGCATCAGTGATTTTCTTCCAGGCCTCGATTTGACTGGCAGAATATATTCCTGTTGAGATTTGCACATATGAGCGTGTAATTACACACTAAAAAAAAAAGAGTTCCTGGTCTCAACGCACCTGGGACGCCGTAATAGCCTCCCGCTTCTTCGGCAATGAAGGCCCCTTCAGAGATAAGCAACCCGCCAGCTGAACATCAAACTCATCAGCACTGTTTGTAGGAAGCACCGAAGATCCCCAGCAGATATTCACACGAATATTCAATCTGAACGAGGTGACGTACGCGAAGCCCGCTGGGCATAGTACTCGACCGCAAACGGCGCGGGGACTGCTGTCCCAACCTCGGCTCGCTTTCGAGTCAAGGGCGCCATGACGACGCGGTGCTTGAGGTCCAGCGCACCCGCCTTTGCCGGCTGGAAAAGTGGCGAATGCTGGTTCTTCGTCATTGCGCGTCGTAATCTACGTGAATGTGGTGGTTGGTGGAAACAAGTCAAGTGAGAGGTGGGTTAGACAGAAACCTGGCGCAGGTTCATGTCCCGGGTCTATGGTTTGAGTCGTCCCAAAGAAGGGGGCGGGGATGCCGAGGGAACTGGCGGGGGGGAGGGGAGGAAACGACCCGTTGACCGCCTCAGATTGATGGAAACCTGGAGCCCTTTCACACCCAACCTTTGCAGGGTCCGAACCCGGACATCCTCCTCAGAGAAACAAGGCGAATTGAGCCACGGGATACCGGTTTCCGAGAAATGCTGGTTGGTGGCCCAAACATGTCACATCACTGTGTCTTATCGCGGGGCACGCGGGTGCTGCAGCGCCGTCTCTAAAGGCGCTTCTCTTTCAGAATAATGAATGTCGTCACAGATGCGGCGGAAAAAAAACAAAAGACTGATTTGCTCCCGGTACGTCTGTGACTGCGGGCAGTGGCGCAATACGCAGTTACTATTGCATCAATGCAATTGGCCACGCTCCGATAAGCAACGAGGCTGGACGAATGCATTTTGAAATTCGTCTGAACTCCTCGAGAAGACATGCCAGTTGCGCCTCTGATTCGACCGTCATAGGTGCAGCCACTGGTCGACAAGAACCAACGTTGGCTCCCGCTACCCGCCCCGTGCTCATTGGAGGGGGGAAGGTGGCGATCCCATAAATTAATTGCTTGTGTCAATTGCAGGTGAAGGGATGATGGGTATCCCGTCCTCGCTGGCGCCTCCAACCTACGGCAGGGATATCCCGACTTCACGCTTAGGCTGTTCGTCGCATGGGTGCCGGCAATCGTCCGATAGATTGGTGGGTTGATTGTTGAGCCTCTTAGTTGCTGATCCGGACGCTCCTCGGCTTCACCGACTTGATGGGATAATCCAGTTGTTGTTTTTTTCGTGGGCGCTTGGACGACGCTCTGATTTTTGACCATCTTGCTAGTCCAACTTGCCCACCTGCTTTACTGGCTTGACCCTGATAGGGTGTAATATGAAATCCCAGCGGAGTGGCTGCCTTGAGATCACGAGCAAGATGGCTGAAGGAGAGAGAAAGCAATCTTGAGACGAACATGTGAAACTGTCTTTTTTCTTTCTTTTCGCTCTTTCGTTTTGGCTGAAGCGGCAGCTGTGTATATTGTTTTGGCCCAACAACCACACAAAGCACTGACATACCCTATGTGTACCCTTAACTATAGCATAGTAAAGGTGAATTCTTCAGTCGAGTTCATGTGCTAAAAACAAATGGACACGTTGTCAATGATCAGCCTTGGCCATGTGGACAGACCGTCCGCAAGATTTTAACCGAACGCGTCATGCATCGGAAAGTTCTTGTAATTGGGTACCTAAATGCAGGAAGCTTTTGGCAGTTGAGGTCATCCTTGAAAGCCTTCCCGCAGCACACGCCCACTTGGCAGGCAAGAACCCAGTTAACGTTGCCACATCATCAGGTTTTCACTTCGCCTCAACTTCGTATTGTATGTATATTCATTCTACAAGTAGCTTATAAGATGATCTTTAGCATTAAAAAAAACACATCAACTCATATAAATTTAGTGTGATGTGGTGTAGACGGCATAGAAGAGTTGGCCTTGGAAGATGCTTGGTTAAGGGAACCTTGCGTCAACGCTTGGGGCTTCCCGGAAATCTAAGTGCACCACGACTGATGATGGTGGCTGCGTGTCTCTGCGTTTCTGCGGCGAGAAAATAGAAATAGCCTTCTAAAACTCTGACGTGACAATTGGCGGGCCTCAATTGTTTTGTCTCACTTTATTCAACACATGTCCACATGGCAACAGTGGGCGGGGGGGAGGTTTCCCAAACTGTACATCAAACACGGAGGGCTTCCAACCACGAGCCTGCGCCGTGGCCAAATCTTCACCAAAAGGATCAAGACGCTAATTTTCTAGCCACCGAGACCCTTGGATCAATCGCCAAACGTCACTTTGTTTTGGACGAGCCCAAGCATTAACTTGTATCGCTTGGAGAGTCACCGAGTGATCCGAGACTGGCCCGGTGTTATCGGAGGGGGGCCTTTGAAGGCCAGGAGGAATAAAGTCTATGCTATTATGTCCTGCGGGTTTGAGAAACCAAATTATTTGATGCAGGGCCTGCTTGCTCAGAGGGAGGCGAACGCATTTGAGATTGCGGTAAAGACACGGCCTGTCGTCCTGTTCCTGCATAATGTCTAATTCTCTATGCCGATCGTATTGTGGTGCATGCGCATGAGAGACGTCTCCCGCCGTGTTTGATTGCATGACGACCTGACATGTCTTGGCTTGGCCGTCCGTCCCTTTGGCTGGGGAGTCAAGACCGAGTGCGGCCCCACCCCCAGAGAAGAGATAGCTCCGGCTGCCGATAGCACCGGCGCCATGTCTTCTCGCAAGGATATCCACGCGACAGCAGCGTGCCCAGCGCCCTCTTTACGCCGCAGACGACGGAATCTTCTTTCAGGCGACCCCGGATTGTTTGCGTTTGGGTGCGGCACTGCGCCGTCCGCATTGTTCTTGCCTGGGCCGACAGAGTTGCGCGATATATCAGTCAAAGTCCTGGCAAGCGACGGCCCCACAGTGCTTGGCCCCGACTGTGGTAAAATGCGACCACGATGATCCCTTGCTTGACCTTCCTTGCGTCCCGACCGAGGCGCTGTGCTGTTGATACGAAAGAGCTTTGCCGGTAGTTTGTGATGGACAGACAGCCTAGGGCGGCCGGACGAAGCCTGGACCAGCTGTGTACCTGGCTAAACATGAAACGACTACCCGGCTGAGCAGGGGACCCATGGCGACTGGGAAATTACGCTTGTGGGAACCTGATAGAGTTGTTGTGAAACTGCACATCACCTCTGTCTTGTTACGACGCTTTTGTGAATAATTCTGAGAGAGAATTTTTTTCCTGAACAATTATGATCAGCAACCCGCGGCTAGAACTTGCTCGGAGCGCTACGTGGCCGCAGCGAACCTTTCTTTTTGTTCTGAGCCAACCAGTCAATGTTTTCACAAGTGTGTGGCCATTTTGAGGCCACGGGACCCTCCAGCCGCTTGTTGCTACCCTCCCGCACATCGGATGCGCGGGTCCAAACATCCATGTTTCTTTTTTGTTTGCCCTACGGTGAGGCAGTGGTGACGACCGCACATGTTGTGCTTTCGTGGTATCTGTCGGCTGTATATACCGACAAGCCTGACGGTGGACCAATGGTGTCTCCAGGTTGTGTTTCCCCTCCGCCATCCCTGTCGAATCTGGGTTCCCGAAGAAACATGCCAGTTCGTGGGTAGTCAGCTGATAAAAAGCTGGCACACCATAGACACGAATAAACAAGGCTGAAAGAAACAAAAAGAAATATATTGCAAAAACGGACCTAAATCTAAATAATGCAAGAACGAGTGAAATATGGTTGATTTGTAAATACCTACATGTTTGCCTACAAGGGTCGAAGAAGGAGTCTGCGTTGTGGGCAGTGCTCGGAGTATTTTGTCACTCGCGTAGTTCGCTAAGGCAGTGACGCGACAGCTTTAAGCGGTGGCATGGCATCCATGTCTGGTTTCAGTTCACTGTCAACTCCGAGCTGGCTAACGATGTTAGCTACCTCCCTGATTGGGATCAACCCTTCTGGATACTTGACGATGATATACTCAGCAAGGCCTTGAACAGTAAAACCGGCGTTATGGTGGTAGAAAATAAAAAAAACCGTGCTTGAGGCTACGCAAAACGGCGGCTAGCTGGCAAAATTGCTGATGAGGCGCTCAAAAATGTACCTAGCAGAGCCTAGGAGCTCAGCTGTAGCTCGGACGTTGTCTCACTCGACCAGCTGTGTGATTAGCTGGACAACTGCCTGCTGGGCAACGAAGCCATTGTTGAGCTAAGCTAAGCCTGCCGGAGAGTACAGGGAATTGGTCCATGGTGCAGCAATTTTGCATACCGCTAACATGGCACATCCACTGTGCCGGGGCGCCAACTTGCTCACGCAGGTGGGATGCATACACGATTGATTAACTGCACGCGCGTGCATGTAGTGCACGTAGTTATGCAATTGATACTTGCACAACGCGAGCTGGTTTTTGAGGCGCCCCGATTGCCGTGAGTCGGATCGGCCAGCTGTGGATCTTAACGCCGTTCTGCAGCGAAAAATAATCTGTCGACAATCGACGAGGCAGTGATTCCCGGCCCATGAAGTGGGAAGCGGCACGATCACGAACAGCCGAGATGACGGGGCGCAGGCGCTAAACGGTCAGAAGCCAACATAAATTGGGCAAACTTGCTTTTTTCGCGTCTGGTTGAGCGTGAGAAATAAGACACGCGCCCGTTTGGGCCATTGACTCGCGGGACATCTGGATGGACACGACGGCTTCGGCCCCAGTGGCAAGCCATCTTTTTTTTCCAATTGAGCGGCATGACTGGGCCGGGGTCTCAGCGAGTCTGACTCCAGTCCACGTGGAAAATGAGATGGTGTTGTGGAAATGGGACTCTGATTGTGGGCGTAGAGACACGGGCGGCGAGAGGCCAAGACACAGCACAGGCGGCGGGACCCGCGCTGCGAGGGACTGCGGACGCAAGGAGGGCTTTATGGCGGTAGGGGAGTGGATGACCTGCAGGAACATTTACTTGCGACTGGGCCATGGCTGGGAGGGCAACGTTGTTTAGATGCTGCTGCGCTGTTCTGACAGGTCAGCTGCATCGCGGTCACCGCTAGATGCGAGGGAGGGAGTTGTGGTGGTAATCGGGTTGAATGATACCCTACCGCTGGGTAGATGGATGGAGGGCAGAGTCATGTTTGCGCCTTCTCACTCGCTCAAATCGGACAATTTCTTTTCTTCTCCTCCTTGTGATGGTGTGCAGCGGGAGAGGTCTAGATGTAATAGCAACTAGAATGGCTGTTAGCCGCCCAGCAGTCATTGGCAGGTTGGTGGTGAAGTGGTGAAGCATGGCGCTCTGGAGGTGACGGCACCGATCTTGGCGCTAGAGGCGTCTTAGGGTAGGGCGCTTTAGGCGTTGGGTGTCGTGGGCACCCCCCCAGCCCGCATCCGAGAGGCCCCTGTTCCCCAAAATTAAAACAGCAGAAGGCGTACCCACACTGGCCAAGGTATCTCTGGCACTCAAAATTGGTGGCTGGGATACCTCGGGTCGCATGCTGCCGTTGTCTTATCCTTGCCGGCGGGCCTGGCCCTGGCCCAAATGGGTCTAAGGCGGGCAGGCACCCCCCAGTAATCGCCATTTCCCTCTGGGCGCGGTCGTGGTCCAGGACAACCTCCCGGCCCAAACACCAGACACCGGCACCACCATCACCCACTCTGCATTCTCACATCCTGTTACAATTCTCTTCCTCTCACCTCTCTGCAAACCTCTCCGGACCCGCAAGCACAGGTTCTCTCCTGCTTCTTGCTCTCCTCTCCCCTGCGAAACCCTGGCTCTCCTCCTAGGCTCACGTCCAATTCTCCAAACGCACCATCGTCGACTTCCAAACGCACGACTCGCTTGTCATATGCCCCAGTCCTTGACCCTCCTAGAGGCACCCACCCCCTAATATCCTGGTCACGTCTGAAGCTCTGGCCCGAACCTTTGGCTCGGACCGGACCCCCTTCTCACTTCTCTTCACCCTGTCCTGGAGCCGAGTCTTGTTTCCTTCTTTTTCCCCCCATCCGTGCCCGGCCTTAGTTGTCTTGTGTGTCTCTGTCTCCTCGCTGGCTCTCCAACTGCTTCGCCAGCCCGACGACAATTGACAGGAACGAGCCTCAAGCTCATCCTGAAGGGCCGGTCATCAACTCTCACCTTCTTTTACCCTTTCCTTTTCTTCTTCGACTCTCGCCCGTTTCGTGTAATCCTAAAGTCTAATTATAACGCCAACTGCAACCATTCGTTCTCGAGACTCCCCCGATCCGACTCATTCGCGTCGACAATTCGCAACTACTTCGAATTCGCTGGTCCGATCCTGCGCACAAGGAACCCGATTTCTGGCAACGACTCTTGCTCCGCCATCTTCTCGACTTCGCCCATCTCGATTAACCTTCGCGCGACCACAGCCCCGTGCCTTAGGGCCACGACCTGAGAGTTTGACCCGACGACCATGCCCGTGAGAGTTCACCAGTAAAGACAGTCACCGTTGTGTTTCCTGCACTCGCCCGTGCGGAATCGCCAGCCATGCCGTCACCATTGAGTTCCGGCGTACCGAGCCGCCAGCATCGATCAACGAAGCGTACTTCGAGTATGAGGCATCTCGCCTTGGCCTTGCTTGCCGCTTCGCCATCCTTGGTGTCAGCCGAGACCTGCTTTTCTCTGAAGGATTCTACAGCATGTCCTGCTTTTTCATCTGCGTCTATTTCACCAAACTCATCATCGAGTGATTTGTGAGTATTGCGCCCTTTTTTGGTCGACTTCAGCTCACAAAACAGCCCTTTCCTCCAATATGTGTCTACTAGGGCCGAGTTCGACAAGCAGCTGGCCGAATATGTCACACAATCCTATGTGCAGTCAAAGTGGGTTTGATTCCTTTTGAGATGCTCTATCAATGGCTGACCGTGTGCAGATTCGGTACAAACTTCGGTTGTGATAATATCAACCTCAAGAACTCGAGCGACCTTTACGCGCGGTTTACTACAACCGTAATTTGCAATGCTATTGTTCAGAACTCGAAGAGCGTCTGCAGTCTTACTGACAAACAATCTCGACCACTTTGCGCTGACACATGCGCCGAGTTCGCACAGAGCGAAGTCTACCTCACGTCTGACGACAGTATCTGCTCAGAACCACGTGCCGACGTAATTTCGCTGATCAGATCTGATTTTACTATCTGTGCCTTGCCTGACGGTGCTCTCGATAGCTCTACTTGTATTTCAGGAATGGACAACGAGTCAAACAACTGCGGCTATGGAAACAGCACTGTCGGCCTTTGCTCTTATTGCTCCGAGGGAGGTACTAATTCGACCGACACTTGCTGTTACAACGCCAATGCCGAAGAACGCTGCAAGAATGTCCATTTGCCCACGCTTACGGCCACCATGACTTTCACCGCTCCCACAGCTTCCGCAACGGGCACGGGCGCCGCAGACAAGGATGATGCCAGCAGCGACAAGAAGGGCTTGGGGGGTGGTGCCATTGCCGGTATTGTTGTTGGATCTCTCGCTGCTGTTGCCCTTATTGCCTTGGCTGCTCTTTTCTGTTTCAGGAAGCGACGCCAGAGACCAAACAGCCCCAAGGGAAGTATTTTCAACCAGCCTTCCCCTGCAAGAAAGGGACCTGCGATGATGCAGGCAGCGGCAGTTCCACCGCCAACCTCGTCGTCTAACGCCCCCAAGGGCTATGAAGTGCTCCCTGGAGGCCGCATTGCTCGCATGTCGGCACTGGAGGGTCACTCTGGAGACTCGCCTTCTCACCATCGGGACGATTCGTCTGCAAGCGGAGTTGGAGGATACTTGCCACGAAGACGAGGAGACAACTCTTCATCTGATGAGTACGGGAGCCCTGCGTCGGATGCCCGCGCTGGTGTTCTTCGTCCGCCCCCGAACCCCAGAAGAAATGGTTCGCTTTCAAGCAGTTCGGTTCTTGCCAGCTCTGTTCCTCACTCGCCAACCAGCGGCGGATTCTCATCTCCACAAGGCATGGCTAGCCAACAATCTGAGCAGCTTCCTTTCTTCAAGGATTACTATTCCTCAGATGACATTCACCCCAGTGATAGGGTGGCTGTTCTGTGGGCCTACCAGCCTCGTGCTGCTGACGAGTTTTCTCTAGACCGAGGTGATATGCTCAAAGTGGTGGGCATCTGGGACGACGGATGGGCGACTGGCGTCATGCTCAACGAGAAAGCTGAGGAATGGGAAGCGCGACGACAAGCCCAGCGGGACAGTGGTGTATCACATACTTCTGGCCGCCGGGACAGCTCACCCAGGGGCGAAGGAGAGATTAAAGCATTCCCCCTGGTTTGTGTTTGTCTCCCTGAGCATTGGAGGAAGACCATTGAAGGAGGAGATGGTTCAACCGAATCCGGCTCCAATGGCTTCAACGCCCACTTGTCCCCCTCATGAACTTAACTCGAAGTCACGACGTCTATACCTCTTGAATACGGCCCCATGAAGGCACTCGTTGGCGCATTGGCTTTGGCGTTCAGGACCCAGGAGTTTTTGTTGGCATTCTCAGCGCAGCTTCGCATACATTTCACAACTCGCACAGGACGGCAACGCACAGATTAAGCCCTGAGCCACTCCCACGTGGGGCACTTTTGCTCCATCGACTGCAAGGACAAGACGACACAGCTTATATTCACACGACACGCTTTAACGCCCTTCTTGTTTTCATTCTTGAACGAATTAAATAATTCTTGACCAGAACTGCGTTACGACAACCCGAGCACGGTATACATTACCAGTTGTAGGTATACCTGCTGTACCTTTGCAGTACACAAGATGCAATTCCAGTTTTACAATAAACCGCGGCAACTTCCTCGTTTTTTTTTTTTCGATTGTTATTTTATATACCCGGGGTGACGCAGCACATTCAATATTGCGGAAGCCGAGGGGGATTGCCGATCGAGTAATTTTTGCAATTTAGAGATGGACTGAGTGAAGAAGGAAGCGATGGGAGGGCAGGGGAAGGGAAGGAAGGGAAGGGGAGAACAGATCAGAATTGGGAGTGGAAAACATTTCGACATTGGTGGGGCATCGTACCATTCTTTGCGCTATTGCGGGTGGCATTATCGTGGATAGAACTTAGTTAGCCCTTAACTGTCATTGGGAGACATTGCCGATTTACTTAGTTGAAATGCCACTGTGTGCTCTTGAGTCTGTCTCTCGTGTCATTGCATTGTGTATTGTGTGCGTGTGTAATGATAGGTTTGATTCTGAGACTGAATTTCCGCTCTTGGGAAAATGGATGCTCTAGCTTCTGTGTGAGCTTGCCCAGAAATCGATCACATCCCATTTGTGAAAACTGCGATTGACTACTCGCTTACATTGTCTTGTTCCCACTTGGCTTGGGCGGTGGAGGATATGACGGTCGTTCCCCTGCCCCACCGCGGGGTGCTGCAGGTAGTTGGAGGGGCAGCCTATGCCAATCTTTCTTGTCTCTGGCATCATCGCGTAAAGCGGAACGAGGCACCGCTGTCCCTCTTCTCTCCCCCCCCTCCTCCCCGCCGCTCGCCTTGTTTCTTCTTTTGACCATACCTGGTTTTTGTTCTGACCCGTCTTGTCCCTCCCCGCCTGAACAAAAATGGCAGACGTTAAGGCGGATGCAGAGGCGTTGGTTCCCAAGTTCAAGCTTGACCGTATCCTCAACCAAGGTATATACATCAATCAAACTTACCATCATCATCTTGCACTTCCAAATTATGAGAGAGACGGAAGGAAAAAAGAAGAAGAAGAAGAAGAAGAAGAAGAAGAAGAAGAAGAAGAAGAAGAACAAAACTGACACCGGGTGGCAATGACACAGATCAAGCTGGCCGCCGCACATCGCTCTACGGTTCCATTGATGGACAGCCCGGGTTGCTTATCCTCGAGCGAGCCCCGTTTCCCTCCAAACCAGAGTACTTCGCCGACGTGCCTTCGACACTGGCTCGCCTCCAAAATCTAGGCGCAAATGACATCTATCACTGGTACATGGCACGCAGCGGTGTGGAAAAAGGGTCTGAGGTAGCAGACGACTTCTTTGCCGACCTGAAAATCAACCTCATTTACCCCTGCACGGAAGCACATGTTAAAAAGTACAGCAAGCAGGGTGTGCGATTTGTAACTGAGACGCCCGATATTTACAAGAACAAGATCCGACCGTACATGCTTAACAAGAGAGAAAAGGGACACCTTAACTGGGTATTCAACATCATTGAAGGCAAAAAAGAGGTAGAGGATGTCATATACAGAACCAAGCTGGGAGAGGCCGGGGACGAGGGGTTTCTTTTCCTGCCCGATCTGAATTGGGACCGCAAGACACTCGAAGCCCTACACTTGTTGGCGATTGTGGAGCGCCGGGACATTTGGTCGCTGAGAGACCTTCGCAAGAAACACATCCCTTGGTTGGAGCACATGAGGGCCAAGCTCGTTGCAGCCACTGTCGAGACGTATCCAAGCATCGAACCCGACCAGCTCAAGCTATATGTGCACTATCAACCAACATATTACCATTTCCATATTCATATCGTACACGTTGTTCTCGAAGCTGGAGCAACCCAGGCAACGGGCAAAGCAGTTGGTTTGGAGAGTATAATCGAGACGCTGAAAGCAATGGCTGGGGACGACGAAGCGGGTATGGACAATATCTCAATGAGTTACACGCTAGGAGAGGCTAGTGAGTTGTGGACGGAGGTGTATGAACCGCTTAAATCTGGTGGCGGAGCTTCTCAATAGCAACGAGAAGATCATTGACGCCAGGACCGTTGGGGCAGTCTTTCCATTGTTCATCATCTCGGACGCAGTAGACTTCGTTGTTTAGGCGGATTGTGCAGCTTGTGGTGACGTTGGCCTGAGAGCATGATTAGTATTTGAAATGTTTGCCATACAAGGTATCCTCCATAATTGTTTCAATCATGATTCCTTTGGAGCAGCGGCACATACATCAGCACTTCTCTGGATACTGTTGCGAAGGAGGCTCAGGCCATGAGCGCCATCCTCTTTGGCAGCACAGTTGTTGATGGCTTCGATGTCTATGGCGTGCTCAAGGGCACAGTCCTCAATGAGGTCGCGTCCAGGGATTTCCTCGTAGTCGCGGGTTAAGCACATGACAAACCCCAGGCTGATCTTAGGGTCGGGATAGAGTTCGCGCGCACATAGTTCGATGATGTTGCCCATGCACTCATCAGGGCCATGCTTGCACTCAACACCATCGTTGGCGGTCGGGCTAACCGGGCGACCAGTGTTAGTATTGTGATAGCGCAGTAGGGTCGGTCGGAGGGGAGAGGGGCATCGCGTGGGTTGACATACTGGCCAATGTATGAGAGTGTGAAGTCGACCTTGTCGTACGCGCGCTGCATCACGGGTAGGAGCAATAGTTTCAGGGCATCCTACAGGATCGGATGGTTAGGACAAGTGAAGCCTGGGGCTAGAATCGGATCGGCGGTAGCTTACGCGAGTATCAGGGCATTTGCTAATGATGTGCGCCTCGAGGGGAACAAGGCCGGTCGTGCTGGGCTCGAAGATGGCATTGGCCGAGTCAAGGATGGAGGGGCGGATGGCGAAAGGTTGGAATAGCCAGAAGGTGTAGGCGGCGATGAGGCAGAAGAAGACAGTGGCGATAGGCCGGTTGCGGCGGATGGATCGCGTAGGAGACATGGCTCGTTTCTCGTCCATGGCGACGGGAAGTCGTGATGGGAGCTGGGAAAAAGAGGAACGGGGGACGTTATCGGTTAGTGGAGAGATGACCAGGACCGGCTGTGTTTCGAGTCATGCGGCGCGGATGCAGGCAGAGCTAAAAAGTGTGAAGCAGCTGCAGGGCGGTTGCGAGAGAACTTGAGCGGATATTTTTGATGCTGGAGCCTGAGCTTTGGGATGAGGATGTGAATAGTAACAGTAGTGAGGGGAGCAGAGGAAGACGGAACCCGTTTGAGCGATGGCGTCACATGTGCTGAATGATGATCATTCACCGTTGTGGTTAATTTACTGGCTGGAGGCTCGGATCAGTGGCACGTTCCCTTTGACTGGGGTCTGGGCTCGCTCCGCAGTGCCAGAACCTGGACGCTCAGGTCCTTTCGGCCCGTAAGGCTCTACCCAGCACGCTGAGCAGGTGTGCCATAGGGGGTTAATTAGCCCCTAAAAGTGGGCGTGGTAGATGGAGGGGCTCTTTCCCCGGCCCCAGTGCCGTGCCTCAGAGGTTAACATGGCATTTTGGTAGCAGTGGGGGAGAAGCGAGCACTCTGCTGATTTCCACCCCTCACCACCTCAACAGTGGTCCTGGCTTCGACGTCGTTGCTGTCGATTGTTTGATGCAGCGGGCGTGGGATCTTGCGGTTAAAAGGCCCTGCAGCAATGCGACCCTGGCCTGGAATGCGTAGATACGTTGCATCCCAAGAGGCTGTCCAATGCGCTTCCATGGCGACGCCCATTTGTGGGATGGCCCTTTCGATCCAGGGCAGGGGAGCCAGCATGTGCCTCATGCCCCTCCCATGCTGCATCTTAATAAATACTGGAGCCTCCATGGTTGGGTATGGATACTTATATTGGCGCTGGTGTCCACGTCCCGATCTGGCTCCTGATGTCGGATCTTGCTCCTACCTGTTTTATATAATACATTAAGCTCCTTTCCAACGCCGAGGTGCCTGGTTTCGTTTCAATCGCCATTGGTCGCAACGGCCCTCAACCTAATAATTTTGATCCGTTGGCTGACTACCCAACTCCTCTCCTCCTCCCTCGCCAGCCACTTACTCTCGCACTCGCACAACATCTCAACACCTCGCCACAAGTCGCCAGTTGCTCGGCAGATCCCAAAACTGCCGACCACGTCAGTCCGCACCTCTTGGACTAACGACTGCTGCCCTGTGGGCCCTCCACCGAAAGCCGTGACTGGATAACCTCCACCCCTCAGAACACCTGTCTCCATGATTATGTTTTGACGTTAGCCTCTGAGACTATCGCCACCGCAACTCGTCTCAGCTCAATCCCCTGCGCTCATCATAAACATGGCCTCCCCAGCCGCTCCCATTCACGACTTTCTCGAGCCCTTCCGCTTCGACCTCGACAAGCTCCACTCATTGTCTCAGGCTTTTGTGCAGAACTTTGAGAAGCTCGCCCTTGAGTCTGACAACCAGTTCCTGCCGACCCCCATCCTAGAGTCGATTTTGCGGCCTGTCACCGACGGCGGTCAAGGATGGTGAGTCTCTGCCCCTCATGATTTGTGTGAACCCTTGGAATGAGACATGGCACCCTTACCGCCACTACGCAATCGCTGACACCAACTTCTCAGTCACCTTGCCATAGACATGTAAGTCACCAACGCGGCTAGTCTTGCCTTCTTGTTTGATCCTGGAACGCCACAAGACTGTTATTGATCGTTCTGTAGCGGAGGCACAAATTTGCGTGTGGGGTTCATCGAAGTTCTGCCTAAGACATCGGCATCTCGGGCAATAAAGTGTCAGCCTTCGACCAATGGAATATCGGGATCTGACCCCAAGTCACGAAGCCGCATCAAGCGACTGCTGGAAAAGTCTTGGCCCATTGATGAACATCTGAAGGACGAAAACCCCGATAATCTGTTTTTGTGGATTGGAAGCTGCATCGCTGAGGTCATCCGTGATGGGTTCGAGACCTTGCATCTTTCCTCTGACCAGGAAATCCCTCTTGGTGTCACCTTCAGCTTCCCCATGGTGCAACATTCGCTATCGGAGGCGACACTGATGCCCATGGGAAAAGGGTTCACGATCTCCTCCAATCTTAACCTCAGTGCTCGTCTGCTTGACGGATACAACCAAGCCAAGACACAAGAGTTGCCGCCTATTCGAGTGGCGGCCATTTCAAACGACTCGGTGTCGACTTTGGTGTCGTTCATTTTCACGTATGACGAATCGGTTACCCGTCGGGCGTCCATGGGTCTCATCCTCGGCACCGGCTGCAACGCAACAATTCCATTGAGACTGAGCCAACTCCATCCAAGCAAACACCCGAAGCAGCTTCCCGTTGGGTTGGTGCAGGATGCCGAGGACATCAAGATTGCGGTCAATACTGAATGGAGCATCAACGGAACGGCACCTCCATTAAAGGAGCATGGGTTCCTGTGTCGGTGGGATGAGATACTCGATTCGCAAAATGAGGCGCCAGGATTTCAACCTCTCGAATACATGACGGCTGGGAGATATCTGGGTGAACTCGGTCGTGTCATGCTGGTTGACTACATAACGCAGAAGCTTCGAATTGCGCCAGATGCGCTGCCAACTAAATTGCGCCAAAGGCATGGCCTCACGACAACTTTTTTGAGCCACTTCAGACCGCTCGAGCCACGGAATCTCTTATCTCGCTTGAGGGAGGAGCTCCCAGAAGGGACAGGATCGGCAGGCTTTGCCTGGACGGAAGAGATGGCTGCCGCGCTCTACCACATTGCCAAAGCCATCGAATTTCGGGCCGCAGGAATAGTGGCCGCGGCGACGGTGGCGTTGCTGACATTGTCTGGAGACATCCCTCGTGCAGGATCGGCGGTAATGGATCGGGCTTGCCATCTGGGGGTTGGCTACACCGGGGGCTGTATTGTTCACTTCCAGGACTACCTGGCGGACTGCCAGAAATTTTTGGATCAGCTACTGGAGAAGCGATTTGGCCGTGATGGAGCGGTAAAGGTGATTTTGAGTCCATGTCATGATGGAGGCATCACGGGGGCAGGTATTCTCGCGGTGGCTGCAGCGTCCTCCATTCGGGAGTAATGGGGTTGCATAGTGGCGGGGACTGCATAATCGGCAAGGCATCTGCACATTCCGTGTGCACTGGTTGGTTGGGACGGGAGGAGGTTGTGAGACGTTGGGGGTTAGTGTGGTGGCCGGGCCGGGGGTGCAAGAACCATCAAGGACAAAGTGGTTAACACATAGAAGCAACGATGACGCGCTTGGGACTCGGACGTGTCTTGCCGCTACATTCAGACCGGTCTGACTCTAGAGGCCGGCTTAGGAGCCGGCCTGCATCTCCGATTCAGCCTGAGAGTTAAAAGAGGTGAAGAAGGACTCACTCTAAATCACAAAGGTTGGCCGATTCTGGCGCCGAGCAATGTCTATTGCGGGGCGCTACTGCAAGAGTTAGCGTACCCGAAAAGTCTGCGATCACGACAACCATTGTGACTCCACAGCTTCCCTGGCTCCTATCCGTTTATAAGCAGCCTGGTCGCGCCCTTCCTGTTCGCTTGGAATCCCTCCCCGTCGACTTTTTTCCTGGTTGAGAAAATATAATCAACATCGTTGACACATGCCCAGTGTTCAGCCACGGGCATTTATACCTGCGCACATGCCATCTGCGGAGCACGACAGCCCCTCCTCGGGCCCGGGCCCGGTCTCGGTCCCGGCGAACGCACGGAGGGCCAATGGCGGACTCCAGGCTGAGGTCGACATTGATCCCGCAACCTTTGACGCCTTGTCCAGGTCGCTGAACAGCGGAGGAGGGTTTCTGGAGCCTGAACCCATCGAAAATGCCATGTTCAGGTCCGGTACACCCGGCTATGGCTCTCGGATCGGTGACGAGGAGGATGCTATTGACAATGGCGACGACGACGACAACGACGACAACGATAACAACCACATGCCTACTGAGCACTCACCTTTGCTCCAGCGCCCGCGGTCATTGTCTAAAGCCCAATCTGTGGCTTCAGCCGCCACCACCACTGTTGGCCCGTCGTACCTCATCGAAACGCACCCGACGCGCTTCTGGCTCGTCTTCTCGCAGGTGCTGCTAGCCTACTTCATTGCTTGCTTTGATGGCACCATCATGGCTTCCTCGCACCCAGTCATCACATCCTACTTCCACGCGTCCAACAGCGCCTCATGGTTGTCTACCGCCTTTTTGCTTACATCGTCTGCGGTACAACCTCTTATGGGGCGTCTCTCCGACGCCCTCGGACGCAAACCGCTTTTTGTGGCGAGCATCGCCATCCTGACGATTGCGACCGTCTGGTGCGGGTTGGCCAACAGCATTGAGAGTTTCATCATGGCGCGGGCGGCGTGCGGCCTCGGCGCTGGAGGCATCTCAGCGCTGGGCAGCATCATCGTCAGTGACATCGTTCCGATTGAGTAAGTTTTGTTGTCTCGTGCTCTCTTCCCCCTTCGTTTATGCTTCTCCACAACACCCCGGCGCTGCATTTCCAACCCGCCCACCGACCTACATGGTGGCTGCATGATACCCACATCCGTGCGACTTGCCGGAATATGAGAGCTTGGTTGACAAAGGCCGAACTAGGAACCGAGGCACGTACCAGTCCTATCTCAATGCCAACTATGGTGCCGGAGCGGCCCTCGGCGCTGCCCTGGGAGGCGCCATGGCGGATTACCTGGGGTGGCGGTGGGAGTTTGGCGTTCAGGTGCCGCTCTTGATCGTGTGCATTATCATCTCGGTAGCTGCCATTCCGGACGACCTGGGCATCCAGGGCGAGCGCAAGACGGTGTGGCAGGCCCTCAAGGAGTTTGACGCCAAGGGATCGCTGTCGCTCACGACATCCATGACCCTTTTGATTCTCGGATTGGTGAGTTGACTAGTCGTCTCCATTCTACTCGCTCGAACAGCTTGCTAACATAGATTCGTCTCTGCTGCCAACAGAACCTCGGTGGTAATGTCCTGCCATGTAAGTCACCACCCCCATCCTTTGCATCTTTTGTGTGCTGTCGGCCTGAAATGGTGATTAACGGCTCTCAGGGTCGCACCCCTTCGTCATTGCCTCGCTATCCACCTTCCTTGTGCTGTTCCCTACCTTCATCTGGATCGAGTCGAAGGTGCACAAGCCGATTATGCCCTTGAGCGTGATTTTGCAGACTCCCCGCGCCAACCTCATCTTCAGCAACTTCATTGCGTCATTCTTGGCCAATGCCATCATTTTCAACATGTAAGTCGGCTCAGCCTTCCGTCGTCACCTGCCACTGGCTGACAGTGCACCCGCAGCCCCATCTACTTCCAGGCCGTCCTCCTCACGTCGGCCACGTCGTCCGGCCTCCGGCTGGTCATCCCCACAATCACCAGCTCCGTCGCTGGCACCATGGTCGGCTTCGCCATCAACGTGACCCGCCGCCTCAAGTGGCCCTCCCTGTCGGGCACCATCCTGATGTTTGCCGGCCTCATCGGGCTCTGCTGCCTCCAGCGCGGTCTCCCCAACATCCTGTACCTCTTCATCCTCCTGCCCTCGTCCATCGGCCAGGGCCTCCAGTTCCCCGGCACCATGATGGCCATCCTGGCCGTCTCGGCCCAGCGCGAGCAGGCCGTCGTCACCAGCACCCTCGTGCTCTGGCGCTGCCTGGGCCAGGTCTCGGGCGTCGCCGCCAGCAGCCTCGTCCTGCAGAACGGCCTGAGCCATTACCTCGACATCTTCGTCCAGGGCAGCGAGCGCGACGACATCATCCGCCGCGTCCGCCGCTCCGTCGAGTCCATCTACAAGCTGGAGCCGCCCTACCAGGATCAGGTCGTCCAGAGCTACGAGGCTGCCCTGCGCCTCACCTTCATGATGTGCACCGTCATGGCCTTCATTTCCGTCTGCCTGGTTCTCCCCATGAAGCTGCCCCGCCTCGGTACCAGAAAGGCTGTGGCCAAGTGAACGAAAAAAAAAAAGGTACCATGGTGAATGGTGTGAAATGATGTTTGTAGAGAAAAAAAAAAGTCTTGTTTATTTCGCGTGAGGACAATGTAGGAGTTAATGGGATCTGCAACACACACACACACACACACACACAACACCCCCACACACAGTCCCTCAAAAACCTGGCCAGCAGTTAGTTATGAAAAAAGTAGATGGAGACGATTTGGCGTAATACGCATACATAGATCAAGTTGTTCTTAATTGATATAAGCCTTGGGTTATTTTCGACACGAAACAAATTGAACTCCTCAGGTGCTTCCTTTCTTGACCAACCACCCACTTCCTGTATTATACATGCGTTTTCCCTTGATTAATAAAGCCCGTTCATACCTCCGGCCATCAGAGCATCCAGCTCCTCCTTGGCCTTTCTGTATTGCTCCTGCGCCTCTCTCTCTCTCCGGTTGATGAAGCCCACCTCTTCGCGCAGGGCCTTCAGGCGTCGGTCGATGGCTACCTCTTCGGAGATGGCCAGCGTCTTGAATCCGCTGAGGGCGACGCTGGCCTTCTCAAGCGCTTCCGCAGCGCCGCCAATCTTGTCCTTGAGCATCTTCTGCCGTTTTTGGTAACCGCCCATGTGGAGGGACAGCTTCTTTTCGACCTTGGCTCCCTGTTCGGCCGAAGCCATAATTGCGTCCTGCACAGACTATTCGTTGAGTTAGCATTGGTCCCATGCAGTGGTGTAGAGTACATGAGCAAAACTTACGTCAAAGGCAGCTTTCATAGCTGCTCCCTCCTCTTCCTCATCATCGTTGTAGCAGCCTAAACCTAAGAGAAGAGAGCTGTTTGCGCGAGCCTCGAATGCAGTTTGAATGTCCTTGAAGTTGGGGAGGGGCTTGGTTTCTGACATGATCAAAAGGCGAGCCTCCGCGAGAGAGTCTTCGTCAATCTGCGGCAGGGCCTTGGGCGCCCCCTTAACCTTGGCACCGGGAAGAGGGTACTTCATCGCGTCGCTGGCCATGAGTACCGCCGTCTCCTTCGCGATGAGCGCTTCCGCCGTGTCGCTCAGTTCTCCGGCTTGTTTTAATAGTGCAGGAAGATCCACAACCGTTGGCCTTGGCAGGCTGCGCTGCATGACTTGGGTTCGTCGTCGGAACTCAAGTGCCTCCTCGGCTTTTCTCCTTTCCTGCTCTCGGCGATCGCGTTCCGCAGCATCTTCTTCATTAAGATCCTCGGTTTGCATCGACTCTTTCTGCTCGTCGGGGATATCAAACTCCCATTCCGTATCCTTGGGCTTTGGAAGCGAGGCTAGACCGGCCCGCAGCTGGCCCTGCAACGCCATATTTCGCATCTTGATGTCCCTAGGCGTGGCCCCGACCATTGACATGTCGTCATCCTGGTTTAGGGCGAAAGTATCTCGAGGCGTTCGCATAGGAGTCTGTCCAGGCGTTGCGCCCACGCCATTAGGTCCCCTCAAGGGAGTAGCCATTGGGTTGGGCGTTGCCACTACGTGCCTCCGAGGTGTAATTCCTTGGAAACCTGTCGAAGCAGCTCCTTCATGCAGAGGGGTATTCTCTCCACCCAACAATGCTGATTGAGTGTCGTTGAGAGCCCGGATATTTCGAATTTCATTCGCAATGTGATCCTCTTGTTCAGGAGCTTTGGGAGTTCGGATAGGCGCACTCGAGTTTATGGTCGAATACGTGCTGACAAGACCCCGTGTGGCATCATTCTCGCTCTCCCTAGCTCGCATATTGGCAGCCTCGCCCATCTTACCCATCTTGACAATCTCTTCAAGCTCTCCTTCGCTGACTTGAGGTGCTGGTAGAACCAGGGAGCGTCGTTTGCTGCTCTGCTCCGCCTCGCGGATCTTCTGCAGCTGACCGGCCTTCAGTGCAGCCTTGTGCGACTCCAATGTGCCATCCTTTTCATTCTTTCTTCGCTTTCGATCGTTGTCTTCGTCGCCATCGCCTTTGCGCTTGTTGGCAAGCTGCTGCTTCCGAGGGTCAAAGGCCTCGCGCTGAAGCTCGTTGCGCACCAACTCGTCTGATGTGTCGTAAAATCCGGGTGCAGCCTTCTTTTCAAAAGGAATGTCGGCATTGTAGTCCATCTCACCCTTCTTCCGCGTCGTCACCTTGATGTTGATGCCAGCCGTCTTGAGCTCTCTGCGTTTCTGCAAGGTGGCCAGACGGCGTGACTCCTCCTGCTGACGCTCTCGTGCCTTTCGCTTCGCCTTCTTTCCCTGGGTGTTCGCCAGACGGGCGCGAGCCTCGCTCAGCATTTCCTTCTCGTCCTCATCGAGATCGATCGTGTCTGGCCTCGCGGGTTTGGTTTCAGGATCGGGATCGAGCTCGCCAGGTCGTAGCCTTCTCACGTCGTCGGCGCTGGGGGCTTGTGTTTCGCCGCCATCGGGACCAGTGAGCCCGAGGGTTGATTCTCGCGCCTCAGCCTCGTCGAGAAGTTTCTGGTATCGCTCGAGACACTGGTTCGCGGTTCGGCCAACGATCGGAGCAATAGTGCGCCACTGGGTGGGCATAATCTTGGCGAGGTGCAGGAGCTTCTCATCTTCCTCCCTGCTCCATTCGATCTTTTTGATGCTGGGGTCGAGCCATTCGTTCCATCGCGCCTTGCACTGCTTGGGTGTCTTTCGAGCCAGCAGCGAAGAGACACGCGCCCATTGGTTCAGTCCATACTTGGAGACTGACGCCTTGAGAATTTCATCCTCAATGTTCGTCCAAACTCCTCCCTTGACGACGGGCATCGTGGCGGCGGTATGGGGGGGCGCGTGGTCGTGGTTGGAGATGCTGTGGTGATGAAGCCTCTCCAAGGCTGCTAAACACGCCTTCGTGAAAATATCCCAGGCCAAACAGGGAGTTGCGCGCATAGCTCGAGGTTGCAGCACGCTGAGTCATGAAATAAACGCTTATGATTGGATGAGGGGAAAGCGCGACCACATGGCCCGCGCTTACCCAATGAGGTAGTCTTGCATTATTTGTGATGGGGTTCTGGAAAGTCAAACAAGTATCCAGGAGTATCTCGCGATGTTGAATGCGAAAACTTTGTATCGGGAATTTTGTAGACGTATCTTATTTCTAAATTTACCTTGATTCAAGATGCGATTTCTCACTTGGCAGTCTCCCATCTCTGCCAAGCGCCTCAGACTTTTCCAACGGCCGAAAATCCGAAGGCTCCAAATTTACAGCACAACTCTATCAGACCAGTGATCTCACTAGTTCGGGAAAGGTATCGCGCGTGCGTGTCAAAACTTCGGAGAATGCAACCTGGCTGCAAATATTGGACATCTGACGGCGCAGAACTCACAAACTCGCCCACTTGTCCCGCGCGGCAGTCTGTTTGGGCAAGGGGCCCGGCGGTGTGATCAAGGTACCGAAGGCCGACGGACCAGTCGCTTAGCTGGCGCAGTCCGACAGTCAGTCACCATTCCGGTCTAGTTCGGGGATTGTCTTCCTTCCTACATGCTTATCAATGCATCTTGATCGTTGCTGTGCTGGAGCAGCCAACCGCTGGGCCGCTTCAGAGAAGCGGCGCAGTTAGCTGCGTCATCCATGTGGTCGCTGAAACCGTCACAGTTGGCAGAGCATCCACGCATGGACTGGGGATGCTTGGGTTTCAAGCATGGAATGAGACCAGCTGGCAAGCTCTTACGCCGCAGACTCCCAATGATGCGTAACATCATCGTCACCGGCAGCTCTGTTGGAGCGCTTGGTATCATCAATCCACACGGCATTTGCCCTGGCATGTGTGGAATCCCTGCCGATGTTGGGGTCTCCGAGTCCCCCGCTCTCCCGAAGTCCGGGTCTCTAGGTCGCCCACGTCGCACTTGGCATGGTCCGGGTTGGCTGGACTCCACCATAATTGCGAGCGATAACAATCATCATGGATCCCGCGTGCCTCCCATTTGATCTATTAATAATCCGATCTGGCTCCTCTCGCTCGTTTTCGCTTTGCCAGTCCTTCTCTCAAGCATATCCCCCCGGCGCGCCCCCGAGATATGGCGAACAGCATCCGTGTCCACCTTGGTATTTGATCATTGTTGCGTTTGATTGCGACTTCTCAGTTCTCCCTTGACTGCAATGCGATAGCTTTCCGCACAGCAACCGATATAATTGCGAGCGCACCTCTGCGTGGACTATCTACCTACACCAAATCAAGTGCGAGGAATACGGAACTTTGCGTGCCCATCGAATTTGCCCACTGCGCGCATAACCCGCGTCAACATGGTTACTGCTACACGCCCCTCCACGGAAGATGACGAAACGACGCGGCTGTTGAGCGGCGGAGGACACTCCGAGTCTCGAACCGAAAACACCACAAACGAGGTCGATGGAGGCTGGGACGGACTAAAAGACTTTGAAGATCTCCCCTGGTGGCGTAGACCTTCGGTGCGATCTCCCGTCGCTAAAAACTCAATCGGCATCTCAGTTCTGACCAAACGTCTCCCACTCTAGGTCTTTTGGCTGCTGGTACCGTGGTCCGTCTTTACCCTCGCGTTTGGCGGTATTGTGGTCCCAAGGCTGAATCTGTGAGTGGTTCCCAATCATGTTTCGCTGCGCAACACCCTCCGGGCGCTCGCTGACCAACTGGGCCTGTAGAATCCTCGGGCTCGTCTGCAAGCAATATTTCGCCGACCAGCAACTCCGGGACCCAGATGCATCCTTCGCCCCAGTACTTCCTGGGGCCGAGAACCCGCAGTGCAAGATCCCTGAGGTACAGAGGAATGTGTCAACGTTTATGCTGGTGATCAACCTCTTCATTGGCGTTCTCAGCGCCATTGTAGCACCGCGCATTGGGTCTCTGTCTGATAGGTATGGTCGCACAAAACTCATGGCCTTCGCTTCGGTTGGAGGAGTTCTTTCTGAGCTCACCACCGTCTTGGCCGCTCAGTTCCCTGATGTCATCAACTATCGCTGGCTTATCTTGGGAAGCATTTTTGAGGGCCTGACGGGTTCTTTCACGGCGGGCAACATTATGTGTCAGTCGTATGCGAGTGACTGCACACCCCCATCACAGCGCGCCGTGAAAATGGGATATATGCATGCATGTCTATTTGCGGGATTGGCGTTCGGTCCCCTCCTCGGTGGCTACATTGTCAAATGGACAGGCAGTCTTGTCGTGTTGTTTTATATTGCCATCGGGTGCCACGTCTTTTTTATCCTCGCCGTCGGATTTGTAATTCCCGAATCCCTCTCCAAAAGAAAACAGCTAGCCGCCCGCGAGACGTGGAGAAAGGAGCAAGAGCTGCTATCCCAGACGCCCTCTTCTTCCTCCTCTCCTAGCCTTTGGGCTGCCAACTTTTTGGAGCCTCTCAAGATTCTTTGGCCCACCGGCCCAGGCACGTCGCCCGCACTCCGGCGCAACATCATTGCTCTGGCACTGGACGATGTTATTATTCTTGGGTCGGCCATGGCCGCAGGCGCTGTCATCATCCTGTACAGCGGATACACGTTTGGATGGGGCACACTGGAGACCTCCATGTTCGTATCTGCCTTGTCCTTGATTCGTGTGGTCATCCTCATGGGCCTTTTCCCCCTCATCAACTACTTTGGCCGCACTCGTCGAAATGCACGCCTGAGGGTGGCTGGAGTAGTTGTCAAGCAGAACGGAGCAGACAGCCTCGACATCTGGGTGCTTCGATTCGCTCTCCTTTCCGACGTCTTGGGTTCTGTTGGATACCTCCTGGCGCGATCAGGCAGGGTATTCTTCGCATCCGGTATGATCACCGCATTTGGCGGGCTTGGCGGCGCTACCAGCCAGGCCATCATCACCAAGCATGTGCCAGCGGAGCGAGTCGGCCAACTTCTGGGTGCAATCGGCATGCTTCACGCACTGTCCAGGGTCCTTGGCCCCCTTCTATTCAACGGTCTGTATGCTGCGACTGTGGCAACCTTCCCCAAGGCCATTTTTGTGCTCCTGACGGCCATGTTCGGTCTCGGTCTTACGGCTGCTTTCTTCGTGAGACCCCATGGTGAGTAATTACCGACCATTTGGAATCTATCCATGTTCGAAATGCTAATAAGCTCTAGTTCACTGGGAAGAGGGGGCCGAGGATGAGCGAGAACCGTTAAATCCTAGTTTGGATCCTGTTCAGGCTGCAATCAACGAAGAGGAACAGATTCGCTTCCAGTAGATAATCAGGGATACATGATTTAGGGGACAGAGGTTTCGTCACAAAGAGTGGCGGCTGGAGTTGACGGTTGGATGGCTTGTGTTTGGGTAACAAAGCAGGATGGAGCTGGGATATGTTTTTGGATACCATCTTTTTCTTTCCTTTTCTGTGATTTTCTAGAGCAAACACAAGACTTTGATTGCATGTTAGAGACTTGCGCGACGAAACCTAAGAGGAAGTGAGTGAAGTGATTGAGCCAGAGCCGGTGTCTCGTGGCGCTGGGAGCCCACAATCCCGCTGCTTCGGGTGGGGCCGGGAAGCACCCAGGTCGGCACAACCACATGACATCAGCTTCCAAATTGCTCCAATTGGCACCTCCACCATCATAACACTCAGCTGCGCATTGCACCGCGCAAGCTCTCCTCCGTGACCCAATTGCGTGCGCTGAGCGACCGCAACGGGAGCCTGCGCTTTCCCGAGTAGTGTTCTGGTCAGTGCCGGAGCATGTTTGTATCGAGGACGTGGACTGTTTCGTCAGGCTTCTTTACCGCGGGTCGCAGCGCGAGAGGCATCATGACTTCTACAAGCACGGGCGGGAGAACCATCAGGTTTGGACCGTTTGAGGTGACAAAGCAGGTCAGTCGATGTCTGTTCTTTTTGTTGTCGACAAAGGAAAGCTACCTACCAATTCAACTTCTTTTTATTGCTCACGATGATGGTTCTCTGGCGCATCTTTCAACCATTGTCACCTTGCGCATATCATGTCTCGATTCATCGTCGCTGCCCTCTTTTTCCTGCACATTGCTAAAAACCGTATTTATAGGTCTTCCTCACAACCCCTCATTCATTCGCCCTTGTTAATCTCAAACCCCTCATTCCGGGCCACGTCCTCGTCTGTCCACTTGCCGCACACAAGCGCCTCACAGACCTGTCGGCCGACGAGACTGCCGACCTGTTTAGAACAGTCCAGCTTATGCAGCGGTTGTTGGCTCGTGTGTACTTTCCGTCTCCGGAGCCCGAAGCCGGCAGCTTCTCTGTCGCGGTGCAGGACGGGGCAGCAGCGGGTCAGACGGTGCCGCACGTGCACGTGCATGTCATCCCGCGGCAGACGGGAGACCTGGGAGCTCCCGATGCCGTGTACGTCAAGATGGCGGGTGAGGCGGGTAATGTCGGCGGGGCGCTGTGGGATCGCGAAATGCTGCAGCGGCGACCGGAACCGGGTGGTGGACTGCCAAGGGTGGATGATGAGGACCGGCACCCGCGGACTGAGGACGAGATGATGCAGGAGGCGGAGAGATACAAACTGCTGTTGAAGGAGATGGGTGTCGAGTAAAGGGAACTGAAACGAGAGGATGAGATGGCGTTTTTGGCACAGAGCATTGCGTGATAAGCTCTCGCCGTCAGGGTTGACATGCAGCGTTGAAGCGCTCGATGATAAGGGTCGGCAATGAGCAATGTAAACAAACAAACATGGAAACAAGACCAGATTCGATAGGTATCTCATTTGCAGATTGATACTCTTGCCAGCACGTCATCCGCTACCACGGGCCTTGGCCGCGTCATGTTGAGGGTTGATTCGACCATGGTTCGCAAGCACATGTCAAAGCCAAAACTCGAAGAGGCATCAGTTGGGGATAGATTGAGCGTGCGGCGCAGCACTATATGTCGAGGCTTGAAAAAGACACCTCGGGGGGTATGATGAAACTCCAGCTGAACAATCGGATTGAGGGATTGAGAAAGATTTTGGGCTGCATATGCGAGTCACGAATCAATTGGGTTGCAGTCGGTCTCAAAGTCAGCGTTTCAGACGCTTGTGATATCAGGCTTTCCAACCTCGGATAAAGGTCAGGCGACAGAGCGTCGTGGCATGCTCCATCATCGATTTTCCAAGGAGGCTCGTCTATTTTGACAGAATTCAATTCTTTAGAATCACTCGTAATGTTTTTTTCTCCGTTAGTTGTAGTGGCATTATACGTTGTTGTTGTTATCAATGATCCCAGTCTCACTTAAGTTTGCGTACGGGACTGCCGGTGCCAGTGATCCGATGACAAGCAATGCTAATCTGATAAGAGATAGCACAGCCAATAGATGAGAGGAATAACACGGCGTTATTGAAGCACGGACAGGGGATAATATTAGGCGTGCGGGGAACTCGGGGAGTTTCCAAGTCCCAGCACCCAGCTCCAGCCGTCGTCAGTCGGATACCATGAAACGAATTCACAAGAGCGAGGTCAGCGTTTCATCAAAGATGAGCTGGCAGGCCTGCGACTAGGTAATTGATAAGACTTCCAATGTCATGATCCGCGCCTCTCAACAAGATTACACCGGTGTTGCCGTTCCTGTTTGGAGACATTTCGAGATTAGTGATTCGAAATCGACATAATAAAATAGCTAGCCCTAAATGCATATTTGCATGCTGTGCATTGACCAACCAACAAGGTCTTCTTAGTCAGATTATGAAGCATGACGTTGGTTGAGGATCGGCAAAATCCCCGTCAATGACGAGAAACGGCCCAAAGCCGAAGAAGTGAAACAAATCTTCAATGGTTACCTAGCTAACCTATGTTTGTACGCTGCCTGCTTTGGCAGAACTGTTGACAATAATTGGCTGTTGGGGGGTGGATTTTAGAGTAGCCGAATTTGGGACTTTTCAGGTGATAAACATACGAGTCAACTGTCTTATATAAGGATAGATGGCGGGGATCATCCGGTGCGGGAAGTGTTGGCTGATGCATGGTCCAAGCTGAGCTACGAGCCCCATGGGTCTCGGTTCACATGTTGGGGCATCGTGTTTCAGTGTTGCAGTCGGCATGGACCTAACCGGTGTGAGAGCGAAGAAATCCGCTCGATGGGCGGACGTGCGATGAGCCGAGGGCGAGTGCCAGCCGCGCGGGTAGTGTGTCGTTGAAGCGTCCCCACAAACTGTGGCTGATCCTCGTTGACTCCAAACTTCAAGACGGGAGCTAGTGCAAGCCCCGGTCAGTGGACTTCAATAGATGCATGGAGAACGGAACGGAGGGGCAGAGGTGGGTCGGGCCATGGTCGTCCTTGTCTGGTGGCACTCGGGCCCCTCGAGCATGGGCAGAGCAGCGAGAGAGTCAGAAATGGATAATTCTTCAATCTCTGCTGGTAGCTGCAGAGAGCGTCAGGTCTAGGATATCGACTGTTTAAGCCGAGACTGCCCTCGGTAGCATTGATGGCAAGTGGCGGTGGGCAGACGCGCAATTGGTGCTGCGGCTTGTTGCTGTGTGCCCGGGAGGGTTTGATAACCGGCGGTGACAATGAGCTAGGGCTAGAGGAAAGGCAAGAAACGAGGCCCAGCTACGCCTTCACCTTGACTTCCATGAAACCATGGACGTGCATACCAGGCCTCGAAGACTGGGTGGGTGGGTCATGTCATGACCAAGATGAGATGGCTGCAAAGCAAGATGAGCCATTGACAGGACTTGTGTTTGCCTTGTAAGCCTTCTTTCTTTTCGCTTGTTTCCTCGTCAACCCCCCGCTCCTGATGGTCTTCGACGCAATACGACCGGTAGTCGACCGAAAAGGGACACGTCTGATGTGAATGAGGTGGCAGGGAAAGGGGAGCAACACAGAAAGCCACGGACAGGGGTGGGGGAGGGGTTAGCAATCAGATGGAGGCACACAAGAAGGGGATGGCAAAGGAGGAATTTCGGAGGCTTGAGGCGAAGGTGCCAAGCGCATACGATGCAGATGCACTGGCGCACAGACTCGCACCATCAGAAACCGCCAACTAACGTTGCAACGGCGGCACCGACCCAACGGGGTTTAGTCCTGGATGCTTCCGGTCTTCGGGCATCTTGGTTCGACGCGGTTCGATACAGGCACAATGACATCGAGCTTCGTGAGTGGTGGGATCGGGGAGGGGGGGGGGGGGGGGGGGGGGGGGGGGTGTGCCCCTGCTAGGCAGTTGCTTGTTGTGCCCAAGACATCCATGACGTCCAGAGGGGCACACCCGAGTGTACTCAAAACGCTTCGTCCCGGAGCCGCATGCGATGTTTCAAGCGGGTGGTGACGACTGCTGTCTCGGCTGAATGAGCTGTCTGACCGGACTAGTGGGCGATGGGGCTTGTGGTCAACGTCCTGGTCTCGGCCTCTGGAATGGTTGTTTTTGTCGTGAGACGAAAGCGCACACACATGTGCGGTGGACCGATCTGGGCATGCCTAGACCTGGCACTTGAGCAAGGTGGATTGCTGCGACCGGACAGCAGAGGCAAGTCTGGCCGGGTATTACGACCTCTGCATCACCGTAGCAGCAGGGCACTTGCAGAACCCACATGGGCTTTCCCCAGGTAGGCAAAGACGGTGTGGTTGTCGAGCTTCACGTTACGAGGGTCATGCCCGAGCATGAAGGAACAATGGCCGGAAGCCCGCTGTCGGCTCCGGCTTACACCACCTTGTCGAAATTTCACCCAGGTGGCGGGATCGCTAGCACCCACCAGCAGGCCAATCATAGTTCATCGCTCCAGCGCAATATCGGGTAGAAGAATAGGGCACCCACCTCAACATCGACGTCCAGGTGTGCACAGGCCACAAACACCCGAGCCAGCCATGGTCACGAAGGCCAATCAACTTTTACGCTTCTTAGCTGCATGTGTATGCAGACCTTGCAGACCTTGCAGGCCTCGGATGCACGACTTGGGAACTTCGCGCCACCATCGAAAGCCGGGGACCGGGGAGCCGCCTGCACAACTCGTTCTCTCGAACCGGGGGTTGACTGTCCAAGAAACATCACACTGTGACCAACGACGAGATTTTGCATTCAGCACTAATCGCACAAGTGGGCCACATCCTTCGCCGACACCACCAGCCGACCACCCGTGCTAGCATCGACGCTCCGAAGAATGCCGCCAGGCCATGCTGTATTCCGAGTAACCAAAATTTCACGCACGTCACGAGACGTCCATCTCCTGGGCTAAGCTGGCTTTCTTTTAATAGCATGCTAAAGCAGGTGAGTCAAAAAGTGGAGGGGCGGAAAGGTGGGTTGCGGTTCCAAACCGGCCCTCGTCCCTCCATCCTGATCGACAAACGCCTCGAAAACAGCTACAGCAACCCCCCTTTCCCACAGCTAGGCAATAGACAAGGACCTCCAGCCAATCTAGGAATATGCAACGCCCGGGCCATCTGGCCCCAGCTGCTTTCGCCTCCTCACCCTCCGGCTTCGTCCATCAATTGTCTCGGCTGACCTGGATACCACCCCGCCGGGATCTGCCTTTTTTATCGGTGGTACCCTCTCCCCAGTCCGTCCTGGCTCTTTCTGGCCAAGGTAAGGGACTAAGGCCTCAGTTACCAGATAGTTTACGATAGAGAAATTGCACATGGGCCCCAGCAATAACTTTCCTATCCCATAGTCGCCCCGCATTCTGCAAACAACCTCGACAATTTCTTATCAATGCTCTCCGGCCTGTGGTTTTCGGCCAAATCCACAGGGATCCTCGATGGCACTTACACGGCCCTAGCTGGCCGTGGGTTCAAATATGTCCTCTGTCACCCTCCATTTCTGTTTCCTCAACCCTCCGTTTCCGAATCCCCCATCACCTCCGTCACCAGCTGATTCGTGTTTGCACCCTTTCGTGGTGTGTTTCTTGTATCTTTTTTTCCCTTCTTACCTGTCCATGATCGTACCTTCTCGCTTTTGTAGCCCTCCCACATCACACAACACCAAACCATCACGCTTGAATACCACCCTCAGCCCACACTCAATCTTGACCCATCCACCACTTGCCATTGTTTGTGCAGCGTAGGTAGACATCTTACGTTCCATCGTATACCGGTGACCTCAAATTCCAGCTTCTTTGAGTCCAGTCTCCCCAGACTCTGTTGGGTGAAGAAGCCATGCCTCTCTTGCCGCGGGGTCGAGCCCAGCCCCAAAGCTCAGATGACTTTCCGGCGATGCAGCTATTCCTACTCGGTGAGTACAATCCGCATGAACAGACCATCACAAGTAACTTGCTGTGCTAACGATGATATCCAGCCATTGTCCGCCTCGCAGAGCCTGTTGCTTTGACCTCCATCTTCCCATATGCATGGGCTCTGGTCAAAGACTTCCAAATTGGGGACGAAAACCACGCCTCGTTTTACTCCGGTCTCCTCATCTCAGCCTTTTCATTTGCTGAGGCGGCTATGGGGATGTATTGGGGTGGCTTGTCAGATCGTATCGGTCGCAAGCCCGTCCTTATGCTTGGATGTGCCGGTACCATGCTCAGCATGATCATGGTCGGGATCGCGCCAAACTTTTGGGTTGCTCTTTTTGGCCGAGCCCTCGGCGGCATGCTCAATGGAAACATTGGTGTCATCCAAACTATGGTGGGCGAAATAGTGACTCGACCAGAGCACGAACGTGAGTTTACCTTTTAAAAGCCAATTTATCAAACGAATCACATGAGCAAGCTGACATGGCATAGCCCGCGCATTCTCTATTATGCCGTTTATTTGGAGCGTTGGCACCATCATTGGTCCCTCTATTGGCGGAATGTTTTCCAACCCTCATAATTCATGGCCACGGGCTTTTCCTGCCGGCGGCTTGTTTGATCGGTTTCCGTACCTGCTTCCCAACCTTCTCTGTGCGTCAATGTTGCTTCTTAGCATCATACTAGGATTTCTCCTCCTGCAAGAGACACACCCCAAACTACGCACGGATACATCGAAGCCAGTCGAAGTGATGGAACCAGAACGAGCCCCTCTGATTGGGTCTTTTGACCCACGAAAGGACGCACAAACTGCCGAGCCGTCAACCGACCTCTATGGAACCCTCAGTGATGCAGGCAGTGACCTCAGAGTATTCCTATTCGAAAAGAAATCCTCGTCTCCGCCTAACAAGATTTGGAACAAACGAGTGATCGGTTTCATCATCGCCTTGTGCATTTACAGCTATCACTCTATGAGCTACGATCACCTTCTACCCATATTTTTCGAGGACGCAAATTCCATCACTCTCCAACTACTCAGAGGACACGTCATGTTTCCCTTCTTCTCTCCAGGCGGCCTTGGGCTGTCTCTCCGTGACGTGGGAATGATCATGGCTATTGACGGTGGCATCGCGCTAGTTGTTCAAGCCGTCATATTTCCTTGGGCAGCTAAGAAGCTAGGTACATATCGGCTCTTCATCTTGGTTGCTGTAATGCATCCTATCGCCTACATCATCATGCCCATGCTGCTTCTCGTTCCCCAGTCGCTTCTCTACCCAGCCATCTACTTTTGTTTGGCGGTACGAAACCTTGTGAACATCACCATCTACCCTCTCCTAATGATTCTGATTAAGGAGGCAACTCTGAGTCCTAGTGCTTTGGGCACGGTCAACGGGTTAGCAGCGAGCGCAGCGGCTGCGTGCCGCATGATTGCACCTCCTATTGCAGGTGTTCTGTATTCACTCGGTACCAAAGCTGGATGCTCTGCGATACCATGGTATGGGTGCGCAGCAGTCGCCTTATTTGGATCTTTCCAATGCTTTTGGATTCCTCGAGCCCAAACCGACGAAATGTCTGAAGAAGAAGGGACTATATCCCGCAAACAAACCGCTACTGTTACTGTTGATGAGATTTCTTTCTATGATTCGGATGAAACGGGAAATGACAGTGAAGACCATAACGGAACTAATGAGCAGAGCATGTTGGAAATTTTCACAATGGAAATGCCGGCCGAACACAAGTGACCAATGATGATTTACAAAAAGAGAGAAAATGGCTTTGGGTGAAAATAGGGGTTTTCTGTTTTTATTATTATTAATGAATTCACAGGGGGCGAGCGGTTAAACTCACTCTCCTTAACGAAATGGATGTTAGAAGTTGTATAATGACTTTATGGGGATTAGAAACGGAGTGGCTGTCACAGCTTAAGTTGGAGTTTGGGAGTTGACGTATTTTCGTTTCTACATGACATGTTTTTCTATCCTTTAATGGGGGAATTCATAGAGCTTATAGAGCTACATTCTCTATAAAAATGTTTAGAGTGATAGGCCGATCAATAAAAGTATGTAAGATGGGCATACATGGCAACACGCCACCCACACAGCATGTTGAGAAAAATGCAGTAAATCGGAAACTTCAAACTGGGTAGCAAAAACCATTCAAATACAAGAATCCGGTTTTAGAATCCCTTTTTTTCGGGAACAATCTCCCAGGTTCTTTCACCTCGTCACATCCTGCAGTATAATGTGCGTTCGTTGGTGCCCAATAGGAATGAATTTTTTTTTTTTACTGGATAATTTTTCGGTGACCAGTTAGTCACTCCGACGTCAACCAGGCCCACTCAATCGAGACGAGCCAACCTTGGTTTTCCCGCCATCGCCAAACAAACGCCTTTGCCTAAGAGATACGCAGGGGAAAAGGGAGGCAAGATGCAGATTGAAGAAATCACGTCCAAGATGGAGGAAGCCATGAAGCTGGCCGAAGCTTCAGGGGCGGTGCCAGCACCTGAGGCGACGATGCCGCAGCTGCCCATGGCCCATACCCTCGCAAGAGGAAAATCGGTCGACGAGGTGGTGGCGGACCTGAAGAAGTCGCCGCTCTTCATGACGGACATGACGGACGTCGACACGGACAACGAGGACATCCAGGCGCTGCAGGCGCTCTCGTACGAGGGCTCGGCGCTGGAAAACAGCCTCGACTTCAAGGAGCGCGGAAACGACTGCTTCAAGGTGCGCAACTACAGAGACGCCAAGGAGTTTTACACAAAGGGCGTCAACATCCTCTTCCTCGAGGAGCGCAAGCGCAGGAGGGGCGAGGTCACAAAGGACCCGGACGGCGTGCCCGACTCGGACGAGGAGATTGGCAGGCAGCGCGAGACGCTCGAGGCCCTCTACGTCAACCGCGCGGCCTGCGACCTGACGCTCAAGAACTACCGCAGCTGCTGGACCGACTGCGCGGCCGCGATCCGCCTCAACCCGGGCAACGTCAAGGCTCACTACCGCAGCGCGCGGGCGCTGCTGGCCGTGGACCGCATCCCCGAGGCCGACGACGTGTGCGCGCGGGGCCTAGGGCTGGACCCGGACAACGCAGGCCTCAAGGTCGTGGCCGACGACATCGTCAAGCGAGCCAAGGAGGTTGACGCCCGCCGCAGGAAGGAGGCCGAGCGTGTCGCCCGCGAGAAGCGCCGCGCCATGCTCGTCAAGGTCGCCCTGCAGGCGCGCAACATCCCGACCCGCACCACCGGCCAGCCGCCCGAGATGGAGGACGTCAAGCTGGAGCTAGTCCCGGATCCGGACGACCCCCAGAGCTCGCTGTCCTTCCCCGCCGTGCTGCTGTACCCGCTTCACCTCGAGTCGGACTTCATCAAAGCCTTCAACGAGATGCAGACGCTCGAGGACCACCTGTCGTATATCCTGCCCCTGCCCTGGGACCAGGAGGGGGCTTACACCCCGCAGGGAGTCGACTGCTACGTGGAGACCCGCGAGGGCGGCCTGCTGAAGATGGGCAAGCGCCTGTCGCTGCTCAAGGTGCTGTCCACCGGAAAGGTCGAAGTGGTGGACGAGCTGGTGCGCATCTTTGTGGTGCCTCACTCCAAAGCCGATGCCTGGGTCAAGGAGCATAAGGCCAAGAGAGCGGCCGAAAGGGGCCAGGCGGGCAATGCCTAGGTTTTCTACAGGACACAAAAGGAAGATAGAAGAGAAAAAAACAAGCAAGGCAAAAAAAGAAAGAAAGAAAGTAAGAAAGAAAAAAGGTGATCTGACGATCTGATGAACGACTTGGTTGATGATGGACTACTAGTGGTATAAATGCCAGCACCGGACCCAAAGCGACTTTTCCAAAAGTAACAAGAATTCATTTCCCAATAACACCTTGCCGACATGTTTCTGTTCCATCAATTCCATCGCTCCTTAATTAAAGACAGTACCCCAAAATAGTTGGCTGATCTTGACAAACATTGCCCCTTATCCTCCAGGGGCCATCCATTTTATTATCCACGGTTATCAATGAGAGTTTGCACGCAGTCTCTTGTGGCGATGCATATCATCAAATGGAGTATCGTATCTCATTCGTGCAGTGGAACCGCTCAGCGTGTGAGGAGCGGTTGCGTGAATCCGTCTTTGGCTTCTCATCTCGAGAAGCGCCATAGCGGCGGCGGCACCAGCAGGGTGTTCACGTCGCTCTGCCCTTATTATATCCCTCGCAGGACTCGGTTCGGGTGTTCCAATCATGATGACAGAACTTGCGCTTGTGTTGCTCATCATCGGGCTGGCGCTACGCCTGTAGCCGTGGTCCGACCTTTCATAGTCAAAACGTCGCTTGGAGCTCCAGTGGGGCACCGTCACGCCTGCACGAGACGGAGTCTGAGGAAATGTCGGCACAGCAGTAAGGCATGGATTGGGCTCGGAGTATAGATCATATTGGGGGCTTGGGTGGCTGGAAGGAGCCCAGCTCGAGTTGGGACGCGATGTGACCATGTAGCCAGGAAGCCCTGACCCGGTACTGGAAGCAGAGTTCGGAACGGAGTACGCCGGGACATCAACATCCTCGGTCAGCCAGGATGGATCACAGGTCAAGCGAGGCCTGAACGGGTGTCTGCGTTCTTCAGGGGAGTATGGTCCCAGAGCAACGCCTGGGTCACTGCGAGGTAAGCCAGCGTGGGAGGGTATCGCACTCAGGTGCAGGCGTCGGAAAATCTCTGCCTCACGAGTAGCCTCCGCAACCAGCTTTGGGTTGATTACCATGCGACCAAATTCTGGCGAGTCTGGGCGAATGCATTCAGCAGGGAACGTTGGGCCAAAGAGGGGGATCAGCGCCCCTGCAATGTGATAGCAGAAGGTCGCGCAGACTGCTCTAGCGCACTGGTACGGCATCCAGTAGCCTGCAATGCGGGTTAGAAAAGCTTCAAAACCTCATATTGGGGGGGGGCGGGCTACCTTGGGCGGCAATAGAGCCTCCGGTAATGCTGTGTGTGATCTCCTTGAGACCCGGGTTGAGATTCAACATCTTGGCTGGCACCGTCTGCTCTGCTGTCAGCGCCACATCGTCATTAAAAGGATGATAAGTGTTTGCTTACTTTTCCGTATTGGCAACATTTGAAAAAAGGCGTCATGCGGACAAGCCCGACATTGTAGTCCCACATAACAGTGTACTCAGTGGTATGTCCAGGAGCCGTGAACTCGTACCGGAACACTACAGCGTCTTTGTTAGCGGCTCTTCGCCAGAGTACACTTGGGGATATTCACCTTCAAAGCTCTCTCTTCCCGTCTTCTCGAAAAAATCCTTCTTGCCACTGTTGTAGGGGATGTGCGAGCACGATTGATGAATGTGGCCGAAGGATGCGACCCGGAATCTCTGAATCTCGAACAGAGCTGCTTCATCAATGTTTTCGAACGGCGGGTACTTGATAGGACCACGGGGCTTCGATTTTGCCATGCTGCTCGGGTCTTTGCTGACCCGAATAGGGGGCATCAGTGGGTAGTCCATCGGTGAAGGCGGAATGTCTGCGGTCGAGGAAAATGCGGGAGTCGAAGGCGAAGAGGAGGCAGATGCAAAGAATGGTGCTGGCTCTCGTCCCGAGGGAGCAGGGTTGAGGAGGGTCTTGAGGGACAACATGTCGAAGACCAACTATTGCAACTGGTTTTTAATTCTGGGAAACAGACGTTGAAGCAAGAGTGTCGTGGCATGCAGGAGCCAAGTAGGCTTGGTCGTGGGAAGATGGATGATTCAACTGGCTTGAGGGTACGGCGGGCAGCCGCCGTGATATAGCCAGGCCGAGACTGCAGGGAAGGACAGGCGGCGGGAGCAACCAGTGGAAGCTCCTCGCTCTCAAGTCACTCTCCAGCTTGACAAACAATTTTGGGCAGGACAATCTTCTGGACGAGACCAAAGACTTGTGGCCCCCCCCTACTTGTCTCGTCAAGGGCAGTGAGCCTCGCGTCGTCTTCGCCGAGAGGCTTTCTGATTAGCACATCAATTCCAGAAGATCAAACTTTTGTTCTCAAATCCCCCCGGTCTCTGGGGGAAGGGCTTCTTTGTCCCAGGAGCCGGCGTCGCGGATGAGATGGCTTCGCAAGCAATCCCCACCGCTGTTCTTAGAATAAACCCCAGCAAAAGCCACAAGATGAGAAATTACAAGACCAAGCAGCTGGGTGTGCCGAAGAAGCTGGATCAAAGGGCTTGGCTCCGGCTAAGGTATTAGGGCCACAACCAAGAACGAGGGGGGCAAGGTAGTTTGATGAGGAGACGAGGCGTGTCCCACAACCTAGATGTTCCCTGGTGTCTGGGAGCCTCCGCACCGGAGTGCCTGCGCCTATGATCTTTGGAGATGGATGTATCAAACAGGCTCGGTGTGTATTTCCATTCTACCTTTCCGCGTCTATGCAGAAGCCATAGAACGCCGGCCGGGACTGCACGCCGATCCCGCGAGAAGTGGAGAGCGCGTCCTCTCCCCTCGCTCCTTGATACTTGCTCCTCGTCACACTCCCGTGGTGTATCCATTATTTGGTCTCATGGACGGCCTAGTCCGTCGGTACAGTGAGTATTTTTAAACATCTGCAATCGACTGCCAGGAGGATGCGGTTCCATTGCAAGGGTTTGCAGCCGATGACATGCCGCCGCTTCTCGTGGTGACAGCTGCAGATATGGACTTGGGGTTCAAATCGGTCAAGGATACCAAGAGGCGTGTAGCTGAAAGAAGCTACCCCCCCTCCTCCCAAGTGGTTGTGGGCAGAACTGAGGTACCTCCGGATGCTTGCATACCCCCATTATCCAGGGCCTTCTCCCCTGGCCCGCCCAGTGAAAACAGTGCAACCAAGAGAAATTTCAGTCTTCACGCTGAATCCGAACCAGGGTTTCCAGAAGCCGAAGCTAGCAAGGGCTTAATCTACTCGCTTCGCATGCCGAGGTGGCAAATGAAGGCTGATCCAAAGGTGAATCAGGCTGGCATGGACCGGTGTTTGATCTTGTCAAAGATTCCAGGATCCCTTCGCAGCTGGATTCAGGGTGAGATTCTACATTAACCGAATCTCTCAGGCGGAGGCTAGACCGCCAAAGCGTCCCGTGCCTTGCATGGATAAGAAAAGAGATGGGATGCAGATACCCGCTGCGTTGGTCCGTCCTCTCACCGACATCTGAGGAACCTCGACGGGATCTCCAGATGAATAAAATAGCGGCACCTTTAGAATCATGATGTACCTCCATTTCGCTTCCAGCCCAAAGACGTTTGGACCACGGCTGTCATTCTGCCACTCTCTGTTACTCACACGAGCTTGCTGGTGTACAGACACAAGAAAAAATGTCCGAGGGAGCACAGGACTATGCCCAATATGGATGTCATTCAAACTCTTGAGGATATTTGTATCTCCATTGAAAGCCCATCAGCCACCCCGGCACCGAAGTTGCGACCTTGCATGTTGCTAAGGCAATCGCCGAATGGCCTCCCAGCCATCACAAGACGGGTCAACACATCCATCTACATTATACAAACATTCACAGCTATCAACAGGTCCATTAGGTGATTCAATGAAGCGGTGAAGCATCAAGCAAAGAATGACTGGATGTCGTTGATTTGGCCCTGCTTCTTGACGAAATTATCAACCAAGAGTACGGACAGCGGAATCCAATGGACGTCCCAGCCAGTAATTCGGGCACCGATGCACATACAGATTCGAGGCCCAACCCAGCAGCATTAGCGCTGAACGATGATGCTCAGAAGCTTACAGTGGCCTCCTCATCAGGTCATGCAGAGGTCGTATTGATGGTAGCTATTTGTGTTAGGCGAGCAACAAACCCTTCCAATGCGCATTTGGAGGACAATTGGTTTGAAGCCGCCGCTTTATCCCAGTGGAACTATCGAACTAAATGCGCAGCACAAATGAGAACCCCACTACCTCTCATCCGGGATTTTGCTGTTTGTCTCGGTTAGTGAGCCCGGCCGAGTGCGGGCGGAGTTAGCGATGCCTAATTCAACATCATGGGCCTAGAAAAAAGCCGAGGGATATAGCTTGATCACCAAGGGCCGGTTTCAGAGCATTGTACAGTATAGGTGTTGGACAGCGGGAGACCAAGGTGAGGAGCTGTCACTGTTCTCACTCTTGGTGCTACAGTGGTCATCCAGGCGGCTACTTGCATCGAATTCGGAGTAGGCTGCCTATTTTTCTTCTGTCAGAAAGCTGTGAAGCTTCAATTGCACATCGCATAGACCGGTGTCGCCCGTATGCCGTGTCGGACGGTTCTCTTAATGAAACGTGGAGAGAGGCTGCCTTGCATTCGTACTCTACCGAGCAATGATCCTCAGTTTCATCGTCCACAAAGCCAGCCAACGGCCAGTGATGATACAGGCCAAGCTGTTGATAGGCCAACTCAACAGTATATGCCCTCAGTAGACTGAATGTGACTACTAAAGGGCGCCCGGGCAAATGAAATCCCAAACATCATCATTCAATATCAGTATCAAGGTTATCACATTGAGGATTGGGTGAGATGGAAAAGTGCAGCAGGCCCCAGAGTAAGAGGAATCGACCAATGGCAGAAGGATGGTCTTACAACGTAGCGAGGATTTCGTTCACTAGGACGCAAGTGATACAGCCAGCATCAGCCACGCTGATCTCGAAGACGGTGTAACGCTGATGCCCCCCCAGGAACGACAGATAGGAAGGAAGCACAGCCGCTGGTGAAGTTGCGTTCCTCAGCGAAGTGTTGTACGTACAGACTCGGCCCGCCGGTCAAGACAGGGCCCATCCATGTCAGACTTCGAGGATTGACAGGCCTGCCTCGCAGCTAGACATCTAGCAGCAATATCGCTGAAGAAATTCGGGATTGGATATTGAGTAGTAGCTATTGATGGTAATGAAACGGAGAACACCCCAAGCTTGGCGCAGAGCCCAGCTTCATCAACCAGTCTAGCGTTATTAGAAAGAACCGGCCACGCGCCCGTCCCAAGCCGTACCGATTTAATCGAACAATGACAAACAACAGGGGGGCTGTCGAGATCAAGTCGGCCGCCAAGTTTCCCAGCGCAAAATTTCTGAAAGTGTGAGAGGGTGCGCTAGAGTTTCACAGGCACCGCTAAGATGATGCCGAGAGTAGCAGGTAGTATCGAAATAGGAAGTCTGAATCTTACAATCTGTCTCGCCGATTTGTGCAGTGGGACTACCATATAGACCCGCAAGCCCAGAATCATTACACAGAACCTTCACCTAATTACAGACGAACCGGTAGGGGTTATTTTTTTTCAAGTAAGAGATAAATTAGAGAATGAAATTAAAATATCACGACTTCGTATCAGCATATATTTTGTAATAATAAATCTGATCAAGTTTTCCAGCACCAAGATTGTAGATAAGCCCAAGTGACATAATTTGACAGGGAGTCCTAACCTAGACTTAATAAAGCAATGCCAAAAAGGATGCAAAACAACACCTGTTCCAGTAACACGAAATTGACAAATAACTGCATAATTTAGCTCGGGGAGTGTGTTGGCCTTTTTTTTCTTTCTCTTCAGCTACCTTTTAACCTCTTGACACATACTCTCACTGGTGCCTTCTTACCCGCTGGCAACACTGGACGGCAGAATCAGTCCCGCCATTTCTCTCCATTTTCGGCCCTTGAATGTTCCTTTCTTATTGGCATAGATATGCATTCTAAGGGATCCATGCCATGTTAATGCTGCCAGCCCGATGATCTATACGATTGGCTTGTCGCCCCTTCACGGGAGCTACATGTTTTCAGGACTAGCGGAGAGTTGGAAACAAGCCAGCCCCTGTTTGAGTGCCCATGAATAGAGCAATAAAAATAAAATGAACATTCATATTTAGCCCCATTGAAGACAGCCTCAAGGGATAAATTCTCGCGCCTCACAAACGCCAATAGAAATATGTTGTTTGTTATTGTTTACATGGTTCTTGCCAGTGACTCGCAGCCCAACAGTCGTTCAGGCTTCCAGCCACAGACGAGTCGTGCCCAAGGAGCAAGATGCTAGTCTATTAGCCACAGCCACATCACACCCAGCACGGGCGCTTCTGGCCTCAGGCGCCAATACACGCGTGGTCCCCACCATGGCGGCCAGGGCCTCGGACCAGGGTCGCGTCAAGGATTTGTTTACTCGCAGAAAGCGATTGCCACAACAACATTCGCTCGTTTAGGAGGCTATAGTAAAAGTCGTCAGGCTGGCCCATTTTACCCCCTCTCTATTTTTGTCGCGAGTCTGCGCGCGAGCACTTCCCCTTGCTCGCTTGGGCTTTCCCACCTCTATACCTGTATATTCTTGTCGACAAGTGTCGCCCTTGTTATTTCTGTCGCCAACGTCTGTCTTGGCCAATCGAGCCAGGGCAATATCTAAATCAACCAAGAAAATGGATTCTGAAGCATCCGACTTCAGTTTCGGAGAGGAGTCTGATGGCTATGCCCCCGAGCCTGTGAGTGCCACCACCCCGAGTCACCTGCGCATGCCAACAGTTGGCAAGCATTGGGCGCAGCTGGCACCTTCGTTGGTTGCCTGTTGGCGCATAAATGCGCTTTCTCCTCTGCGCAATCCCTCCAGTTGCAAATTCTTCAACGCAGCAGAACATGCCACTAACTCCAGAAAAACAGGCGCCCAAGGCCAAGAAGGCCGCGGCAAAGCCTGCCGCCAAGAAGTTGGTGCAAACGACTCTGAAGACGAAGGCCGCGCCAAAGAAACGACCCAAGCCCGAAAGTGACGACGAAGCCATGAGCGACGGTTCGGGTTTTTCGAACACCCCACCCAACTCGAAGAAGCTCAAGAAAGAGCCAGCATCCAAAAAGTCCTCTGGCGTTCCCCTAGCAGAGCTTGAGAACGACAGCATGGCTATCGACGACCCGCCCAAGCCAAAATCGGCAAAAGATAAGAGCGCCACCGAGAAGTACCAGAAATTGACCCAGCTTGAGCACATCATCAAGCGACCCGACACCTACATTGGATCTGTCGAGAAAACCCAGCAGACAATGTGGGTTTTCAACAAGGAGGCATCCCTCATGGAACATCGCGAAGTGAGCTTTGTTCCTGGTCTGTACAAGATTTTTGACGAAATTCTTGTCAACGCTGCCGATAACAAGCAAAACGACTCCTCCATGAGCTTCATGAAAATCACCATTGATCGTGAATCCGGTGTCATCAGCGTCGAAAACAACGGAAAAGGTATTCCCGTTGAGATGCACGAGAAGGAGAAGATCTATGTTCCAGAGCTCATTTTTGGTCATCTGTTGGCTGGTTCCAACTTTGACGACACCGAGCAGAGGACAGTTGGTGGTAGAAACGGTTATGGTGCCAAGCTCTGCAACGTTTTCAGTACCGAATTCACTATTGAGTGTCAGGACAGCAAAAATGGAAAGCGATACAAGCAAACGTGGACGAACAACATGCAAAGCATGGGGAAGGCCAAGATCACATCAAGCAAATCATCAGATTTTACTCGGATTACGTTCAAGCCTGACTATGCTCGATTCAGCATGCCGGATGGTATCGATGATGACTTGGAAAGCTTGCTCTACCGGCGTGTCTATGACATGGCTGGAACAGTTGGTGGCATCAAGGTTCACCTGAATGGTGAGCAGGTCAAGTGCAAGGATTTCAAGTCCTACTGCGACATGTACGCTAAGTCAATCGCTAAGCAAAGGACTGATGAAGAGGGAACCACTGCCTCTTGCACTGTTGAGATGGACAAGGACAAGGGCCACCCACGTTGGGAGGTTGGGTTTGCTGTCTCAGATGGAACTTTCCAACAAGTCTCTTTTGTCAACTCCATCGCCACAACTTCAGGCGGCACTCACGTGAACTACGTTGCTGATCAAGTGACGGCATACCTGCTAAAAGCCTTGAATAAGAAGAAGAAAGGCCACACCCTGAAGCAGAGCCACCTGCGCAATCACATCTTCATATTTGTGAAGTGCCTCATCAACAATCCAGCCTTCAACTCCCAAACCAAGGAGCAGATGACAACAAAAGCTAGTCAATTCGGATCAAAATGCGAACTGGGCGAGCAATTCCTCAAAAAAGTTTCTCAATCAGAGGCTATTCAAAACATCATGGAGTTTGCAGAAAGGAAGGCAGACAAGCTGCTCGCAAAGAGTGACGGAAGCAAACGTTCTCGTGTCAGCAACGCCAAGCTGGTTGAGGCCAACTTGGCCGGTACCCGCCGAGGTCATGAATGTACTCTGATTCTGACCGAAGGTGACTCGGCCAAGGGTTTGGCTGTCTCTGGCCGCAGTATTATCGGCCCCCACTTGTACGGTGTTTTCCCACTTCGTGGTAAGATGCTCAACGTGCGTGATGCTTCAATTGATCAGATTTCAAAGAATCAGGAAATCCAAAACATCAAACAGTTTTTGGGCCTGAAACACAAACAGGTGTACACCGACACCAAGGGTCTCCGGTATGGCCATCTGATGATCATGACAGATCAGGATCATGATGGAAGTCATATCAAGGGTCTCCTCATCAACTTTCTCCAAGTTCAGTTCCCATCGCTGCTGAAGATTCCCGGTTTCCTGTATGAATTCATCACGCCAATTGTGAAGGTGTGGCAAGGACCCAACCCGAAGAAACCTCTGAGGCTCAAATCCTTCTTCACCCAGCCCGAGTATGAGGAATGGAAGGAATCTCACAAGACTGAACTCACTCGATGGCATTCTAAATATTTCAAGGGTCTGGGAACCAGTTCCAACGACGACGCTCAGATTTACTTTAAGGACCTGGACAACCACATGAAGGAATTCCTCGTCATGGAAACCGAGGGAGCAGAATTATTCGACCTGGCCTTTTCCAAAAAGAAGGCCGATGCCCGAAAAGAATGGCTGGGCAATTTTGTCCCGGGTACTTTCCTAGATCACACGACAAAGGAGATTGGATTTGGCGACTTTGTGAACAGGGAGCTGATTCTCTTCAGCATGGCTGACAACATGCGTTCTATTCCTTCAGTCATTGATGGTTTTAAGCCTGGTCAGCGCAAGGTCATATATGCCTGCTTCAAGAGAAATCTCGTCAAAGACAAGAAGGTGGTTGAATTGGCAGGTTATGTTTCTGAAAACACGGCATACCATCACGGTGAGATGTCCCTTCAGCAGACAATTGTTGGTCTGGCTCAAAATTTCGTCGGATCAAACAACATCAACTGCCTGGAGCCAAGTGGAAACTTTGGTTCTCGACTTCAGGGTGGCTCGGACGCTGCTAGCGCTCGTTATATTTTTACTCGTCTGTCACCATTTGCACGCAAGATCTTCTCCCCCTTGGACGATCCCAGCCTCACCGACCAGTTCGAGGAAGGAAAGAGAATCGAACCAGTCACATACTCGCCAATCCTTCCGATGATTCTCGTCAACGGTGCTGACGGTATCGGTACCGGTTGGAGCACCTCAATCCCCAACTATCATCCCGTTGATATCGTCACCAACCTGAAGCGCCGGATGGGCCGGTTGGATGAAGGCGATGGCGAAGAGAAGCCCTTCGAGCCCATGATGCCGTGGTTCCGTGGGTGGAACGGTCAAGTAGAACAAGCCGGCCCCGATCGATTCAAGTTCAACGGTATCGCCGAGCAGGATGACAGGAATCCCAATGAAGTTATCATTACCGAACTTCCGATCCGAGTATGGACGGAAGACTTTAAAGCCAAGATGACAAAGATCCTCGAGGGTCAAGATGGTCCGGCCTGGATCAAAGACTTCCAAGAACTCAACGACCATTATCGTGTGCGCTTTGAGGTCCAGGTGGATGAAAAGCACATGGACAAGGTTCTCGCAGATGGCCTCCTCGATCGCTTCAAGTTGCTCAAGCAAGTAGCCACCTCCAACTTGGTGGCCTTCAACTCCCGGGGCCAAATTCAAAAGTATGAGAAGGTTGAGGAAATTATGGAGGAGTTTTATCACCACCGGTTTGACATGTACACGGAGCGAAAGGTTTGTGAGATTAGTACGATTCCAGGATCAAGCGCTAACGCTCGCCCAGAAACATTGGCTTGGTGTCTACCACAGTGATTACCGCAAGTTAAAGAACCAGGCTCGTTTCATCCAGGAAATCATTGATGGCGACCTCGTCGTCGGAAAAAAGAAGAAAGCGGTGCTTGTGGAGGAACTCAGAGAACGCAAATATGAAGCATTTCCTCGTGGACAGGACAAGAAGAAAGTTAGTGATGAGGAAATGAACGAGGAGGAAGAGGACGAAGTCAGCAATGACGGAGGCGCTCGCGACTATGACTACCTCTTGTCGGTGAGTAAAGCAATGAGTTCACGGTAGCGAGGAAATGCTGACAAGAAGTAGATGCCAATTTGGTCACTCACTTATGAGCGACTTGACAAGCTCAAGGAGGCCATTGCCAAGAAGAAGGCCGAGCACGATGCTCTCCTTGCCCTAAGCGAGAAGGATCTATGGTGCGCCGACCTTGACGAGTTCCTGATCGAGTGGGACGTCCAGCTGCAACTTGACAAAGAAATCAAGACCAATATTGCCAAAATCGGTCGTCGTGCCTCTAGGAAGCTGGGTGGCGGGGGTGGTCGTGGTCGAAAGGTAAAGCAGCTTGATGAGGACGATTACGAGCCAGACAAGAAGGGTCGTGGCAGGCCCAAGGCCGGCGCCGCTCCCAAGGCCTCCGCTGCCAAAGCTGCTCCTGTCAAAACGGAAACCAAGAGCGCTCAGAGATTCGCCGAGATGTTTGGTGGTGCCAAGGCCAAAGTCAAAGAAGAGGAGGACGACGTGGTCAATCTCTCTGATAACTTCTCAGACGATGATTTCGCGGCTCTCAGCGGAAGCAAACCAGCAGCTAAATCTAAACCTCAGGCGGACTCGGAAGAATCAGAGGCAGAAGTATTGCCTACCCGCACCAAGCGAACAGCCGCGACTAAGGCAAGGACGGTATTTGACGACGACTCTGAAAGCGATGATGATGACCAGATGCTCGGCGATGTTGGTGCTCTCGTCAAGGGCATAGGTAAGCCAGCCGGCGAGTCGAGCAGCAGCAGGCTTAGCATTGGTTTGCACACCATGGCCCGGCCCGATTCAAGCCATGGCAACACCACCACCAGCCTTCCCAAGACCAAGACAAAGTCGGCAAAGTCGTTTGATTTTGAGAGCGAAGACGAAACCAACTACGAGATGCTGGCTAAGTCCTCGCCCCACAAAACCGCGACAAAGTCAAACGACGTTGATGAGTTCCTGTCGGAAGATGACGAGCCAGCTCCTCCGCCCAAGCCTGCCTCCACTGTAGCCGGTCTCGCTACTGTGAAGAAGTCTCGAGGTCGTCCTGCCGGGTCGAAGAACAAGGGGGGAGAGGAGAAGCCCAAGGCTGCTGCCAAACCCAAGGCCGCTGCTAAACCCAAAGCCGCTGCCAAACCCAAGGCCACTGCCAAGAGCAAAGCAGCAGCCAAAGATGACACGTTGTCTCCCGCAGCAAAGGCCTACGCTGCCAGAAAGGCCGTCAAGAAGACAGTCCTGGATGACGACTCGGATGTAGAAATGGAGGACCCATCCTCTCCTCCTCCTCGGCCAGCGGCCAGGCCACGGCCTGGCCGAGCTGCAACAAGGCGACCGGTGATCATTGACGACGATGACGAGTCATCGGCAGCAGATCAGCACGATGACGAGAGTGAGGACCCTTTTGAGGTGGATGATGACGAAGACTAGATTCTTCGATTTGATATGCATGACGCTTGTGCCGATTTTTGATATTCAAGATTCTTGTTGTTTTAGTATTCTATTTTCCTATTCCTACGATTTGCTCCATGTCGCTTGTGGAAAATCGAACCGGCCGACGTTTGGGCTGATATTTGGGAGGGGCATAGCCATTGCTATTTGGGGACATATGTATGTGCTGCGGGCGTCGGAGAGAAATGGCCCTTTGCTTTCAGGGACGAGATTCTACTATGGCAATTGATATCCAAGTTCAATATTACATTGTGTTGAATTTCCATCATTCTATGTATGCGCTTGATTGCAGCTGGCCGTCTAACTGAGGAAAGCTATGACATTGCATTTCCCCCCACCAAGATTGTGCTATCGATAACACTCTCGACGCTTGTTAGCGCGGGGTCGTTTGCCACATAGAGAAGGAATCAGAGGATTTGTAAACCAACAACTACCATCCTTTTTTTCCCCACCCAACGACGTCACACTTGCAACGCAGGTCTCCCTCGTCCTCTACACCAAAATGGCCTCCTCTGATGAACCCCAATCTATTAAGTCCATCTTCCAAGCCGCCGAGGACAAGCGCCGGGCCCTCGAAAACGCCTTTGAAGCAACCTCGCCGAGCTACCACGCCGATCTCGAAGGCGCCCTGTCGCTATACACCCAAGCGCGCGACCAAATTTCCAGGCTCGGCATCTTCTCGCCTAACGAGGGTGCTGAAGACATTGCCACGACGGACCTGCCCTTCCTCCTGCTCGACTTCCACGTCGCCGAGCTCATCCAGAAGACGCCCAGCGTGAGCCCCGACCAGCGCAGCGAGGTGCTCGCCCAGTCCCGGTCCGCCTACGAGCGCTTCCTAGCCCTCGTCGACGGGTACGCCCTCGTGGCGGCGCCCTACGGCCGTGTGCTCGAGCGCTACCGCGACGACCCGGGAGCCTTTGCCGTCGTCGCCGCCAGCGACCCGGCCGCCCGCCGCGACGGCAAGATCGCAAACTTCAAGGCCGAGAAGCAGCTCAAGGAAAGGCTCGAGACGCTGCGCCGCAACCCGCGGTACCTGGAGCACGGTGACGAGGAGCTCATCCGCGAGCTGCACCTGACTCACGTCACCTTTGCCATCCACCAGACCATGCAGGCCCTCGACTCGCTCAACCGCGAGTTCGACATGCTTGCCCAAGCGCCCCTCCCGCTTGCGCCCTTCTCCCCCTCCTCGGCAGGCGGCACCCCGCGGCCCGACGACAACGACGCCCGCCTTGACCAACCGCTGCGCAGCCTCTCATCCCTCAGGGGGGCCGGCGGTCCCATTCTCTCCGCCAAGGGCAAGCCGCTGCAGCCCTTTACGCTGCTGGGCTCCCGCGCCGACATGACCCGCAACGTCTTCCGCTCCGGCCACAACCTGCCCACCATGACCATTGACGAGTATCTCGAGGAGGAGAAGCGCCGCGGCAACATCCTGAAGGGCGGCGTCGAGGAGAAAACCGTCGTCGACGAGGATGACATGGAGGCCATCGACCGCGAGACGTACAAGGCGCGCGAGTGGGACGAGTTCACCGACGACAACCGCAAAGGCGCGGGCAACACGCTCAACAGGGGCTGAGGGGGAAAGAAAATAGTCTATAATCAGAAGAAGAGAGAAAAAAAAAGTTGAACAGAAAAAGATTCCACAACATCTATACATAGACGCTGAGTTAACACAGGTATGGGGCGTTTAACGGAACATGGGAAAATAAATAAACAGCAAACGGAGAAGAGAAGAGGGCCTCGTGAAGTAGGAAATGGAAAACTGGATTGATACCCCGAAAATGTCTTGCCTTTTTTAGGTCATTGCCGTGACTGTTCATATGCTATGGTCTATATACGAATCCGTAAAGGAAAAAGAATTGTACATCCGAAATACCCTCCCGTCCCTTATCCAAGACTGTTTTTTGTTTCATTATGGTATAAAAGCTGGTGATGTCATCATTGTGCGCATTTTTGCTCCCGTTATCCTTTGATATATGAAACCCAATCTTAATACAAGGAAAGAAAAAAAGAAGAAAACCAAAGCTAGTGTTCGGTCTTGATGAGAACAATGCTTTCGTCACTATCGCTGTCATCCCAGAAGTCCATGTCGTCGTCATCATCATCATCATCAGCCTCTGGTGTCATTTCACGATCAAGAGTCGAGGATCGGGCCTCAGAATCGGTGGTTTCAACAAGCAGGTCAACTGCCGAGCCCATACTCTGGTTGTCAGCGGGAATTTCGAATCTCGCATCTTGGTATTCGGATGCCCCAATTGTGAATGTCTCCGAGACCACCGAGACGTCGTCGGCGATGACTCTGTCTGGGCGATAGACGGTTGAGATGCTGTCATGAACATCAACGGATGCGGCCGTCTGGCTTCCTCTCAGCTTCATCTCTGCTAAATCCTCGATCATTGAGCCAGCAATGCTTGATGGCTGGGATGGGATGGTACGACCAGTGTGAAACGAAGGGCCGGGTCCGCTTGGCCCCATATCGGTGGGAGGAATCGGCTCCTCGAAAACGCCTCCCGTGCCATCGTCGCAGCCGCCTGCCCACAGGGGCAAAAACTTCATCTCGTCGCTATTGAGCATCAGCAGCAAGTGTCGAGTGATGTTTAACGGCGGCTCGATATCCTGGCGCATCCAAGAAAGGGTAATAAGACGCATCGTCTCTAGAACGCGCGTCTGGAGTCCCGGCAAGTCAACAACGCTATGGAGTTGCGCGCCCATAAAAATACTCGTTGGAGTCGAACTGTTGAACAATTGTCCCCACACCTCAGTGTTTGTCACGGCCGGGTTGTCGAGCTGAAACCTTCGCAAGGCTTTGTTCGCTCTGAAGACCAGTCCGTCGAATGGGACGCCTTTGGAGCTGACCGTCTTGGACCGGTTTCCAAGAAACAGTTTGGCATCCAGTTTCGCTCCAAGTTCGTTGTATGGAGTGGAACACAAGAAGAGTTGGACTGGGTTCAGTTGCTTCATGAGGATTGATTGCCTCTCGAAATCCCTTGGTTCCACGTAGGTGGCTCGGTCCTCGTCCAGGCTAGTGTAAACGGGGTCGGACAGAGCAATATCGTTTGAAATCACCAGGTTTACCGCGTTAACCACTTCATGGGTGAGAGCACTCATCAGTTCACGAAGCTCTCTCAGGGCAAACTCGGCAGCCGGACCCTCACTTGCGAGAAGCCTCTCGATGTCTCGCAATCGAGCCCACTCGGGCATTTCACAGCAGTCGAACATGATTTCGTTTCGGAGGATCCCAACAGTACCCGAGATACGCTCAAGAAACACCCGCGCGGCGTGTTGGACGAGGTTGCTCAATTCGTCGGGCAAATCGCCAAGCTTTCGGCCAAATATGGTGGTCTGAGGCGGGAGATTATTTCCAGTGTCGGCTTCTTTGAGAGCGAGTTCGTTAACCAAGATGCGGAAAGCTGCTTGAGCTACCTGTGGAAGCTGCAGGTCAAAGGAAATCTGCAAGGTCTCTTCTGGCAGCACCTCGACGAAGCGTGTGTTATGGCCGTGCATAATCCATTGGGCAACGCGATCCCGGATCACATCGGTGCAGTCGAATATCTTGCAAAGCTTCACCATGGTCCATACTCGAGCAGCCGAGTCCAGAATTACAGGGTGGCCTTCAAGGAGCATAAGAAGTCTAATGATGCCATTTCGGTGACGAACAGGGCAGTAGTCCGCGACCCTTCGCCAATGTGGTGTTTCATACAGGTCATTTTCACCCCTTGCCTTCATCTGAAGGATTGTATCGGGGTGAAAGGGGGAGGCTGAATTTAGCTTTGGGGTCTTCTTGCTGCTCGCGGGCTGTATCTCGCTGGCCGGTGTCTCTGGTTCCTCCACTTTAACCTTGGGAGGTAGCGTAGGTACTAATCGCTCGCACTTGCACACATCATCGTGGCCGCAGACAAGCCAAGGATCCACCTCATGAATCATGGCGGAGCTCCACCATTTTATGATGCCCAGTGTTAATGACAGCTCCGTCATCTGGAAAACAATCTCATCGCCTTCAGAAGGCGGAGTAAGGTCAATGACATACTTGATGCCCTCCGGGAGGTCTCTGGTTATTTTGCGGCGCCTCAAGATTCTAAACTGGTACGTCGGGCCGAACATTTCAATAAACTTGGACGAGTTGGTTGCTTCGAGGTTTTGGGAGTGGACGCGGAACGTTTGCGACTTGTAGGCAATGCCATTGCAATCGGATAGGCTCATTGAAGCCTTCAGCGGAGACGGATAGTCAATGAAAACCAGAGTATCACCCTCGTTGAGCTCGAAGGTGGCGGAATGGATGCGGTACAGCTCCGCCATGCGTACCGACTCCATCTCCAGCTGGCTCATAAGCAATGGCGGCATTTGTTCTTCCACGCCAGCGGCTTTGTTGAAATAGGCGCCCGCCCACCTCGATAGTGTCTGTGTCGAATCATCCGTGTCCATGTCAAATATGCCCTCCAATGGGCTACCAGCGCGGGTTGGTTCGTTTGGAGCCGCTGCCTCATTCTCTTGTGTCATATTCGGGCTGGGGTCTTCTCCTAGGGCATCGGGCCATGGATTGAGGGTCGCATTCCCATTGTTACTATCCCAGATGCCATCCAGATCCATATCTGGCAGGAGAGTGTTATGGAGGATGCGCTCTGAGCAATAGCAATGTACGAGTCAGAGTCAGGTCGTGTCGGAGTGGGTGGTTTCGAAGTGGCAGGTGTAATGTGTGTATGTAGGTTTGAGGTTTGCTCGGCTCGGAGCAAAAAAAAAAAGAAGAAGAAGAATTTGTTGCAGGATTGTTGTAGGATTGTTATAAGGTTGCTGTAAGAGTGGGTGGGAGAGGGAGAGGAAGAGGAAGAGGAAGCACAAGACTTGGGTAGATGCCTAGGGCAGCTATTTCAAACGGGCGCAGCTTGGTCGAAACAATCGTCGAGAGGCCTTCCAGGCTGTAACAATGCCACGGCGATCCGCGCAGCTGCTGACACCCTGGTGCAGGCAACCAACGGGCAGTAGACCGGGGGAAGGGGGGGTGGGATGCGGCATGCAGCGCAAGCACAAGGCGGCAGACCAATTGAGGCTGAGTGAGCGAAGCAGCAGTAGAGCAGTCCACAATGCGCTGCGCGGGCAAAGCCTCTTGGAAACGCCTCGGCCGGAGAATCGCTTCAGCTGTTGTCGATGTGTTTTCGGCTGGTCTGCATGCAAAGGGAGCCAAGTTTGACGGCTGAGCCATGGTTGCCTTGAGCATCTGTCTGCTGTATGTTTTGGTCAGCCCGCAGGGATGGGTGGCGGCACCCTCATTCCTAACGCCAATGCATCGACCCATGGACGGATGGATGCCTTGTGTCTCAGTTACTGAGTTTCTAGAAAGAAAAAAAGAAAAAAAAAGAAAAGAAAGGCAAGCTGCAATGGAAGGCTTCTCTGCTGCGTGGTTCTGCCAGTGAGCGCTCGCTGCGCTTGTGTTACGTTTGCTGCTTTGGGATTTGTGTGTATAAAAGCAATCAATTGCCGTATCTGGCCATGCAGATTCCCGCCCACTGTTGCTGCTGCCTTGCTTTTTTTTCTCCAGCACCAAAGTTCCCTTTCGGAATGGCTACGAACCACAGTGGGGCAGACTGACTCCCGTTGGAACATGACTGCGTTTGCGACCAATGGCATCGGCCACCCAGCCATGTGATGGGCTGGTAGGAACTAACCGACCAGAAGGAGGGACGCTAAAGGAAAAAAACGAATCCCTTGCCTCGTCTTGGCCTACCCAGGTCGCGGACGGTCATGACGGATGCATGGGGTTCGAAAACGCACGTCCAGAGTAGGCCTCGTTTTTTGGAGCAATAGGAGCAATAGAAGCAGACGCAACCGACATGTGGTTTCGGTTATTTCTCTTACCTCTAGTGCTATCTTCTATCAATGGTGAAACAGCAAAATCACTGTTTTTGTTTTTTGTTTTTTGTTTTGTTTTTTTCGGCCGTCATGTGAAAGGCATTCACTCTCTCACCTGTTGCCTGCTTCCGGCCAAGCTAGTGTGCTGAGGCATCTAGCAACCCCACAGTCGCACTCCGAGCTGCCCACTCATGGCTACGCAGCAGCTGCTGTAGCTCCAGTCTTGTAGGTCAACACGAGTATAGCATCCGTCCAGGCGAAATCCCGGCTCCAGGCTGATGGCCAGCTCACCAATAAATGCGCCGTCCCGCAAAATCCGTCTGCCCTACGGCGCCCCGCACCGCCTCGACTCTGGCACCAAGTCCCGACGGTGTCGCGTGCCCACTCCTCCCGTCTCATCTGCTCTGCTGCATGCATTAGCAGGGGACGACGTGCCACACCACACCACTCCGCTCCACACCACTCCTCGCCTATCCTGCTCTCCCCGCGGTGAAGCCAAACGTCAACCCCAAAAAATCCTTGGCCACCCTGAGCTAAGACACCCGTAGCGCGGGGAGGGGAAGCTTCCCTGACATGACGAACGAACCTCGGACGGAAGGGAATGGGCCATGAGCATGGGGACGAGAATCGCTCGTCGTCCGTCCACATGCAATTACTACTGGACTGCCCAGCGACTTACGCAGCTATAAACCCCAACCCATATGGGTTGTGACTTTCATCATTCTTACCTCCTCTCTCTATCTGCCACCAACCTGTACCATTTACACCTCCTCCTTCCTGCCCATCTGTCTTTGCTGTATACATTAATCCCCGTGCTTCTTGCCATTGGGCTTTGCCACATTCCAACCGACATTGAGACCAACCATGGAACAGCACAAGCCCGCCGTCTACGCCCGTCCCTTCACGTAAGTCTCGTCACCTATAAGCCAGCTGCCCTGCCCTCTGCTCGCCACTATGTACTCTCTCTAGAGCTCAATTCTTACTCTCCGTCCAAAGTCGTCACAAAGCCATAGTCGTCTTCGCAGCCGCCGCTACAGCCGCCGCAGCAGCCTTCAAATACAAAGCGGCGTCTCTCAATCGCAACGACGTCGAGCAGCGCACACGCAAGGCCCCCCCTTTTGGGTACGTCTCAGTCGACCGAAGCGGTGGGGGTATCTGAACAAAAAGCATGTGGGAATATCATGGACAATGGTTTGATACATTGGCTCTCAACCCTTTCCTGAGTGGACGGAAAAAGGAAAGATCGCATTAGGGAAACGACTGGACTCTGAATGATACCATGAAAGCGAAGCCAAGACACTGCTACACAGACGACTGGCGTCTCCGCCAAATGAGCAAGTTTGGCACAAATAAATGTATATACAAATAAACAGTTGGGTTCTGGGTCGCGGCCAGGTCAGCTTCAATTCTATTTACACAATCACACCCAATTACTCCGGTTTCTTCAGGCTCCGACCACTTAAACTAGCAACGCAATGCCACCAACGCCCGGCCAATGCAACCAGATAATTTGAAAGACAAAAGCGCACGCTCATTGCGAATACTGGGCACCATCAACTCCATACCGCCCAGTGTCTGTTTACACCGAGTCACCCTTCTGCACCGGCTGGTCGCTCGGTTCGGCTTCATCATCCGACGAATATGCCACTTCCTTGCCCTTCCCCTTCCCCTTGGCATCCCATGCTGTTTTAGGCTCCTTCATACTCCTGCGGCTAACAGGTCTGCTCTTGTTGACTGGGGCTGACTTCTTCGAGCCGCTCTCGGCTCTGTATTTGCGAAGCCTATCTCTCCCCGCAACTTCGATCATGGGCATCCCCCTGCTCTCATCGCCTGACGAGTTACGCCTGGTCGTGGAGGCGGTTGAGGTATGCTTCATGTCACGCATCTCTTGAATCACGTCGGCAAAGCTTTCTTCTAGCGTCTTCATTCGCGCCAAAACGAGCCTGCTCAACCTGTCTCGATCCGCACTGTCGGCACCGCTGGCTGCCCGCAGCCGGCTGTCCTTCATCATGGCCATTGCCATCTGCGTCTGGAAACTGCCAACCATACCTGTGCTTGGGTCGTTGTCTCCGAATCCAAGATTGTCCGACATGGTGCTGAGATCTAAGGACGACAGCCGTCTGGCTTCCCGCGGTCTATTGCGAGGCTCAATGCTTAGCAGAGCCGACCGGCTGACGCCCCCACCCCCAGTCTCCAGCATTCCTCGTGGAGCAATCACGGGTCGAGATTTGGTCCCAGACAGATAGACCGACCGCCGAGGTGAGCTGCGCCGGCGAGTCGGTGTCTTCTCTCCCGTGGCACGTCCGCTCGTGCGAGGTCGTGGTTGTCCGGCGTGTGGTGGAGAGACAGGCGAGGCGCCGCCTGACTGCTTCATCTCCTGAGGATTGAAGAGAATCGTGTTGGTTGATAGAGTGCGGTTGTGCGCACCGCGTCTTGGCCGAGGGGTTGGAGGTACACCTTTGCCCGCAGAACTGACCGATGATGCAAGTTGACCAAAACCGGAAGGCCTTGGTGTGGTGAAGTAGCCCTCTCCTGAGTCGGATTCGGACCCAGATCCAGATCCAGGATCAGACTCAGTTTCGGATTTATCTTCCATCTCAAGACGACTTTGTTCAGCGTTTGTGCCGTTGTCGTCCTCATCCTCGTCGTTGGTGACCAACTCGTCATCGCCGTCGGCGTCGGTTTGGTCTTTGTATTCCGGCATCTCGGAAACAAGTCGGGACCTTGCAAAACGAGAGGGCATCGCAAACGCGCCACTGTTCGACACTAGATCGGCAGGATCGCTGGCTGCAGATCTCGCATCCGAAACATGTCTGAGATTCGAGGTGCTGCGTTCCCAGCCAACGCTCAACCTTCTCTGCCAGTTGGGGACAGCGCCGTTGTCGAATGTAGACCAGTTGGTCGGTGACGCACCCGTTTCGTCGTGCTGATCCATCCAGTTGCGAATTGCCGTCTGTTTCCTTCGCTCATTGCGTCTTTGCCCCCTGCCATTGACATGCTCTGGCATACGTCGGAAGACCTCCTCAAGAGCCCGGTCCTTCTGAAATCCAGCTACGGATTCTTCACGGACCCGAACGTTGGGGCTGAATATAGCGGCTCTGGATGTAGGGTCTGCGAATGAGATTGACCTGCCCCGATCACGCCCTGGGTGTTCCACCAGGTCTGTCGGCTCGTACATGGACGGTGCCAGCCACAGCCTCTCGTACAAATAGATGCAAAACAATATGGGGAAGTGTGTGGCCTTGATGATTGTCCGGTTCAGCGACACAAAATGTCTCAAAGGCATAAAGTATCGCAGTGGCATGAGCAACCAGGCGAAAATATTGCTTGGGGCAATGTATGAGAACAGTGCATCGTTCTTGACCATGGAAATTGTGTTGATGGCGAATAGAAACCTGTGAAGTGGTCAGCATGCGATCAACCCATTCCCGCTGTCAAACTCACTGATGCTCTTCGTTGGCGTTAGAGGCGATTGTCATGAAGGAATTGGTCAGAACGGTGATAAGAATCGTCCTGCAAGGTTATTAGCAACAGTTTCGGCAGCGGTAGAGCAGATGAAAAAAACGTACACAACCAAGAAGTGACAAATTATCAAGAACAAGACCAGCAACGTTCTTCCTAACCAGTTGTACGTCGGCCATCTGGGACTTGTTAGCAGCTTGTCCAGTTCCAGGTGAGTTTGTTTGGTTTGGCTTACACATCCCAAGCTGCGGGCGTAAATCCCATGAGCAGCTGAAAAATCTTGTATGCAGCATCTGTTGCCTCAAACGAGTTCTTGGATAGTGTAAAGAAGACAAAAAAGCCACTACACAGGATCCCGATGAGAACAAAAACTGCAATCAGGTCAAACGCCATCATTCGGAATGCAATCAACAGCTGTGAAAAGTACTGGTAGTGGTCCAGGACGCTGAAAATGCGCGGCAGAAGCAGGATGGCATTCGCGGCAAGCACATCGTAAGCCATGTCGTTCCAGTGATGAGGGTCGACTAGGAAGACGCCGTACGCACGCATGCAGTAGTAGACAATCAGCAACAGCAAGATGCCAAGATCAAATATGTTCCAGAAGCTCATGATGTAGAGGGCAAAGCCTTGCTCGTTAAAGCCAACGAGTTCGTCCAACATGAACCCAGCGCTCCAGAACCAAAATATCAATTCCAAGCCTGTGATTTGAACTGATCGCTGCGCTAGGACCGCGAGGAAGAGGCCGATTAACACGGCCAGGGATAGCGTGGAGAGAAAAGATCTATATCGGGGAACGCGAAGTCGGGACAACTTGAGGAGGGATGCCCGCCGAGGGTCGTACAGCGTTACTGTCCGTCTGCCCATCAAATTACTGGAGGCAGACTCCTTCTGGGGAAGTGTGCCCAACAGCGGGGTTCTATCATCAGGCTTTCCGATTTGGCCATTGCCATTATGGCTATGAGGTTCACGATGAAGGCTGTCTGCAGCAGCATGGAAGGTAATGGCACCGCTCCAGATGGCTTCCAGTTGCTGCACAATGACAGGGTGGGCAAGGAAGTGTTTGGCTGAGGCTCGAATTGCAACCTCGAGTGTAGACGTTCGGGAAGCAATCAATGCCACCGAAGTACCCAGTGGAGGCCTTCGGGCGGCGGTAGGGGACTGGTTTGCACCTCCGGGAAGGCCCTGCAAGGGATAAAAGTCATAGGCGAGAGCGTCAATGAGTTCCCGTGTGTTGTATTCCTTCAACAGCTTGAGGGCAAGCAGCTCACAAACTTTGGCTCGGGTGCTGCTGGTGCCCGCATTACTGGGATATCGCTGGCCTTCCTTTGTGAACTGCAAGCAGTTGGCCATAAGTGCATATAGGGTTGCGCGAGAGAAGTGTTGGGTACGGATCTGCTGTTGCATGGGTTTAACGAGAAATTGGGAGATTTGAGGGGATCGGAGTTGGTCCCATGATAGGGTCGTTTCGGTGCGGGTGGCTACGATTACTCGAATAGCATGGGTCATGTTGTATATCGGTAGGGAGTCTGCAAAAAGATGGTCAGGGTCATTGTTCAATCGAATCGGAGGTGATATCTCGTGGGATCGGGGTAACGTACCCAGGTGGGTGGCGGAGAATAGAGGGAGAACAGGTAGATTGGTACGGTGATTGTCTCCGTCTCGAATGGCACCGTTGTCGTCTTCGTTGTCTTCGTCTTCGTCGCCTTCGTCAACATCATGGTCGTCGCGGAACCTGGGGGCTGGGCCCTCCTCGTTGGAATCGTCAGCGTCATCGTCGTCAGCCTCGGTGAAATCTGCGGTGGCATGTCTCCGGAGAGTGTAATCTTGGCGCTGGCGGGTAGGTGATATTGAGCCAACTGACTCGATATGGCGGTTGATACGACGGGATCCAGCCCTGGAACGCAGCAGTGAGGAGAACATGGTGTCGGGTTGCGAGGACTCTCGTTGGGATGTTCTCCTAACCAAGCTTGCTGCCTCACCAATGCGTCTCAACGCGCCATAGGGCCCAGCACGGGGGGTGGGAGGAGACAAGAAAAGAACGAAGGAGAGAGACGGAGCTCTCGAATAAAAAAGACAAAAAGAAACGGCAGAGGATATAGAGAATAAACAAGGGAAGCGAAAAGGAAAAGAGAAACAAGGAGAGACAACCTAGGGAACGTCGTGGGCGTCGAGGCTTCGAGGCTCGAGTGGGATCCAAGGAGCCAAAGGAGAGGCTAAGGCCAGCCATCAGAGACGAAAAGACGGCGCTGGACAGAGAGCCTACAACGCTAGAGCCTTTAGTGGCCGACACGGTGTAACGCCAGTGGACAGGGATGGGTTCACTGACTTTACAGAGGGCTCCACTGGGCGGGCTCCACCGTCGTGCCCACCGGGTGCACCGACCCACTGAGCGAACTGTCGACTGACGCACTGCGCACTAAGACAAGGACCTTGGAAGCCAACGCCTGCGGGCTAGCAGCAGACGAACATGGGGGGAGGGATGGGCTCAATTTGGCAGCGTCCCTCCAACGCCATCGCAGTGGGTGCGGCTTCCAGCTCACCATCTGCCTTTTAGGAACATCTGGGTCGAGTGTTGGCTTCAATCTCGGGTAGCTAAATCCCGGGGTTACGCATTAGTTGGACAGGAAAATATCTCCTACGCCTAGGTCACCAATGGCGTGCGCTTGCGGGCATTGGCATTCGTATAATATTTCCGCTTCCACCTCAAAGGAGGTGTGCCGTTGCTTATGCTGCCATGCCTCGCTTTCCCTGAACAGTAAGTACGTGGGAGGCAGGGGGTGGACCAACAGGGCAGATTGCCAGTCCATGGCGTGGGAGGAAGCGATGCGGCTGGCTGGCATACCGAAATTTCACACACGCACACGCACACGCACACGCACGAATTGCGCTCGAGGAACAATCGGTGAAGGGAGAAATGTTTGTCTGGGTGTGATGGGATGCATATTTGGGGGGACAAGAATGACAACCATGGTGGTAGTAGTGGTGGTGGTGGTGGTGTCCAGGAACTGACTGACAATGGAGAAACACCATGACTCGGCTGATGGCAGGGGGGTACGGGGTATGGCAAAGAGTGGGCATTGCAGGATTAATTAGCAGGTATAGCGAGACAATGTAACTCGCCACAAGCATCTGCATTGAGTGCCTACATGAGCATGAACAGGCTTGGATCGTGAGAGAGCGAATACCGGAGGCGTAGAAATGGGCTTCCTTGTCCTGTTCCCTGCTTGCCACCATCACACAGCAATTGTCTGCTCTGCCATGCAACCCACACCCTAGCCCGCCCCTCTTCGCCTCTTTCGCGCCCGCCATGGTGGCACGCGGGCGACAAAAACATGGCACACCAGGATGAGCAGGAAGGCAGACAGCCCAGAATTAAAGAAAAATTACCCATGAATAAAGATATAAATAAACAACTTGGTAGGATAATTAGCCCATATTGTTTTACCGTTAGCATCGTTTTCATGCCTTATGTGTTTTTTTAATTTTTTTTATTTTATTTTTTGTGCTTGTCGGACAATACAGAAACCATTCGGCGTGTGCCCATGTATTTTGTCATTGGTTTGACTGGGAACTAGACCCCATGATCAACAACACCAAAAGATAAGGCCAGACATGCATCGTGGGTGAGAAAAATAAAGGGGGGGGGGGGGGGGAGG